>CM026418.1:8028363-8517425 GCA_014858505.1 Corymbia citriodora subsp. variegata | reverse complement strand
TCTCTTCTTTCTATTTTTTTTTTTTTTTTTGCTTTTTTCACCCAACAAACAAAGAACAAAGAAGCTGTTTTCGATGATAGATTTAGATAATGCGCATCACTTTCTAATCTCCACATTCATGATCAAGGGAAAAAAACAAGGCAACCATCCCTTACTAATAAAATAAATTGTGATTGGTAAGCAAGGTGACATGAACCCATCTCTACCCAGTTTAACCAGGCATGGGAGTGGGGGACAGTTCATGTGGTCTGTCATTAATAGAACCAAAAGAAACATCCAATCACTTAGGCTTCTGATGGAACTTTTTGGATCAATTATAGTTTATTTAACTTGAAGAAGTTGCGGGTTTTGCTTTGTCTACTCAGGCTTCGCAGAAAATCACCAGCTAATGATAATCAATGGAAAGCACTACCTATTTATCTATTTGTCATCATGATCTGCACATATGATTGCTCATGTAATGAAAAGACGAAAATGAGACATATACTTCATATCTAAAGTGTGTTACATGCTAAGATATGTATCTTGTTTTTGTCCCTTCTTTTTCATATTTTCTGATGGGAAACTGGGGCACAAGCTGAAAACATAGGTGGCCAATAATTGATACTCGGAAAAAGGGCAGGATAATATAATTGTGTGTGTGTGGAGAGAGAGAGAGAGAGAGAGAGAGATATCAACAATAGTTAAATCTGTACGTTAATGGGTGGCAAAGGATGAACGAATCACTCTGTTGATGTTGTGTTTCCCACTCCCCCATGTGAACCCACGTCCCATATGTTATCCCCCCCGCACAAAATCCCATTTTCCCCTGTTCCTGTGTATTCTAGCATCCTTTCAAAGAAAGGTAGAGTCAGACCCAAAAAAAAGTTAGAGAGAGAGAGAGAGAGATAGAGTAGGTTCCTAGTTCGTCTGTTATTTATAATGCAGATGACTGTGGTGGGGTTCAAATGGTCAACCTATGTAGAGAGAGAGAGAGAGGGGGAGGGGGGGCACTTTTCATAATTTCCAATGAGATTCGTTTTTATACTCATTCCTTCGTTTGATTAATAATCATAGCCACACCCACCCACTCATGATGACCCAACGCCCCCTCACGAAAAAGAAAAAGAAAAAGAAAAGTCTCATCATTCTTTCTTTCCTCTTCTTATTTAGACCCCCACCTTCTCTTTGCCATTCCAATCAACACCTTCCCCTTCTTTCTCTTCTCTCTCTCTCTCTCTCTCTCTTTCTCTCAAGCTTTGTTTCTTCATCTTCAAGAACACACGCACCAAAATCAAATCTCGCACCATCTCTTCAAATGGGCATAGATGATCTCTCCAACACAGGCCTCGTTCTGAGTCTAGGCCTCGAGACGCCCTTCAAGATCGAAGCCCAGAGGCAAGCCAAACAGCGCCTCACCTTCGAGCCCTCCCTCACTCTCTGCCTCTCCGGCGCGAACAACAGAGCTATCTGCGACGAGCAGCCTCCGGCGGACCACCTGTATCGCCAGGCTTCGCCGCACAGCCACAACAGCCTCAGCGCGGTTTCGTCGTTCTCCAGCCCGCGGGTGAAGCGGGAGAGGGACCTCAGCAGCGAGGAGGCCGAGGTCGAGACGCGGGCCAAGGCAAGCGATGAGGACGATGACGGCGCGAATGCGAGGAAGAAGCTCCGGCTCACTAAGGAACAGTCTGCTCTTCTGGAAGAGAGCTTCAAACAGCACAGCACTCTCAACCCTGTAATCACTCTCTCTCTCTCTCTCTCTCTCTCTCTCGCTCAGAGGTCCACGGTTGACTGAGATCATTCAGTTAATCGGAACATGACTGCCTGGAAGATCTTTCACTTCTTCCTGTCTGTGTGTTATCATCCATTCGATTGTCTTCTTCTTCTTCGTTTTCACGAAATTCGTTTGGTGTTGATTGTGGGCTCTTTCCTGTACTGTTTTTTTCCAATCGAAACAGAAGCAAAAGCAAGCTTTGGCTAGGCAGTTGAATCTACGGCCCCGCCAAGTCGAAGTGTGGTTTCAAAACAGGAGAGCCAGGTAAAACAGATCATTCATAGCACCAACAAACGAAGTACAGATTATAAATACAGGCCATAAGAAATAGATTCCTCATGCATTTTTCCAATATATTCGAGTAAATATAGGCCATAACATATACTTTCCTCAGAGATACTACTTTCGCTCCGGGCGCAAGTTTCGAGTACGGCACGGAAAATTGCGTTCACGTAAATCCATACCCCCAAAAAGACTCAAAATTTCCTTTCCGCTCTTTATCCATTTTCTGAGGTGGTGATTTTATTTAATATTTAGGAACCGTATATTTTGTTTTTTATAAAAATCAATGGTTACCCTTTTGATAAAAGCACAAGATACAAACAATACGCGGTTTCTTCGTAACTTTCACATATGCATATCGACAAAATCTGGACTGATTTTTATCATGAAATTTATATATTTATTGGGGGTGTTCGTTTTGATGTGATATTAAGTATTCTTGGTCTCTTCATCAGGACGAAGCTCAAGCAGACCGAAGTGGACTGCGAGTTCCTCAAGAAGTGCTGTGAGACGCTGACCGACGAGAATCGGCGGTTGCAGAAGGAGCTCCAAGAGCTCAAGGCCCTGAAACTGGCCCAACCCCTTTACATGCACATGCCCGCGGCGACGCTTACCATGTGCCCGTCGTGCGAGCGGATTGGCGCGGGCCCGAGCGTCGACGGAGCAACGCCGGCGAAGAGCGCTTTTTCGATGGCGACGAAAACGCACTTATACAGTCGTCACTTCACCAACCCATCTGCTGCTTGCTGATTAGAAGGTATTAGGGTTTTAGAGATATTACAGAGAGAGAGAGAGAGAGAGAAAGAGAGACATATATAGACTCCAAATCACAACCCCTATAATTTTTGCTTGAGGGCTTGTAGCTAGTTAATGATCCATTGTAATTATTTGTTAGGGAAATATAGTAAACTCCTGATGGATCGTCCCCTAGTTTTCTTCCTTCTTTTTTGGGCTTAATCTGTAAATTTTTTAACAATATATCTGAGATTATCAATGGAGGAATTACTTTAATTTATTATTTTCATTTCCTTGTTTTCTTCCGCAAAGATTGTTGATGCTCAGAAGCCTTTGTTGGCAACGTGAGTTTCATTGAGAGAGAGAGAGAGAGAGAGCCTTTCGGTGAACCGCAGAAAAGTTCCTCCGTTCGTATTTGATGACGTCATTATTACCTAGTCACACGTCCTAGAGCACATCGCTTCGATATAATATATAAAAAATCTAAGGTCATGGGACCTGTTTTGTAACGCTCAGAATGGTACAAGAAGAGAATAATCGCATTTAGACGGTCTAGATATTTCCGCGCTGTTTTTTCAACGTTAGACCGCTAGGATTTCATCTAATCATGCTTATGACTTTGATAATATACTTCATTAATTAATTAATCAATTAATTTGCGATCTCTCCTGAACTTTAAAAAGAGTGGAACACGAGACAAAATCATGTCATCCATAACAAAAGCGCACAAACTCTCCCTCTATAATTCTGAACCCCCCACCCCCCTAAAAAATAATAAAACGACAGTCTCTCTATTCCAATTATTCTTGTGTTTATCTAAATTCTCAAAGATGGGATGAACCTTTACTATTTATGGTCACGCTTCAAATCCCAAATCTCAATAATCATGATAATGATTTAAAGAATAAGCAACGGGGGGGCAAGAGAATGCGAGCGAACCTATGATTCGGGGAGGGGGGGAGTCATTATTAAGTAGGTAAAACGGGAGATGGAGGTTAGCTCACGTGTATAGACCTTTTAAGTTTCAGTTGATTTCAGTTGATTAGAGAGAGAGAGAGAGAGAGAGAGAGAGAGGGAGAGGCGTGTCGATAAAGAAAGGAATAGAGAAATGGTGGTGATGGGATGATGATGAATCGCTTGTTGGAGAGAGTTGAAAAATGAAGATAGGGAAAGAGTCATTGGTCTCGTGAGATGCTTCGGCTTTAAGGAGACCGGTGGGTCATGCACCACGTGATGTCCCAATGGGCCTCCACCATCTTCTTTCTTTTTTTCTTTTTTTCTTTTTTTTTGCTATTTTTTCTTTTCTTTTTTTTCTTTTTTTTCCTACAAAATCTAATCATGGGGATTTCCCATGAAGAGGGTCAAGACCTATCCTCCCCTCAACCCCTCTTCTAGTTTCGATTTATGACCGGGGTCCCCCCATCCTCCTTCCTCTCCTCCTCCTCCTCCTCCTCCTCCAACTATCCTCGTCCCTTTCATACTCGAAGTTTCCTCCAACTCTGTCCGAGTAAAGAGTCCAAGGAAAGACCAAATTGAGCATGCTCATGTACGAATGGGATTCGTGGAAGTCCGTGCTCCGGGTCGTCTTGATTACGTGTGATGCGAGTGTATTGATTATTTGTACTCAATCGGGACCGTTTCTATCTGTCTATTGCGCTTGTGACGCATAACACGAGGAAAAGCAATACCTCGAAAATCACGAAATTTTTCTTATTCGATCGCTTGATAAGTACCACCAAGACACTCATTATCAGAGTCTTGTGTATTCGCGAAAAATTCAGTATCTATCGTTTCATAAGTCAATATTTATAGGCCTGGCCCTACTTTTTGAGGTTGTACATTAGTAGACTCATATCTTCAACTTCGGACATTTTTATAAAAAATTATCATGATGAGCTGAGATAAGTAGGTTAATCAAGCCGAGTATAACAATCTAGTTTTATACTTAATAATTTTGGCATTTATATTCCATTTTACTGTACTTCATATGATAAATTACAAATGGTTGTTTAACTAAACGGGATACTTTTCAAGTAGCTTAGAATAATGCGGAACCCCTTCGTATATCAATCTTGGTATGCCTTTTAGTACTATACAGAGACTAAGAAAATTAAGATTTACAAATTAGTAATCTTGAAAATATTACTTTGCAACGCAAGCACGTACATCTATTCTCAAAAACCCTAATATCATTTTCCGCCACGACAATGGGAATCCCCTTAAA
Organism: Corymbia citriodora subsp. variegata; assembly: GCA_014858505.1. Lineage (NCBI taxonomy): Eukaryota > Viridiplantae > Streptophyta > Magnoliopsida > Myrtales > Myrtaceae > Corymbia > Corymbia citriodora. Next base: position 8,512,431 of record CM026418.1, on the reverse strand, counting down.
TTGCGAGGCGGTCAAGTTGACGGTCAAGATTGACGGGGATTGTGCGAAGCAAAAGGCACCAACGTTGGATGCACGCTACCATGATTGGTGCGGATGACTAATTGGACAATAATGGTGCGGATGGGAGAAGTTTCTTCCTGCAATAACAGTCTACGCTCCATTCAATCGTTGCCTGAAATTGTGGGGCGAGTGTTGTGTGAGATAGACCCTATTAAATATAATTTTGAGGGAGGGGACTTTCGAGGAAAGTCCTCTTTGATCAATCACCGGCTACAATCACTATCATTGCTTTTCTCGACTCTTCAGCTAGCCCCCTTTTACTTTCGTACTAGCCCTCCTATTTTTACCAAAGACAAGGTGATATGGGCCATTGAATGGGATTGGAGGAGGTTGAGAAAGGGTCAACATGTATCTAGATTAGTGTGCTTTATGGGGAGAATTCTTTTTCCACATCAATTAATGTGGCATGGGTACTGTAGTTATCATTGAAAATGTCCAATTGGATTACTTCAAGATGGGCATGTATACACCCCATTTTATGGTTGGAATGAGTGCTGGTATTAGTTATAACATCCGAGTGTTTAATGGTCTCAATTCGATGTAAGTCAAAGAACTCTTTACTTTGGTGGGAGAAATAATTGCTACACCAAATTGTAGGAGAAAAAGTTTGAGTTATTAGAGAACCAAAGTTTTTGTATTTTGGATTTTTGAGAATTTTATATCCATTTTAAGTGATAAAAAATTGCTCTAGCCAATTATTCATTATCTGACCCAAAAAGAAAAAAGAACTCTTTACTTTTATTGGGAGGGGATTCCCTGACAAATCGTAGGAGAAAAAGTTTGACTTATTAGAGAAAGAAAGAATTGGTATTTTGGAACGTCAAGACTTTTATATCCATTTCGAGTGACAACAAATTGCATTTGTCGATTATTAATTGTTCTTAATGGGAACAAAATCGAAATATACAAATTAAATTTATAACAATTTCAATCATCAATTTTGGTTTCTTGGAGGTAACATGGTATCAAAAACTGATTTTTGAGTTTATTTTTACTTGTACAAAAGTTCAATTTAGATGCTGCGCACGATGTTTGTGCTTCTTTGAACCATCCATTTAATAGATCTGTTTGAAACTACTCTGATGATTGCGCAGAGAGAGAGAGAGACAGAGAGAGAGAGACAGAGAGAGTACTAGGTGGTTCATTTATAGCTAGTACTAAACCCATGCTTTTGTCACGCTGAGGAAGTAACACAGAGAATTATTTTTATATTTTTTGACATTAAAATATGTATCATGAATAATCTTTTAACACGGATGTAGAAACGGGAGAATATATATGCAAAAAATTAATTTTGTTATCGTTTCTGTGGAAAAAAGCTATTATGCAAAAACTTATCATTAAAACATACTTCTTACTATTAGGGAGATGGGTATATATATTTTCAGCATAGTCTTTTTTCTTTAATCTTTTGAACCAAAATTTTCTAACATGTGAGATATTATTAAAAAATTTCGGATACTATTTACTTAAATTTATAATTTATGTAGCTAATAACCTGCTCTCTTTTTTTTATGAAAAAGTTCATTGCTTTCTCACGTTATAAGTTTGAAATTATATATATGATTTAAAAGATAGGGCATTAACCCAACAATAATAGCGGGAACAAGGAAGAACCATCCATATGACTTTCATTCAACTCGAATATACTTTGTTAATTTCAAATTAAGAATTAGCCGAGCATGCACATACAATAAAAAAATAAATAAAGTGCAAATTTATATACGTTACACAAATACAATTTAATGCGAATCCAAATATACTCGTTTCGTACTAAGATCAATGGGTGTACTGTAATGCACCGTATTTTGGTATGTCCATTTGTCAAGTTTATGTTTTTAAATAATTAATACAATAACGATGGAAATTTTACAGAAAAATATAGGAAAAATATTTTGAAAGAGGGGGTCGAGAGTAGAAGTAGGTAAAGTTGAGAGTAGCATTGAAAGCTACTCTCTCGCGTTCGATATCTATTAAGATATCATGCCGGGCCGATAGATCTGATTAGTTGAAGACTTAGGCCAAATCACAATGATGAATGGGGAACAGCGAGGTCAAATTCGTGGGAAGTGACGGCAAGTTGCTTTTAAAAAAAAAAGTGTCGCGTTAATATTAAATACGACTCTTTTGGTTGTTGTAGATTTGCAATACGTGTGCACCCACGTAACAAATTAAGAAAATCCTCGAAAGGACACTTGTCTCGTGCTGGCTACTATGTCGGCTTGTCGAGCCCTCATGCGATGTATGGATAATGCAAGTAAAGAGGGCCGAATCGACGATTTTTATTTATTGTTTTTGCGTTGTGTCTATCAGTGGTAGACGAAAGCAATCGACCTTGTTTGGAAAAAAATAATAAAAACAGCTATCATAAAATAATGTAGTCTTAGGAGACACAGAACAACATGTGTACCCTCAAAAGAGTACCGATAATATATAGGTGGCTTGCAGCCCTACCTCCTTACGTTAGCTTCTTTGTCGTTACCCCCGGGCGGTAAACGATTAGGAGCTATTGCATAAGGTCGAGCTAGGGTTGAAATTATATCCCTTTCAATGTCTATTCCCGGTAGAATATTTAGGTATTCAGATGGGTAGGGTATAACGCTTGACATATTCGATAATGGTTGTCGAGTAAAGAGAATTGATGAGGAAGCTAGTCATGGCGGTGGCGGCAGAGAAGTGGTTGCTTGCCCTATAGATAAGAAAGGAATCAGGTGATAATTGAATTAGGGTTTTACACTCTCTATAATAACTGCTACTATGAAAATTAGCGCTCCTCCTCTAAGGTGATTTGCAATCAAAGCATATAGCACCTCACAACACGTAGGCGCTACTATATCCGGTTTCAAGCAATGCAATTTTGAAATATGTATTTCCTGTCGCCCTTGCTAAAACCCATATCGGAATGATCAAAGATAAAATAACGTCCGTGTCCACCTTTCGGAGCCTGTCAAAGGAAGATCATTTACATCAAATTTGGCCATGCTTTCTTCCACTTTCGATCCTGAAAAATTCTCTCTAGGTAAGCCTCTAATCGATGGGCACATATGTGGAATTTATCACCAACTTTCACCGGGGCTCAGCAAGGGATCACGACCCACTTGTCACCGTCGCCAAAGGATCATCCGTTCGTCAACAACTCCGGCGAGGGATGCGGTGGGTTGCACGGGCTCTTCATATCTAATGTCCTTTTCAAATAAAGCTAAAAGATTCACCCTATTTCTAGCTGTGCTCTAGCTAGGGAATGGGGGCAACCGCCTTAGAATAAGTTCAAACCTCATATAATTGAGCGATAACATTAAAAAACAAGAAAAAGGAAAAAAGAAACCAAAGCGCAAAGCTGTGATCTCCGTTCACATTCGACCGTTTCCCAATGAAGTCATTGCGCTAATGATTGACTATGGACGATCCATGTTGTCCAAGAATGACAGCCCCACGTAGAAAAGTTTGCTTAACAACAATATTAATTAATTAAAATAGATATTACATATGAACCCATGTGATTGTTTGTCCTTTTGGTCAAAATGGCACAAGATGGTCTTGAAGACTCGCAAGCGCCACGGATTCGTCGGCAGATACACTAGCACCGATTCATACCGCATCTAGACAACGTGACAACGACAACATGTGTTGTGATGTGATCCTGATGATACGTAGCTTCCGTTGTTAGTTTTCGCTTCAACCGAAGCTTCAATTATTGGCCCGCGCTATTCATTGGAACAGCAAAGGAATGAGGAGCGATACACGACGGCCTTATGAAAACCCTGGAGGGATCGTAAACGCTCGAGGGTTTTTGTCGGATCAAGATGTGTGGACTCAAATCATCGTAGGCTTTCCCTTAGGGTTAGTGGTTATAGATCAAATAGCAAATTGGGATGAGGTCAATAGGTATGACACATCGCATGGTAATCTTATGCAAAGCTGTTGAAATCCGTTTAGGCTATATTTTCTCACCATGATAATAAAAAAGTTCGGATAGTACGAAATGTAATTGAGTAAAAGCATTTAGAATTTTTCATATCATATTTTTGTTTGGGGAAGTACCGTTTACAAATTAAAACAATAGACATGTCTATAATCAATTGCAAAGAGTGTTTAAGGAACTACGGCTCAAATTTGATAAAAATAAATAAATTATAAGATCATAAAGGAAAGCCCCCCTCCCCTTCACCTGCCACATACGTGTGCGCAAGCAAATATATGACCATTAAAGAGTGGTGGCTGTCACTCAACCAATTAACCAACCTACCATCACATGGTGGTGGACGGCGATCACTGCTACAAGCATGTGGTGGTTTGGATCTTTTGAAGAGACAGATCGGGGGGTCGAGGAAATTTCGGATGGCTAGTAACTTTAACTATCGAGATAATGGTAGCTTGCAATCAAAAATGCCATTGCGATAATAGGCAATCAGAGTTTATGGTGGCGTGATTGATTCCTCTTGTTTCTATCGCTTTTGCTTCTGTTCTCTTTTGTTTCTTTTCTAGTTTCTTAGTCAATTACGAGGAAGGAAGCTAGCAAAATGAACAGCAGTCGACGGCTTGGACTCTGATCAAACGTCATCTACAAGTTGTAGCTTGCAGGACAAAGCATGCCGTAGTGATAACGAGGAAGGAAGCTCCTTTGACTAATACGCAATTTGCCAAAAAGTAGCCGCTCAACTAGGCTCGCGGACCGACCAAAAAGAAAGAAAGAAAGGCTCGTGAGCTGCTTCAGTTAAGTATGTTCTCATTCTAGCTTAATTCGGATCTATTGCTAAATATGAACATGTGACATGTTGTAACTCGTACGCAATAAGACTTGTTAATGCCACTGGTTGGGCATAAGTATCTTAGTACGTGTAAGCCCAAAAGAAACCTAGGTTTGGTCTTTCTTTGGGGCCAGAGAAAACTAGATTTGATGATTTAGGGACAAGTTTGGACCCATGTTTGCCAGCAGAGGTCATGGCTTTGGCCCAATCTTTCGTGGGCCTAGACCCATCGATTACTTTATTATCCTTTCACCGGGGAAATGCACATAGGGATTGAATCGTTTCAAGCCTAATTACTAAAACATCATATCCTAAAACTCTCACAGGCTTTAAGGTCGTGCAAAACTAGTTTTCATGCGCTCGCTATGTACTTGCCAGATTTTTTTCTCATTTTTAACAATTTGAATGGGGATCATTTTCCTCAAGTTTCTATTTTTTTCCTCAGTTTCAATGTCCAAAAGTTATGTGCAAAATTCACCATTTTCTATTTTTTTCCTCAGTTTCAATGTCCAAAAGTTATGTGAAAATTTAGTGAGTAGCCAAACTATATATATAACTCTACTTTAAACTTAGACATTTGCTTCACTCAAAAATCCATTGTTATTTAGGCACCGTTTGGTAATGTGTTTGTTTCTCTATTTTTCCATTCTTTTGTTCTCAGAAATAGAAAAAACATATTAATCTGTTTAGTAACATCAATTAACTTTTCTGTTCCTTAGAATGATAAGTTGTTCGTCAGAATAGATTTTTTGTAGAAATGAGAAATAGAAAAAAGTAATTTCTTGCTCTTGAGAACAATTCGTAGAAACTTATTTCTTGAAAACTACTTGCTGCTTGCCCATTGCCACCCACTAATTGCTGCCCGCTGCTGAAGTAAATCTCGAGAGATATTTGACAGTTAGTTAAGCAAACATGAGTAATCTTTTTGTGAGGTGGTGCTTGCGCTTCACACAGACTCTCCCGAGTCATACTGACTACAATTTGGTTTCTTATTAATTAATTATTTGATTTTAATTGAGCCGTCACTAACATATTGTAGACTGATCAAAAGCAAAATCAGATGTGGGAGCCCACATTACTTCTTCGAACCAAAGATATTGGAGCCCTAGGACTTGGTTACACTGATTTTACCTAGTGCCGATTATTAGTACTTTTTTATTTTTTAATAAATTTATTAGCATGGAAATCTAGGTTATAAGGCTCGAATGCTCGAGCAATAATAGTAAAACAAAACAATAATAAGGTAAAGAAAGTGCAAGAAAAGAAAATTACTCAAGCCGTACTGGGCAACGTTATACAATTATTTGTTATAAAGTCCTAAACCAGGACTCCTGCTAGCTATGCATAGAAATAAGCACACATTAATCTAATAAATGCAAATCTCTTAATTTAAATAATGATAACTTAATTCTTAATATGATGAGATGAAACTAATAATTAAAAGGAAAATCTGTCAAAAACTCAAAATTATGCCATTAGTTTGAGTAGGAATGATCTCGCCAGCGACATTCCTAAAGGCTTTTCTCTCCTGAAAGTGCTGAGCGTCCTCGGTCCGCTGAGCAATAGATTTCAATTTCAAATACTTGCAAGTCCAAATCCACGAAACAGAAGGTTCAAATGAAGGGACGAAACCTAACCTACTCGAGCTGCGCCAGTTTTGCCTTCTCAACATCGTCATTCGGGGAAGTCGAAGCAGAAGAAACTAGAGAGGAGGCCAACGTGGCGAAGGAGAGCTTCGATTGTCTGCAACTGAGAGCATCATAAGACGAGAGAGACCTGAAGGGAAAGACATTCGATTTGTAATGCATTTCGAGAACCAGCTAGCCCTGAGGTTCATCGTCCAAGGGTAGAGAGAGAATTAGGAGAGGAAGTTATAGAATGGTGGTCAACGCGCATTGACAGCTTTTGAGCAATTTGGCGACAGAAATTCAGCCATGAGGATAAACCCGATGGCGCTCTCAGTAGAAATGGTGCAAACGGAGCTCGGCTGTGCCGCTTAAGCTCGATGCCGTCTAGGCCATGCTCCACTTGTGCATAAATGACCCACGGTGGCCGGTGGGCCTCGTTGGCGAAGCTGGAACAACGGTTATCCCCGACCACCTACAATCTCTCTCTTCTCTGTTTTTTTATTTTGGGTATCCACATGTTTCAATCTTTTTGTTTTTTTTGTTTTATTTTTATTTTTTGAAAGAAGAGATTGGTAATAAACTACCGGCTTCTAAACCATTTCCTATAAATTGATAAGTTTCTTCTGTTCAATAGAAAGGTTTTGTTTTCATGTTTGAGTAATCCAAAGATCTGCTCCTACGTTGGCCTCAAGGCAGGGTTTCGGCAACTTGGAATTCAATCAGAAGTTCACCACAAGATAGAATATTGCATTCCCAATCAACATTACCAATGGAAGGTATTCTCTTTTGAGAAAACTCCTAATTTTGATGTTATTAAAACTTTCTAATTTTTATTCAAGTGGTATTTTGGAACAGACTCTAGATTGATAGAAGGAGACTTATGTATTCAGCAAAGTCTTACCTTTACAAAAGATTCCATCTTAAGCTAGAAGCATATGCAATGTCTTATTCTATTAGGGATCCAAAATGTATTTTAATGACTAGAACGAAGAAGGGACCATAGCGGTTATGGATTTCACTTGCTATATTTATATCAATTATGCTAATCAACTAACTGACGAAATCAATCCTGGAGACAATTTCCAAATGAGGATGGAACACATGAAAACCAAGATTCTGCTTATATGGGCAACCAAAATATAAAGGGATTCAATCCTTCTTTCAATGGCTAAGAAATCCTTCTTAATTAAATCTATCCAAGAAGGAAAGTTGGAAGATAATCCTTCATTTGAATAGCCAATGGTTAGTTTTGGCTCAAATGAGTATTTAAGGAGGATACACGGCTTGTAGAAAGAGGCACACAAATTTAAAATCCAAAGTCTGATTTTGTTCTCACATTTGATTGCCTCATTAAGTGCAAGAATCGAGTGATTAAGAATGAATTACACAAAAGAGTGACTTAGTGTGGGAGTATATTACTAAGTATTTGCACTCAAAAGCCTTATAATCATTTGTTGATCATATAGTGGAATTCAGCCTATCGGCTTATAGTATGGGAGTGTGGACGTAGGCTTAATCAAAGTCGAACCACTATAATTCTATTTGTAATCTTCTCATCCTTTATCCTTTTAGTTTTGATTGCATATTACATAAGTCTACTTCATTTATATAGACCTTAATTTTAGATTCTGTGTCTATACATTATCTGGATTTTGTGTTGATCGATTGGGTATAAAATTTTATTTACACCTATTCACCTCCCTCTAGGTGTTTATACTAGCTTCCTCACTCTCTTTTGAATTAAAGATTGCACATTCTCTTCTAGAAAGCAATGTGCAAGATTTTCCAGCCCATTTGTGCTAGCTCTCAAATTTACATGGATGATATCCTTTTATTTGGCGCTAATGAGGAATCTCACTGTAAGTTACTAATCAATTAAGTGATCTTGTGAAATAGTATGTCATGATGCTTTTAGAAAAAGATGACAATAGCTCAAAAGTAAATCGAGTTCCTTGGGATGCATTTTAAGAATGGTTTTTACTATCCAACAGAGCATATTACCAGAGAATTACTAAAGTTTCTTGATGAAAATCTTTCCCCTACGCAAGTACAACAGTTTCTAGGTATTATCAATCACCTAATATACAATTTAGAAGATGTCCAAGAAAGATCTACTCCCCTAGGGAAAATCTCAGACCACTGTGATTAAGGCTCTCAAAGGAAATTTCCAAGATTTGCCTCCACTGTAAATGCCTTTAAATGAAAAAAGAATTCTCCAGACAAATGCTAGTGACAAATATTGGGTCTGCCACTCTCTTTGAAGAAATTGAGTTAAGGGAGTATTTATGGATTCAAGAGTTGAAGGTTCACAAATTCTTAAATGTATTATTAGTCCACTTTTAAAGAAATTTTAGCCGTTAAGAATGGGATCAAGAAATTTGGATTCTATCTTTATCATCTTCTCGTTGAAATGGATATGTTAACCTTCAACCAAATGATGAAATTTAAACAAAAGCAAATACCCATTTGCAGCTACTTAGATGGATTAAATGGTTTTTAAAATATTCTTTGGAGTCCAAGCATATTAAAGGAGACAATAATGTCCCTACAAATCTTTTTTCTTGGCCCGAAGAAGATTATTCATTATTCATGTTTGTTTCAACCAACACCATTGGGAGGTAATATAGCATGATATTTTCCATTTGGTCAGGAACTTTTTCGAGTCCAATACTTTTGACCAAAAACTGAATAGAACCCATATCACCCTCATTCCCAAAGTTCCTCACCCAAAAATTATGAGCCAATTTAGACCTATAAGCCTATGCAATGTTGGCTTCAACAACATCCCAGTCTTGAGGATCCTTTGACCTGAGAAAAGTTTTCATTTTATTCTTCCATATGTTGTACTCTTTTCCATCAAAATATGGTGGTCGATGTTGCTTTGTCCCTCAATCAGACCTGGTGCAAGAATACTAGCCATAAAAGATCTTTAGCTTTGAAATAATAAACACTCCAAAATACTGAACACGAGGCTCTAATACCAATTGATATTGCTAGTACCAACACCTAAAGGGGGTGAATAGGTGTAAATAAAATTTATGCACTAAAACAAATAGTGTAAAGTCTGATAGTAATAGAATCAGAATATTAATTTTGAGCACAGTCTGGATGTGGTAGACTTTGTAGAATGCAATTAGAAATAAAAAAGTGAGGGAAGAGAAGATTGCAAACACAGTTATAGTGGTTCGGCTTTTGTCAAGCCTATGTCCACTCTCCACGCGATCAACCAATTGGCTAAATTTCACTATGTAATCAAAGGTCACGCACTCTTGAGTGTTAGTACTTATTGATAATAATCTCACTAAGTCACTCTTTTTGGCTATACACTTGGATCACTCTGTTTTTGCACTTTCTCAAACAATTAGTGAAGAACAAAATCAAACTTTGGAATATTGTATTCACTCTATTTTTCTTCTAGTTGTATCATCTCCTTATATACTCTCTGAGCCACAACTGACCATTAGCTATCATCTTGAGAGATTTGCCTTCCATTTCCTTTCTTGAATAGACTCCATAAGGAAAGGTTTCTTGACCGTTAAAGATAGATTGAATTCCATTTGATTATGTTCACCCATACAATTAGAATCTGGGTTTCCATAAGTGTTCTATCCTTATTTGGAAATTGTCTTATGATTGATCTTGTTAATCAATTTGATTTATCAAAATCAATACGAATAGGATAAGTGAAATTCGTGGTCGTTGGTGATTTTGTCCTCGTTCTAGTCCTGTAAGTTCATTTTGATCCTTGACAAAATGAGATTCTGTGTCTCTTTGCTTCTCTTTCTATAACACGTAGACTTAGAAACGTTCCTTTGCTTCTCCTTCTATAACAAGTAGACTCAAAAGAATACGTCAACATATGACTCTTCTTGCTTAGTTTGTATTTGAAGTTCTGAGTGCATAAAGGGATTTGTTAGCATCAAAACTAGGAGTTTTCTCAACAACGTTGTCCTCTTCGACGAATCCTTAACAGATGATTTCAACTTTTACCCTCCTTTGTTCTCTAAGCATCTAATCTAGCTCATTTTTTGAGCTCAACACTATTTGATCCTTCTCAAATTTTCTAGGGACAACGGGCGTGGAGAATGTCATGATTGAGCTTTTATTCACACATTCCTTCACTTCATATTCCTTTGTTAAGCTCTGTTCTGAACTTTGAAGTTTAGGATCTCAACAACATTGTCATTTGAGTTTGCGAGATTGCATTGATTGAGAAGAGATTCGGGACCGGGATCATGGCAATGGCTGTTCAAATATATGCTACAATGCAATCTGGCTCCTTATCCATTCATATCTCTAATGCTTTCGTGTTAGTTCTAATTGACTCATCTCATATTCGCATGTGTGATGTCACTTTTTGAAAGGAAAAGAGCCTAGTGTACATAATTCAACAAACACAAAGTCGAGTTGATTATTTTCATGATGAATAGAATATCAAGCTTGTACATATTTCCTATGTCAATCATGACTTGACTGTTTTACTAGTATAGAGAGCCCGTGGGGAAATTTTGAAGCTATCTTGATTTAAATACCAGTATGCGCAAATTTTAGGAAGTAGATATTTGAGCTATTACTTCAAGAGATTGGCCTTTTTTTTTCACATTAGTAAACTAAACGTGAGTGTGATGGTTCTTTATGCATGTAGCATAATGCATAATCATGGATTGATTTGGTGAAATTCTATGAGAATCTATTGATCTAAAAAAGATATTATGTTTTGGATGATTTTGCTATTATCTCACTTGTCAATTTGTACTTTCCTAACGTTATGCTTTCTTCAAGTATAATTATGCATAAGAATATTCGATTTTAAATCTGGAATTCACTAAAAAGTGGATAGGATAGAATATAAAAATATTTGACTTTAAATTTGTAGTTCACCAAATAGTGGATCTATCATAACAACATTTCTAGATTTCTTATCCTATCCTAATTTTATTCTGTTTAGAAATCTGAATTACCAAATGCAACCAAAGTGTTTAAGTGTTAGATATATTTCGATTGTTGGGGTGCTGCAATGGAAATTGTAAGGTATAAATATGATGTATTCTAACTAGCGGCATATATATATTGTATAAGTGTGAGACTTGGTTATACTAGATTACTCTAACGTCCTTTCAATACCTTTCTTTTAAAAAAATAAAAAATTTGCAGGCAAGTTGACTTGATTTTAATTTAGTCACTAACATATAAGATGATCATATGGGTGCACAAACATTAATGTAATACACAATAATCAAAGTATTAAAATAAATTGTAAGGAAATTGAGGAATTACTCACCTCGAAGCTACGTAAGCATCTACAATGTTAGCTTAAAAATTACATTTACCAACCCAAATATGATTTATAATTAACATGCAATTCTACTCAATTTTTTTAAGTTTTTCTCTTATTTAAATGAGAAGTAAATTATGTGCAATGACTTACAAAGTATGTCTATCCTAATGTGACATGCAAGCTATATGACATACAATTTTAATTAAATGTCTTAGGTCTAATAACAGGAAAATTAATATGCAACTATTGTAAAATGACATGCAATTCTAATTAAATTACTCTACATGATGCACAATTTAATTAAGTGAACTTAGCATGCAATTACTAAATGACATGCTAGTTATGAACCTAATTCTATATGACATACACTTGATTTTTTGTAATTCCCATTTATTGAATTCGGAATAAATAAATGCCATTATTTAAACATGCCATATTATCTAAAAAAAAGAACATGTTCCAGAATGATATTTTTGGTATTTTATATTAAATTCGTAATTGAAATTACCTTAAATTAATCATCAAGAATACAATACTATCTAATTTAAACTGGGAAATAAAATATTCTAAATCCTAATTTGAATCGTAAAATTATCATAATCTTCTAGAGCCGACATGAATACTTTCTATCCAAAGAATATCCTAATCTATTTAAGGAAAAACAATCGTAATCTATTATAAACATGCAACATGATTTATAAAAATCTATTCAAATTTCATATAATCTTTTTGCATTATGTAATAGGGAAACAAATTAATTCAAATCAACAAAAAATAGTAAGATATAATTTTGAATCATACAAAACATATCCATTCCATTCAAATTAGGTAATGAATAAAATCAAGGGAAAATAACTACCAAAACCTCCAAACTATGCTACTTTGGACAATTTTATCTAAATTTTTCTATGCAAACAGAAACCCCAAACTATATCACTTAAAACAATTTTATTGTAAATTTTTTTTGCCACCAAAAATCTCAAATTATATCATTTAGGACAAATCTATTTGCCTTTTGTGACACATGTACCCCCAACTCTTTGGCTGAAGGGCATTTTCATCTTTTTTATTTTTCCTTTTATTTTTTTTCCTTTCTCCTCTCTTCCCTTTGCCAGTTGCAAACAGCAAGAGCCACCCTCACCAGTGGAGGAGTCAAGCGATGGCGGCCCTCCTCGGCGTTAGGCGAAGGCCGCCCTCGTCCAAGTTGATGAGGGCTGCAACCTGCTAGATACAATGGTGGCCGCAAGGGCCGCAAAAAGGACCTTGGGCAACAAATAGCTAGTTGATGGTGATGAATGGGTGAAGTAGGGAAGGCTTTGACTTTGAAGCCTGGGCTCAAGCAATAAAGAGAGAGGGGAGAAAGAAAGAAAGAGAAAGAGGTGAGAAAGAAAGCCACGACTATCTGACCTGTCCATTCCTCAAAGCAAGACCCTACGATGACTCACTTGAGGTTGAACCTGATCTGAGATCTCTCCCGTCTTCCAAAACCAAGCAATGAAGCCAACTCTAACCTTCGATTGATAGATGAAGAGCCCCGCCAAACCAATGAAAGTTGAGAACGATTTGGCATCTTGAAAGGCAGCTAAGAGCGCATCTGGTCTTCACACAAAGAACGAGGGGTTTAGGGCTCATCTCGAGGGCAATCCTCACTCGAGTCAGGCGAAGGCCACCCTCGCTGGATCTAGTGGGGGCGACCCTATCTGGCTTGAGTGAGGGCCGCCTCGCTTGCCCAGGATAAAATTGGGATTTTCCCTAAAATCAATGATTGCATCTAAGTGCGAACAAAATCAATCAAATCGAATAGCCAAATATTTAAATTGATATAGGACAAAATATTACCTAATTTGAAATATCGCACGGATAACATTTCTAAATCGGACAGGTGATGTGTGACGGCGGTGCTCGCGGTGGATGGTTCACGGTGGAGTTGTTTCGTCGGGACTGGATCGCGGTGGCAGTCGAAGCTCGCTAAATTGGACTGAAATCGCCGCGATGAACTGCCGAGGAAAGCTGTGGGCAGGACTCTCTCTCTCTCTCTCCGGTTTTCAATGTGTGTTTCGAGAATTTTGAATTGCCCCACCTCCATTAATATGTAGGTCTTTTCGCTGTAGTTTTTTAATTTCGGTCTTAACTGAACAATAGACTCTATATCCTAAGGCCTCTCTCTCTCTCCCCCCTCTCCAATTGAGCGATAATGGGCTGAACTAAGCTGAAATTAGACCAACTAAGGCCCCGAACTAAGCTGAAATTAGACCAATTAGGGCCCCTCTCATTTAGTGAAATTCAGGGGCCAGCCCATGGGGTATGAGCTCGGCCAAATTTTCCTTCCTTGTGGGTCGATTAATGACAGCCTTGATCCCTTTAGGGCCTATTCTAATTAAGCTTGAAGCCTTCAATAGGCTAAATCCAACTTATTTAAATGTCAAGTACACTAATTTAAGGCGATCGAGGCCAAGGCAAGTGAAGGGCTTTTTTTGGGTCAAATAAATTTTTGTTTGTTTCTATTTTCTAATTAACACGTCAAGCTGGAAGAAAATAGAGGTGGAAGTTCTAAAATTTAAAGTAGATAAAAGTATAAAATATATAATATGTTAGATATATATATATATATATTATGTACAAGGTTGGTCCAAATTGGACCAACCCTAAACTCCCAAATCAAGGACCAACCTATAGAGTGCAGGGTCCAAGAGTCCCAGGACCAAGGACCGATCCAGTCCTCTTGGGAATTGAACCAAGACTAGCAACGTTGGACCAGTCGTAGGTTTGTCTAGGGTTAACCTTATATCGATGCTCACCCCTAACTAGTCCAATGTAAATGTCGTTGACTAAGCTATGTGATGAATATTCCTAGAACCAATATGTTATGCAATCTAATTATAACATTTTTGTTTAGGGGTTAAATATTAATCCCTAATTTTCTACGTAATTATTTTGAAATGGTGAATTAAAATTTAGGTGTCAATAGTACAAATGCTAATTTAATTCTAAACTTCTCATTTTTGCTTATTTATTATTTAACTTTTGTGCAAAATTCCAATAGGCTTTCGCTCTAAATTGCTAGTCATCACCAATCATCTTACGTGGCACTCCACCATGTTAGCCATTTCTAACAAAAAAAAAAAAAAGGCCGAGATGGCTATATTGAAATTTCGCACAAAGATTTATGGTTAAATTCATATAAAAAATCAAGATTCAATTAATATTCATACAATAAATTTAAGATCAATTGAAAAATTTCCTTGTTAATTGCAAGACATATCATACATCATCATTCTTCAAGTTGTTCCATGAGAAGCTTCCTTTAAGGTCTCGGTACATTTTTGAACCACCCTGGCAGGCCATGAAGTCCTAAAGGACCCATCTCCATGAATGCCGAAGTTAGTTTGCCCACCAGATTCATCATGTCGTATCTCCTATAGCGGAATATCTTCCAATAGGGATAGGACAAGTGCACTGACAAAGCGTATCATCCTAAATTTTTGGGATAAGACTAAGATAGATAACCTCACGTTGACAGCACAGCATTCCAGTACTCGTCCATATTTCCAAAGAAAGAAAATCAACGGTCCACCTAATGGTAAAAGGACCCCTAGCTACTAGCTAGGGACTTATTGCAAACACATGTGATGCACAAATACTATATTAACACTTTGTTCCTGAAGTTCCTTGCATGAAATACACAACAAATTACAAGACACAGAAATAGACATTGGCCAGCTTTTCTGGCTCGAATACATAAAAGCACAACCCCTCTTTATACATGCATTGTATTGGATTTTCCCAGTCTGTGAAGTGTAGGACCTAGCATATGCCATGACCACATAATTTCTTGTATATTTGGCTTGGGAATTTTTTATTTATTTATCCTTATTTGGAGGAGCAAATTCTGTTTATATTCCTGCTTCACACTCGGGTGGAATCATCCGGTACCTCGAACGATCACTACAGTAATCGTAAATCATGTGGTTCATTCGGACCCATCTGTATCGCCTCGCCTCAACGGCGCTCAACTCTTGATACGAGGTGCCCTCCCACCAGTTCCTAGGGTTTGAGGCGCAGCTCGCGGGCCCAGGGTTGGGGCAGCCCTCGATGTCGAAGTCCTTGTAGTATGCGTAGAATGGGGCTTTGGACCAGTTGATCTTCTCAAGGCCTCCTCTTGTGGCCCAGTCATCAGCTTCCCACAGGGTGGAGTAGACTCCCATGGGCTGGTATGTTGGGTATGGCACTCTCTTGGCCTCATTGTTCTTGTACACTCTTATGGGCACTTCCACCAATTAGTTAACCCTCTATACTCCAATAAATCCCCTTTTCAATCGTTAATGGGCATAAAGACCAGAGAAAGCCTCAGCAAGTCCACAAAAGCAGCCACGAAAGTCAAGACTGAGTATGCACTCATTTCCTGAACATTATTGTAGGGCTCACAACTGACACTGCACAGTTGACTTAAGGTCACTCCATCAGAAACTTGTCAGAAAGCGTTTTGACATCTTACACGACATGGCGGTGGTTCCAGAGGATGGTGTAGGTGTGGAAGTCCGCGGCCGGGTCGAACCAGAGGTTGACCCTCTGCTCTCGGTCGCCCTTCCCGTGAGCGTACACGTTGGTCTGGACCGTGTAGGGTTGGCCGGTTCGATTCCCCAAGAACTCGAAGTCCAGCTCGTCCCGTACGTTGTCCGTGTTTGAGTTCATCTGTCGGCCAAGCCAAAACACACGCCGTTTGCGCAACAAGTCAGTCTGGGAATCACTACTCACACTAGAGAGTGAGAGAGAGAGAGAGAGAGAGAGTTTGATTTATGTCTAGAGACAGAACACACGTAAAAGGCGGTGACGGTTCCGGCAGAGTCTCCAGGGATGAGCTTGATCTTCATGCTCACTCGTCCAAACATGTACTTGCTTTTCGAAGCAAACCCACATCCTGCAACACGTATTGTTGATGTTCATAGCCTTGATTAGACCGACATAAGCAGATGATTAAAATGTTTTTGCTTCTCTGTTTGTTTCAATTGCATGCTTCGGACTGATGTTTGCTTCTTCAAATATAATGATGTGGCGGTAATTTTTCTATGGTATCAGGGGAAATTTGAACTTTTCGGTTTGATTAATTCTAATGGATGCACGCAATCCTCCATACACATTAACCTGTGCGTGATTTGGGACAACTAAAATTACGGTCCCTTGATCTACCCGACATCTTTGTTCCAACTAAATTTCGCGCAACATTTATGGAATGTGACAACCATGAACATTCCATCAATATGCCTCGCCCAGTCTTGTCTTATCTGTATGGTATTGTACAATTTGGTTAGAACGTGTACTTGACGGGCCAACTGACAGGAAAACGATGACGATTCCATTTATTCTCCTCAGTTTCAAATATACGATGAGGACAATAGTAAACTTTCGTACACAAGACTCGGTCAAGTCGAACATAGCACATATGTGTAGAGATACACTACCTGAATTTTGGTCGAGAATGAGCTGAATGGCCCCCCCTCCATTGATCTGCCTGATGTGAGACTCCGCCCAAGTAACGCGAAAGTCTTGAAGAAAAGTCGCTGGCCGGCCCGAGACCAAAACCAGAGGAGAGCAGGCGAGAATGCAGAAGGCAGCTAGAGTCACAAGGTCGAGAGGTCGCCGACGGTACATGGCTGAAGCCAAAAAAGAAGATAAAGACGGGGGAGGGAATAACTCAAAGTTTGATTTAGTGTGACTTAAAAGAGAGGAACCGGGTTGCTTATATATATAGAGCGTTGGCATCGGGGAAGAGGAGGGAGAAAGCTGTGGGGGGAGTGAAAAGGATTGCTTAGGGCTTTCAAATGGAAAACGCCATTACCACCCTTTGTTTTCGATCCAGCTAATGGCAAGCCGTCATTTGGACCCACAATCTCTCCCTTTCGTGCGTGCACACATAAATTGCCTTCCAATTTAATTTCTTCGAGTCGATTTTCGAAGGTATGTATCAACTAGAGTCCCAACCGTTCTCCTTAATTATAGTTTCACTTTATTTAAAGGGATAAGTGCAAAAGAAGTTGTAAATATCTAATCAAATTTCAAATTTTATCAAATAGGGGAAATCAAGTCTCTCTCTTGAGTTGTCTTTTTATATTACTTTGATAAGACATACGGTGATTTCGATGTGGCATCGTTTGTGATATTTTTGAACAAAGATGCGCTGATGTGGCATCTTCTTCTTCCTCCAAGCTCAAAGGACCATGGCTGCCACGAGCTTCGAGATCAAATGGCCATGACTTTGACCTCATTCTCAAGCGGCCTTAAGCTCGAAGTTTGCAGCCATGGCCAGATCTAGCTTCTAAGCTTACGGGCGGCCATGGCCCGATCTAACCCTCGGCCTCTGGAGCTCAAACCACGCGGCCATGGCCAGATCTTTTTAAGGGTCACGTGCTTTTAAGGTTGTAACGGAACTGAAGAAAACGAAGGACCTCCGAAGCTGGAATTGTACTCAAACGCAATATCGTTTTATTGTTGAAGCGAATCGATTAAAACTCCAGCAATCAACCGTGACTGAGACAAACATTGTAGAACAAAGGGAGCTGCAAGCCTCTCTGATCGAGTAATAATTAAGACTGGCATGTGAAAGCAATAATCACGAAAACGATAGCTCCTAGAGGGGGACAAACATGTGAAATTCTTTCAAGTCTCAACTTTGTGCAGGCCTGAGAAAAATTAGATTCGATATTTGGAAACATACGAAGGCCAACACGTTCATTCTCGCGAGGTTCAACCTTAGAGCAGCGAATGGGCATTGCTCGCCGCGAGCTTAGAAGTCAGATTGAGCCATGGTCATGAGCTCCGAGCTTAAGTGGCCATGGCCGCCGACACTCATTGTTGCCATGGCCTTTTAAGCTCCAAGGAAGGAAAAGATGTTGGAGAAGAAAGAAGTGGCACATCAGCGCCTCTCTCTTCAAAGAAACATTAAAAAAATGACACGTGGGCATCACGTGTTCAAGTAAATAATAAAAAAAATTCATGATTATCTTTTTCATTAACCAAATCTTAAAAGTTAATGGATGACTTCGGTTATATCAATTTGACAAGTTTTACTACTTGATTTTATTTTTTGAAAATTTTAGAATTCAAATGAATTTTCGCTAAAAGTTTGAAAAGTCCAAGTGCACTTATCCCTTTTTTTTCAAAAACAAATATTACAAAAGCTCTCACAACTGTAGATCATGGATACCTAGATTCATTTATAATTTTTCATAATTTTATGAATTTTCACTAATAGTTTAATTTAACGGAAACAAAAGGTTGCTTTTGCTTATTTTTAACGAAATGAAACTCACGCGATATAAAGGCAAAAGTCTCAAGTTCGATATTTCCAATTTGCTCTTGTCACTCATTTACAAGACTTGCGTGCTTCGTAAGTTTCTCATCCTGCCAGTTCTCGCTTGAGAGAAAAAGCTAAAATATCGATTATGCGACTGCGTCATTATCCAACTCCGTTTGTTTTTAATTTAAGGAACAATATCACGGGCCCTGGCCTCATCTATTCGTTCGTGTGTCCGTTGGCTTAGGACTATTTGCAGATTCCCTACGGGTGGATATTACAACATTATCATGAGCTTTAATTGCGTGGTCCAAATTTTTTAAGTGATAATTTATGGGAATTTAAAGAAAATGCTTGTTCCTTTTAGTGCTCTTTTCCTTCATCTAAATGTAATCGACATTACGACTTCGTAGACAGAATTCTAACTGAAGGGGGGAAATGGGAAAATACCAAAAAAATCCTGAACTTATTAATATTTGTGTTAACTCCATTATAAACTTTCTAACTTGGTCAATTTAGTCCTATTCTTTTTGATAATTTGCCAATATCATCCATTTAGCTAATTTTGGCTAAAAATCGTTAACATGAATATTGGCCGTTGTACCTGATACTGTTATTGCTAACGTGGATAATTTTTTGTAAACTTTTACACTTTTTTAAAAAAAATTAAATATTTTATTTATCTTTTTCTCTCTTTTTGTTTTTTAATTCATTGTAGCTAATAAGGGGCCAGCAAAACTCACTAGCAAATGAGCGAGGGTCACAACCCTTGTATAGGCCCTCACTGTCCGTTGGCGAAGGCCGCCTTGCCCAGGCTGTCATTGGTCGTGAGCAACCCTCACCCGACCCTCTTGAATCATCACCTAAAAATGGTCATCAGTAAAAAGGAAAGAAGAAAACTAGAAAAAGAAAAAAATTCAAGAAAAATTAAAAATTATTAACGTTAGTACCGCCCATGCCTTGTAGGATGATCAATGCTAACTACATCACAATGTTAGTGTTTTTGGTCAAATCTGGAAGGACTACATTAGAAATTTGTTAAAATATTTAACATTAAATTGATATAATTGATATGTTTAAGATTAAATTGGTATAAGGGCAATAGGTTTAAGATTTTTTTAGTAACTTACCCGAGAGAGAAATATTCAATGTATTGACTTATAGGTGCAATTAATATGCAATAGGGTTTTACTAACATAATAATCTTAAAATTATTATGAGAGAATAAACTCCACAATAATTTGTAATTATTTATATATTTTGGCCCAAAATGATTGTTAATCACACAGTTGATTGAGGATGCTCGAGTAATAAATTGACAAGTCGGTTAAAGACTTTGTGCGAAACACATGTTAACTTAGTAGGAGGGATTATGCCTCCTCTAGCACCTTTACCAGCACGGGCGGCTACTATACCAACCTTTTAATTCCTCAAACAATCTTAGAAGAGATTGCAATGGAGTCTACCCTCCTCACCTGAGAGTGCCCCCCAATTCCTTGTCAATCTTTGTCTTTTCAAGGAATACAGGTGTGACATTGTGGGATCTTTCACCCTAGGGTGGATCTCCCGCTTGTTTCTTCCCTTTGAGCCTTTTAAGGACTTGTCTAAATTCATAAGCCTATTATAAGATGTAGGAAAGAAAACTGTATAATAAATTAATATGCATAAAAGTTAGAAAAAAATTAAAAGGTGTTTTTGTTTTTTAGCAGAGATACAAATATTGAATAGTACTATTGATATAATTTTAGTTAGTGGTACGTTTTAAGTTCCTTTATGAAGTTTTCATCCTTTTAAAGACACCCAAAGCTAATACTGATATTTCATTTATTATAAGGCTCTAGCTTATGAAAGGTCGCATTCATACTTCTTTATATTATAAATAGTCATATTAACAAAAAAATGCTGTCTTTCTAATCATTAATATGATAAAGTAGTTAAGAGAATTTGTTTTATAAACTTGAAAACGAAAATAAATTTATATGATAAACTAGTTCAAGAAAACAAAAGAAGAAAAACCTACCCTATTCAACGTAACATTCAAAATGTACTCAACCACCCCGTGAATTTTGGGAGGCAAAGTGCATAGCCAAACCATAAACAAGTTTAAATATTCCATTTCTGGGCTTATTATGATAAGTTGCATGGAACATAAGGGCGGCGGCAGCCCCTACTCGCTCTCTCAGCTCCGTGCCTTTTCATCTGGAAATTTGAGTAAATATAAATGAGGGAGATGTTCATGATTATAACCCTTTGATTTTTACTCATAAAGTACCTGGTCTTTGACCTTTTTATCTTGAGTTCCTAACTTTGAAGAGATTAGTTTGATTTAATGAAGTTTAGTAATTTCCTTCAAGAAGACCAGACCAAATTACTCTATCACGCAAGTTTCGAATAGAATGGGTCATCTATACTGCAAATTCTCAAATGTCACCTATAAGAAGAAGATTACCAGCCCATCAAAAAGGGCAAAAGGGGTTTAATAACGAAGATTATATCATCATTCAGTCTCCTATTTTTCGTGGACAGCGTAATGCAAAAATTTTAGGATAATAATAAATATATATTACGTAATGTCATATCACGAATCTCCCTGGCGCCTACCCTGTCGTCGGTTACCACTCCCTGTAGCACGTCCCACTCTCTCTCTCTCTCTATTTGCTTGTCAGCTAACCCTGGAGTTAAGGCTCTTCAATTATGAGTGCCCACTGCCCGATTATATATATGAACAGCCGGGAGAAATTGATTGATATTGAGTGCAAAATTGGCTGATTCTCCCAACATGGGACCATTTTTATAATCCGGCCACTGGTGATCAAGGGTGGTCTTGTTAGGGCCAGCTTTTCATTGATTGAACCTGTAGACTCCAATGTCTTCTTTAAGCATTACAATAACGTGAAAGTCACTTTGAGGATTATCCCATGTTTGAGGCAAATAGTGCTCGAGTTTATTAAATTCCACTCAAAATTTTAGTTGGTCGAGATGTTGGAAAAGTCATGTGAAAAAATTAAGATAGAGGGAAACTTCAAGGAGAAGCATTTTATAACCGCATATGTAAACGATGTGGGGTTGTAATAAGCACACCCCCTCAAGTATAAGCTGGTCCTTTACACATGCATGACTTGACTTTTTTCTTCTTCTTTTTTTGTAAAATAGGCTCGGCTCCTATTTTGTGTGAGCAAATTGTAAACCACCAAGAGCAATAAGCATGAGAGGGGTCCTAAGATTTGAACCTTTTATAAGCAATTGGGTGAATGTGTAGCTTTGTATATTCCAAACTGAAGAGTACAAGATACATTACTGACAATACACGGTTCTTATCGAAGGTAATGACATATTTAGACTCTTCTATCCTAATTTAAAGGATGAATTCCAATCAATTAAGGATATCCGTCAAGGGAAATACACAGTGGAGAAAAAATGTTCACAGGACGTTTTGTTACAATATGAGCAACATCATACCTCAAGCAATTTGCAGAGGAGGTTCACTCCCTCATTCCCGAACCTTGAGAAAGGGTTAGCATTGCACAGCAGTAACACCACACGCGAGATGAAGCGGAGAGGGCGTGAGAGGAGGATTTGAAAACCCAAATGGATGTGGATGCCAAGTGGACTTCATGCCACCTATTCTGAGTTATTCTTGCATGGAGCAATGTTCAGGAGAAGTAAACCGGCAACCATTCCAGGGTAAATGCCATTTATTAGTAACTTTAGCAAAACTCCCCCGGCAGTGGAAATGCAAACTTTATTTTGATAGAATAAAACTCCAAATCCGCACAATTCCTTCTAAAAATGGGTGACATAGTACACAAGCAATTGATTGAGGGTGAAAATATCACACTTATTGCCCGAAAGATGCATAGATATAAATTGAAGCAATATCTTTTCCATGTGGACGACAAGAGAGATCAATTTCCAGTTAGAATTGAACTTCCTTTCCTCACCTCAACCTTGGCCAAAATGCCCGCGAAGGGCATATTTATTGGAGGACCAACAAGATGAGGTCTCAATTGACGAAGAAACGAACGTCTATAGGTCGAAAATTGAAGGGAAGAGACATACGAGCCGAAAGCAAAAGGACAGACAGATCACTTTTGTGTTCCATGATTAAGAAAGAAGAATCCTTCTATCAGCCAACCGTTGTCAGCCACGTGGCGCTACTAAGTTCAGCCAGGAAACTTCCCACGTTCTTATTGGTTTTTCGTACCCTAACAACAGGACCAAGCCCTAATTTCAGTCCACGTGGAGAAAAGCGGTTGGCTGCAGAGACCACGCTGGAGAGTGACTACTGCGTTACAGTTAATAATTAGGGAAAATTTTCAAAAAAAGCCATAAATCTTCTTATTTTTTCAAATAAAGACCCAAAATGAATTTTATTTCCAATAAGGACATAAAATGGCTTTGTTGTTTCAAATAAAAGCTTGAAATTGCCATAAATGTTTCAAAAAAGGACCTTACTTCACCAGCCGCTAGTAAGCTAAATTTTTCGATTGGTCAAGGGTATTTTCTTTTGAATCTTCTTCATTTGTCGACTCTAGGCAAGGCCAACCCTCACCAGATTTGGAGAGGATGGTCTCACCCACAGCTAACAAGGGCTTGCAAGCCCTTGTCTATGACCAGCAAAAGTGGTTGGCCATGAGGGGCGGCCTCCCCCAAGCAAGGCCACCCCTCACCTAGCCTTTTGTGGGTGTCATCGGTGACTGGGAAGAAGAAGAACCAGAAAGAAAGGAAAGAAAAAAAAAAAGGGAAAATGATAAATGACGAAAATATCTTTGACCATCAGAAAAATCAAATCCTTATTTGAAACAGACATAGCTATTTCAAATCTTTATTTGATACAAGATTCACTTCATGTCCTTATTTGAGAAATTGATGGCATTTTATGTCCTTATTTGAAATAAGCTCCATTTCGGGCCTTTATTTGAAAAAATATTGGTACTTCAGGCCTTTTTTTGGAATTTTCCCCAACAATTATAGGGCTTATTTTAAAATATCGAGAAAGACTTCTCAAAAAACATTTGTGGATCAAGTCCGTGGTGATATTTCTGCAATCCTGAAAGACCATTTGTTTGGCACATAGCCATCATAAAAGATTAATTTTGATCGTTTGTTAAGTCTCTTTCATGTATTTGTACATCACGAGACTATGTAACAATAAAATTCGCATCATTACTGCCATCTCGCGATTGAAGATTGGTTCAAGGAGATAAATCGGGTGCATGCATGCTATTCTTTCCGAACAATAGAATATTGTTGACACTAATATGATAGAAGATTGATTCATGGAGATGAATTAGGTGCATGCATTTCTTTCTAGATAATACTATCAATTGCATCCATTGCAAGTTTATGCTCAACTGCAGGCACCATTGGGGTAAATCGGCCCCGATTGAATATGAGAACCGGCATGTTTAATTTCAAAGTATATATTAAAATATGTCTTGAGTTTGATCTCAACTCAAGACATATTTTAACAATATAAGGTATGAAATGCTGATTCTACTAAGAACCAAACCAGTCAGCAATCTCGCTTTCAAATTTTTTTTCATGAAGCTACTAACAAGTGTTTAAACCTCGGTGACTCATCCACTTTGCCAAGATTAAGTCGGCATGACAAATCTCTCTCTCTCTCTCTGGATATTTCAACAGTTTTTGAATTATTTTACAGTATTGGCTTTGATAGAAGTTATAACCACAATTTATGTAATGGATCTTCAACGGCCATATAACAACACTTTAACAATCATATATTGACTTGTCAACTGCTTTGTAACATTTAGTTTATTTCTTCATAAATTCTTAATTATTTTACAATGGCTCTATAACGATTTTTTTATTGGCTCTCTTTCATTTGATTATAAGAATAAAACTTCAAAAGATAATCTTGACATATACAGCAAATTAAAAAGAGAATATCTTTTTTTCTTCAAAATTTTTTAATTTCCTTTTCTTATTGGATTATACACATAATCTTATTTTTGTTCCTTCTATTACTCTGGGCAGAATAAGAAAAAAAGTCTATTGTATCTTGAGAGGATAACTATTAAAACTTATCACACTTACTTTTGTACTACAAGGGACAAAATTATTCTTAAGAATAGTGTTTACAAATCTTAGACAATTTTTATTTTTATTTTATCAATTTTACAACAATCTTAAGTATAATCATAATGGATTTTCAAGTTGATACCATTGCAGTTGCTGCCGTCGATGTTAATGCCCCTATCTTCAACCATTCCAATTGCTCTACCACCACTACCACATCCCATTTCCTAACATATCAAAGATTGAAGGTTTTAATGGCAACAACTTCAAAAGGTGGCAAGGAAGAGTTTTATCTATCTTAGATGTGCATAGCACGGCTTTCGCACTTATGGAGGCTAAATGAATTGATAATAAGCTATGAGACCAATGGATACATGCTAATAAGGTATATAGGTACACAATTATCAATACACTTTCTAAGAATCATTTGATGTCTACTATCAATACAAGGAAGTAAAACTAACATGAGACTCAATGATTGGAAAGTACACTACTGAAGATGTTGCAGAGAGAAATTTGTGATTGGAAATTACTATCAATAGGAACTATCCAATGATAAGGAGATCAAGACACAAATTGCCGAATATCACACAAGCTAGTGGAGGACTTTAAGGTGAAAAACATCAATTTGCAAGAAGAATTTATTGCGAGGTTGCCAATTGAAAATATGACATCCTCAATTCGAACCCCTATCTTAGACGCAATGAATTATCTAAAGTATTGATGCACATATAGCGGAAATAGACCATGAATCTATTTAAGGATAGATCCTGAGTCAACTATCTGATTGGGTAAGGCTATTAAGAATTGAAATGCGCTTGACCAACTAATTCAATCATAGAAAGACAGCTCGACATAAAGATTGATGTAGGACAATCTTATACCATAATGAGTAAATTAGTAAATGGTTATAGATTGGTTCGGCATGAGTATATATAGCCGGATTGTGGGTGATTCACATGGTTACAATGCTAATTGCAAATAACCATAAATCGATTACTCATGACTGTATACTTCAGGGTAAGCAATCGGTCCCGCACATTTACATGGTAACTGAGGGTCCTCCATGAATCGAACAGGCATGAACATGGATTGATATCAAATCAACAATGGGCCGAACGTGCGAACAACCTAAAAGCCACTCATTTGTATAGGCCGTATCAAAGTAGCTTTTGATCGATTTTAGCCATGAACCATGACCTAGATACAGGTGTCAGTCTTCGGATAATTAAGGGAAGATCTTTTTAGACAGTGCTTAATTAGTTTCCTTAATTATCATTAAGTCCTAATTTTTGGACAAGTGGAAGCGGGCCAAATTTTGGAAGCCCATGGAGATTCATGCCCAAGAGAGAGAAAGAAGTCCAAGAGGCCTATGAGACCTTGTCTTGCCCAAGCCCAAGCTCAAGTCAAGCCCATTTATACCCTTGGAAGCTAACATATTAATACCCATGTGCATGAATAGTGTTTTGCATTATTAGCCTTATTAATTGCATCTTCTAGAAGCTTAGTTGTGATGAAATTTAGCCTTTGATTTTGTAAGAGGAAGGAGGGGGTGCCTATTTGGAGAGACAAGGAGGGGATGAGCTAGTTAGTTCACTTGGTTGGTTTCCAATTATAAGCATGTGCCTAAATTTGTAATCTGTGATGATCTATAGAGAAACTTAGAGGAGAAGCTTGTAAGAAGACTTCTTGGCCTTGCTTTTTACTTGAATGGGAGTATTTCATGGGAAGCCTAGGCTAGTTTAGGCTTAGCGTTTGTCATGGCAAAGTGCATTATTGATTTCTCTCTTCTTTGTAAGAAGAGACTTAAGGGGGAAGGCTTTTCTCTTTCCCTCTCATTCTCTCATTTCTCCCATTCTCTCATCTCTCATTTCTCTCCCTCACTCTCTGCCTTTCCCTCCTTCACATTCTCTCTCCCTCATCCTCACTCTCTTATCTCTCTCTCTCTCTCTCTCTCTCTCTCTCTCTATTGCCTCACCACCACCACCACCACCACCACCATTACACTGTCCTCACCGCCCCACACCGCCATTGCCACACGTGTCATCCACCGTTCGTCCATCATTCGTCATCTCATTGCCTGTCCACTCATTGCTATAAGCCATGAGCTACCATGCGCCGCCAATTTGCTATGCATTCATTGTCATCCGTAGATTTCATCTAGTTTTGCAAGTAAATCCTCTAATCATTGGATAGGCATTGTATTACATGGACAAGACATGGGTTCTAGACTTGGTTGTACTTGTGTGAATAGGTTCTTTTTTTATTCACGTATGGTTTGTTTGTGTGTAAAATTGTATAATTGGCTCACACATTAGGAAAACATAACCCGGGCCTTGGATGAGTCTTGTTGGTTCGGATTGGCATCGAGGTGTATTGGAACAAGCCTCACTTGGTAGTTCAATATTAAAGCATACCAATCCAAGCCTTACTTGATGTAGGTCAGTGTCTTAACCGATCAGTTTGGGCCTTGAGCCTTGTTTCGTGCCCAGTGTGTTGTGGTGAGGTAAGTAAATTCCCTAACCCTTGGATAGGGCATTGCATTGCATAGTTCGCACGTAGGTTTGGTTCCGATTCTATGATTTTTTATGGTTGATCTTGCTTATTGTAGGAAGAGGAAGCTCATGTGCTAATTTTGTATGGTTTGTTCATGATTTGCTAGAGTTTTGAGATTCAAGAATGAGTATATCTTGACACATACATGTCTAGTTAAAAGGAAAGTATAATATTGCCACATGATTATCAAGATATGAGAAACTGTTGTCTTATGATTATGTTTTATCACGTGCTTATTTAACATTGCATGAAATCATCATGAATGAGTTATGTGCTTGCGAAAGGTTGCTTGGAATTGTTGATTGATGATTCTAACACTCATCTTACATATATTGATTTATAAGGAAGTGTGTTGTGTTGTTTAAATGTCATTATAGATACTTGAAATAACACTCTAAGTTTCCAATAAAAGACTAGCATAGTCTCGAACGTGCATGAAAGCATACCGAGTCAAGTCTTTGTCTTAATACGGCAATATTGAGGTGTATCGTTTTGAATTGGGATTGGCCCAAGTCGGTGTTCGAGCATATCAAGTTAAGCTAATAAGTACTCGTGTCGAGCTTGACATTTCTCCATCAACTCGGTTCTAGTAAGTCATTATGTACACTTGTTGCACACCTTTGAGACACTTTTGGATCGGTCTAATGTAAAGATAAGAACCAGTTGTGCGGTGCACCTTTTATGATTAATAAAGGAGAGTTACATCCATCGGCACATAGTGTTGGCGGCAATGCCTCGTTTATGAAAACAAGATACCCTATGTTAATGAGATGCCTGGGTTTAAACCTGGAAGTCTTGGAAAGCTAGCTTCGAGAAACCTCATTCAAGTCGAGATGCCCTGATTGAGCCAAGAAGCCCATCATAAAATTGGAAGTGTTGGTCAAGTCAAAGAGACTTGGTCTAACCAAGACAACGACTAATGAATCTTTTATGAGTGCCGCTATATGCATAAATATGATATGTTTGAGGAAAGGCCAAAGGAAATCATGCATTAAAAGTATTTGGGAATATACAGATGTAGGTAGTCAAAGTGTAGTAATAACTAGAAAGTCGTGTGATGGGTTATAGATGTTCATGTACTTGACTTGTGTAATATATATTATGTGACTATTAATCATGTTTACATTTTAGGCATTTGAGAGCACTTTGGTATGTAGTCAAGACAAAGCAAGAGCTTTACTATTGATCTGTCATCGACATTATTAGTGTCAAGAATTGCATGTTTCCAATATGAGGCAATCTCCTATATGAGGATTAGGCAATTTACTTATTGATTTTCGACTCATTTGTGATTGTTTACATCTTTACATGCCATAGGTGTGGCACACCCCATTCGTTTTGCTGGGCCAATCATTATGAAAGTAAACAAGTTAGAGATAAAGGAGCTAAGACTAGTCCCAACCCCTTTTGGTTGTGATTGTAAAAGACCTTAATAAAAACGGGCTTGTAATTATAAGTTCCTATATTAATGATGCATAATGTATAATGTGTGTTTTGTCTATGTGTTTTTCTTGCTATCCATTCGTTGTTGATGATTAGGAGATATTAAAGTACATTTTCATATGTGCTTAATTGAAAGATAAAAAAAATAAGTCGGCGACACCTCTTGGGATGTTGCAAAATAACCCTCGCCGGTCACATTCCCGTGGGTAAGGGAGTCCGGGGCATGATAGAAAAGCTATCTAAAACTATCACTTGTTGATCCAGTTGTGCTTATTATCATTGAGAAACAACTCGCAAGGAGATCAAAGCTACAAAAGCTACAAATTTGGTGCAAAGCAAACCTCAACATCACCAAAACAGATATACATATAAAACCTAATTACAAACCCAAAGTTGCTCACCCCACCTTTAAAAAGAAAGGCTCTTGCCTATTTATGGTAAACCAAATCATCATGCAATGCTATGCAAAAAGAGAACAATGGGAAATGACAATTGTGCTAAACCAAAAAATCCACTTGGTTGAAGTAGATGGCTCTAATAACATAATTGTTGCGGTCATTTTCCAAGCCAATATTGTGCCCAATGTGAAAGATGGGGGTTACTTGGGTGTTACTAGGTATATTGGTGTGAACAAAAATGCATTTTCCTCTAGGAAGGAGAAGAAATTATTTTTCTTGGTGATTCAAGAATAGCTTAAGTTCATTGGAAAGGGAATGAAACTCACATTTGGCAAGAGTTTGGCAATGAATGATGTAATACATGTCTTAATATAAGGGCAAATCCATTGTAGCTCTTTTGGGAAAGGTTGGGGTGAAAGTGTCATTCGAATCCGATAAGACAGTAATGATAAAAATAACGTCTTTTTGGGAAAGAGTTATTCCAATCAAGGACTTTTTGTTCTTAATGTTTCCAATGTTATCAATGAAAATGCTAATGCTAATGCTTTCACTTACTTTGTTGAATATATTGATTTATGGCATGGTAGATTAGGACTTTTTTTTTTTTTTTGGGGTAAGGTAAGATATGTATTAACTTTCAACCAAAAGCGCTATACAGCAAAAGAAACTAGGCACCAAAAACTTGCACTCAACAAGACAAACATGTTAAGCGAGTGAAAGGGTGCCGAGTATAAAAGGAACGAACACAGGAAAACTACAAAGCAACAACCCTTAAAACAGCTTTCACAAGGGAAGATCATACGACCCAAAAGAGAAAAGAGAGGGATCAAGTTCCCAACTTCGTTGTATCCTCCTATTCCTAGGAGTATCCGCAATGTGGTTGAAGGTGCTAGCCTTATCCTTGACAACCTTGATGAGATGTTTCAATGCTGGTAAAAACAAGGCTTGGCCCTAAAAAAGGATGTTGTTTTTAGTCTTCCAAATCAAATGACAAAGAGCACCGAAAGAGAAATGAGCAATGGCTTGTAAAAGTCATTTCCAGAGAGAGAATTGATGGCCCAACAAGGGTTATCTATCCACGATTTGTTCTGCCATGGGATGTTACATCTAGCAGCCCAAAACATAGTAAGGGCATTGGATACTGTTGACACCTAAATTTTGATCAATCATTCATAATTTAATGCACAAAAAATTAGGGATTAATTTTAACCCCTAAACAAAAAATATTAGGATTAAATTGCATAGCATATAGTTTTAGAAGCATTTATTATTGCATTTACATTAGACATGTGGCAGGGCTTCAATTGATGGTTCTAAGCTTTAATTTAATAAGTTGGACTAAGCCCACAAGGGAAAAGAATTTGGCTAGGCCCGTTAAAGAGTGACAGTTGGAATATGAGAATATTCCTGGGAATATGAGAATGTTCCCGAGAATATTCGCGTTATTCTTTCAATATTTAAGGAATGTGTCGGATGAAATATTCTCGTTAAGGGGCGACGAATTGGAATATGAGAATATTCCCGGGAATATGAGAATGTTCCTGAGAATATTCTCATTATTCTTTCAATATTCAAGGAAAGCGTTGGATGAAATATTTGAAAAATATTGCACGTGGGATACAAGAGCTAAATAGACAACGTGCAAATTTATCATCTTTCCTTAAATATCATAGTCTTCACACCTATAAAAAGGGGGGCCACACACAAAAAACACAGCCACAATTGAGAGAAAAGGAGTGGCAGCGCAATATAGAGAGAGAAGAGAAAAAGCGTCTCTTTTCGCTGC
Source organism: Corymbia citriodora subsp. variegata (assembly GCA_014858505.1). Classification (NCBI taxonomy): domain Eukaryota; kingdom Viridiplantae; phylum Streptophyta; class Magnoliopsida; order Myrtales; family Myrtaceae; genus Corymbia; species Corymbia citriodora. The sequence goes on along the minus strand of CM026418.1, from coordinate 8,481,201 downwards.
AGGTCTTGAAGGTCGGCTCACAAAAGGAGGCATTTTCCCAAGAGACAAGGTAGGTAAAGTTTCTATCTAAATTAACTCTTGAATATTTTGTTTTGTTTTCTCGTTTAAAGTATTGCATGCTAGATTGAATTTCGATTAAGTGAGGTCGTTGTGACGTGTTAAAAAATCTCAATAATCAAAAATATTGAGCCGCGAGACGTCGGATCAGGTTTTTGATTGTTTTGGTTTTCTATCTTGGGTCGGGGCTAAATTGCGTGCTTTACATGATTCAATTGCATTATGTGTTGATATGCCTTTGCTCGAATTGATTTGGCTTATTAAAGAAAACCAAAAAAAAAATATATAGTTGAGTTAGATATGCTTCTTATTAGAATATTTTAGGATAGTTTTCATGTTTATATATAGGTTTTTTTATTTATTTCGAATTTTGATTATAAAAAAAAAACATAAAAATTGCCACGCTCATGTCATGTAGAATTAGGTCATCTTCCGTGTGTCATCTAGTCATTGCATGTTTAGGGTCATTTGAATGCGTGACATGCTAGAATAGTTGCATTAAATATTTTCTAACATTAGATTAAGTTAAATAATTAATGTCACGTGACATATAGTTTGCATATTAGGTTGCACATTGCATGCTATTATAGTTAGACAATTTTGCACGTCATCTTATGCATTGCACTTAGTTTTTTTAGGCCTCATTCAGTAATTTAAAACCTTAAAAAATTGAATGATTGCATGTTAATTAGAAATCATATCTAGGATCATTGATGTGATTTTTTGTAAGCTAACATTGCAGATGCTTTCGTTGCTTCGAGGTAAGTATCTCTTCCCTGTGCTTGCAATTTATTTATTGCTTTGCTTTAATGAGTGTTAAATTATGATTGCGCACTTGCATGATCACATTGCATGTTAGGGATTAAATTAAAATCAATCCAAACTGCCTGCAAAACATTTTTTTTTAATAAAAGAGAAAAGGTACCGAAAGGGCGTTAGAGAAATCTAACGTAATCAAATCCCCGATCCCATAGTCTCTGGTTCGTAGGAGTGAAGTAATTCTCCCGTTACTTTACTTGGGTTTCTAATCGACCCACCAAAAATAGATTAGTGGCGACTCCTAAGTGAAAATCATTAGCATGTTAAAAAACTTAAACCCTAAGTCGTGAATTGGTATGGGCTTGGGAGAGCCCGAATTAAGTTTAGGCTTAGTAATCCATTAGCCAAACCCTAGGTGGTGCACCCGAGGTGAGGTCGCGACAGATACATAGCACCCAAAAAAGAGATGGTCGATAAAGTCCGGTCTTGAATTACAAAAGGCACACGAAACATCCGTAATTCTACCATATGATAGTAAAAGGACCTAAGTAGGAAGTTGGTTTATTGTGATGAGCCAAAGGTGGAATTGATACCGAGGGACGAGCGTTCTATTCTAAATGAACGAGTACCATGGGACTACTAAGCCTTTTCGACGGATAATTTCCCAAGCTGACGCAATGGAGAAAGTACCTAAGGAGTGCTCCAGCCAAGTAAATTTATCAAGGTTCTGTGTAAGCAGTGGTAGAGGATGCATCCAATATTGGAGAACATAAAAGATAGACTAGCTTGGAGAAGAAAATAGCTTCGCAACCTTAGCCTACCTAAAAAGACCTACCTAAGTGGTAGATAAATGTGTCCGAGAATAACACATTTAAAGGTCCACGCGGATGCCAAGGGTCAAACCATAGAGAAGTTGTAAGGCCATCACCTACTCGCCACATAAAACAATGCTGGAAGTCACTCCTAAGATGAAGTAATTTCTTCCAAGCCCATGAGCAAAACGTTGGCTTCGTAACTACCCAAAAGTTCTTCCTTTTTAAGTAGGTAGAATGGATCCACTTACACCAAAGGGATTCCTTGTCCATGAAGAGGATCCATATATGTTTCAGCATGGCTGCTGGGTTGCTATCACGAAGTTTGCGAATGCCAAGTCCTTCTTCTTTTGGGAGGCAAACATCTTCCCATGCAACTTTCGCTCCCCCTAACCCAAGGCTTGGGCCTTTCTAGAGAAATTGTTGGCAAATTTGTTCTATTCGGTCCGACACTGATCTAGGTAGCATGAAAATATTGGCCCAACATACTTGTATCAAGTGGAGGACCGATTTGATAAGCTGAAGACGGCTGACTCGCAAACGAAAGAAAATGAAGTGCCCAAGATTGCACTCTTGAGGTTAGTAGATTAACCAGGGCATTACAATTAGCCTTACCAAGTCGCGATGTAATAATAGGGACTCCCAAATAGCGAACAGGTAATGAGCCTACCCTAAAGTTGAAAGTCTGAATAATCTGGTCACAAGTTAAAGTCGTTCCTCTTGCAAAGAAAACTTCACTTTTATTCAAGTTGGGTATCAAACCACTCCAAGATGAGAAGGTATAAAGACCGTCCTTAAGGCACGAAACATAGGTCATGCTTGCTTCGCTGAAGAGGAAAACATCATCCGTAAAGAATAAATGAGAAAGGCAAGTAGACTTACATCTCCAAAAGTATTTGGATTCTAGTTGTCTTGCCTGAAGAAAAAGAATCCACGAGAATACCTCCATTGCCAAAGTGAATAGATAAGGAGATATGGGGTCTCCTTGGCGTAAGCCACGGCCACTAGGAAAAAATCCATGAAGCTCCTTGTTAATAGAGATGGAGAACTTTGGGGTACAAATGTAAGTCATAATCAATCCAACCAAATAATTGGGAAAACCAAATGCTTTGAGAGTTAATTCCAAGAAGTCCCAATCAAAGGTATCATAAGCTTTTTGGAAATCTACCTTGATGGCACATTTTGGCAAGTATGGATCAATGTGGAAGCCACTAAAAAGCTCATGGGCCAATAGGATATTGTCATTGATTCTACGACCTTTAACAAAGGCATTATGAGGAGTACTAACAATAGTTGGAAGGAGAATCGCCTATCTATTGGCTATGATCTTGGTGATGCACTTATAAATAGTGTTGCAACAAGCAATTGGTCTATAGTCAGACACCAAAGATGCGTTGGGAATTTTAGGCACAAGGGCTAAGATTGTATTATTTACCTCTCGCAATAAGTTCCCTGAGATAAAGAAGTCCATGACTGCTTCTAAGACTGAAAGCCCTACTATACCCAGTTAAGTTTAAAATACTCAACATTATAACCATTTGGACCAGGGGCCTTGCCCACCGCTAAAGAGAACATGGTATCATGAATTTTTATTACAGAGATAGGCCGAGAGAAGGAACTAACCTGTTCCTCATTCAATGTGTGCTGAAGTACCTTTTGGATCTCCTAAAGGGAAGGCCAAGTGGGAAGATTTGACAGAGCCAGGAGGTCCTGAAAATGCGATACAAATAAATGATGCACTATAACAGAATTAGTCACCAGATTATTGGAATTGCCCGAGACCGAGATAATTCTATTCCTCAAATGTCTTTTGTTGACTGAATGGTGGAAGAACTTGGTGTTTTTTATCACCTTCCTTCAACCAATGAACTCTAGATTTCTTTCTATATAATGATTCCTCATGCAGCTGAAGATCAGTGAAGGTCCAGAGCTGAATTTTTTCCAATTTTGCAAGAGAGCTATTGCTGGGATCTTGCTGGAGAGCATCCTGGGTGAACCATAAGGCTTGCCTTGCATTTACTGTTCTCATAGAGATATTAGAAAAGGACTTCTAGTTGAGCTACTTAAGGCGGCCTTTAAGGGTTTTTAACTTGCAACATAACCTAAACATGTGATCTTAGGGGTTGCGAATAGCATTAAAATCCCTAACCACCAACCAAGGAAGATTCAGCAAGGTAGTGCTTAGATGTGTAAGCTCCTCCCATAAAAGCTGCCGAGGAATGAAAGTGTACTCCACATATATAATGGAGAGGCAAAAAGCGAACCCTGAATTTAGGGACCTAAACTTGCCATGAACTGCTTGGGCATTAGACAAACACACCTAAAAAAATAACCAGGTTTGGATTATGCCCATCCAAATCCTTCCTCTAGGGGAATATTCATAGTTTGAATACCAATTCCAGCTAGATAAGAGACCCGAAGATATGGACAAGAAGAGGGATGTAGGGACTTTGGTTTCTAGAAGCCCAACAATACAGATGTTATTGTAGATAACAAAGCTTCTTACTTCTACTTGTCTAATGAGATCCATAAGACCCCTAATATTATTCATATATAGCTATATACAAAGATGGAAGTGAAGAATACCTTCACTTGCTCGCTCACCGCCGATTGACCATCGACTTTTGGGTAGACGACTTTAGAGCAAAAGGCACTAGATCCGAGCTTGAATCCTACCTTGGCTTAGCCTACTAATGAGTAGGCTTAATAGTAGCAAGTAAAGTATCCTTTTGAGTTTCTTCCTGTGGAACAGTGGAACTGTCCACTAGGTGGTCCTCCTCATCAAAACTACTTACATTAGTTTCATCCTCCTCAAGGTCTTCATCCAAGCTAGACGAAGCTACTGGAGTGGTGGATTCCACTGGACAAGTTGTACCAATAGGGAGAGACGAAGAAACATTATCACAGATTTGAGGCATCATTTGCTTCCACCGTTCCATCCTAAACACAAGATGTTGCATTGCACTAGGAGCTGCAGCATCTAACTTCATAGAAAGAGTAGGGACAACTTCCTTTGGCCTATGAAAATGCTTTTTCTTACTAGGCCAAGCTTGTTTCCACCCTTCCTCAAAGGTACTTGGAATAGAGACCGATTATGGGGGAATGGTAGGAACATGGCTTTGGGTGGAGGGGCCATCATGGGTTGAAGCTGGCTGAGTGGCCACAACGAGATCATAAGGGCTTTCTTGGCCAAACATTTGTGGCCAAAAGTACCACAACTAGGGCATGAGATCGGCCTCCATTCATACTCAACGGCAACAGTACGTGTTTCACCATTAAGTATGATATCCACTGAATTGCAGCGAGCATTCTTAGCCGATATCTCTACGCATACCATTGTAAACGAGATCATCCTCATTTGTTCAATCCTTAGATCAACATATAGCGGTTTGCCAATTACACTTGCCACTGCACTTATCCCAAGAGCAGACCATAGGGCATAAGAAATGTTTTTCAATTTGATCCATACCGGAACAAAGGCATGGTTGTCCTTCTTCAATTCTAGAAGAGGGTGCAATTGTTGTAGAATAAGCGGGACTCTAGCTATAGTTAATGGGCCCCTATCAAGAATTTTTCTATGGAAGTGTAGGTTCGGGACATGGAAAAAATAAAATCCTTGACCATTCGCCATAACATTAGTAAGATGATTACCCCAAGCAAGCTTCAAAGCTATTTCAATTAGCTTAAATGGGAGTTTTTTTTCCTAACAAAGTATCCAACAATACACTCGTGCCACTTCGGGTTAATGACTTGTAAGATGTCATTTGAAAGATTCACCACCGGGTTGTCATTTATAATCGTAGGGGGTATATAAGTGAGATCATACCCTTTCACGGCCGTCTTGGCAACATTGGCCCAGGATCGAGTAGGAGGGGCTTTTGACCCACTAGGTCTTGTGCACAAGGCTAAGGAAGATTGGCGAGAGGCCTACTTCGGCTTCGACCCTTTTTCCCACTAGCTTGATGGGCCTCGGGAGAGGATGCCTAGCCTTCACTAGTAGCAGCAAAAGGGGTCGAAGACTTCCCAGTTGAAGGTTGAGCACGGGGCTAGGGATGAATAGAAGAGGGCCTACTATGGCTTTGTCCTTGTCCACCATCAACTTCTTCTTATATTAAGAAAATGCAAAAACAAGGTTTAATTTTTGGGATTGAAAATCCATATTTTAATAAATGTATAATATGTTTCGACACAAAAGAAGTAAACAAAAATTGTCTTTCTTGAAATAGAGAATTTGAATTATTGAGTTTAGTTTGTACTAGTCTAGGAGATTTAAAAGAAACTATGGCTAGAGGAAATAAACAACACTATGTGATTTTGATTGATGATTACTCTAGATTTGCTAAAATTTATCTGCTTGGGCCTGAAGATGAAACTTTTGATATGTAGGAAACCAATTGAATAAAAGGATAAAAAGAGTTAGATCAATTAAAGGTGGAGAATGTCTTACTTAATGAATTTTGTGAAATTGAAGGAATTATTCATGAAACTACTTGTCCTTATTCACCTGAATCAAATCGCATAACTGAAAGGAAAAATAGTACATCAAAAGCAATGATGAATTCTATGTTTGTTAGTTCTAAAGCTCTTAATAATTTATGGGGTGAAGTAATAATGTCTACATATCATATCCAAAATGGAATACCTCATAAAAATAAATAAAAACTAGTAAAACACTTATGGATTATGGAAGGATTATTGTCCTAATTTAAAATATTTGAAAGTGTGGGGGTGCCTTGCCAAAGTTATACTTCTTTGATCTAAGAAAAGGAAGTTAGGCTTTAAGACATCTAACTACATGTTTCTTCATTATGCTAAATAGTGCTACATATCGATTTTTTTTTTGGTATGTATATATATTAAAAAAGTAATGTGTTTAATAGTAATACAATAGTTGAAACAAAGAATGTAGAGTTTTTTTAGAATATTTTTCCATTGAGAATTGATATTATTTCTCTTGCACCTCTTCACAAAAATGATTTTGAAAATTCAAATGATAAATTCAGGATAGGCAAAAGAATATGGAAATAAACTTCTTTTGGAAATGATTTTGATACTTATTTTAGTTGATAATGATCCTTTGACTTATTCCAAAGCAATATCTTTTAGAGAAAGTGGTTTTTTGAAAGAAGCCATAAAAATTGAGATTGATTCTATTTTTCATAATCAAACTTGGTAATTGGTTGATTTACCACCTTTTTCCAAATCAATTGGCTGTAAATGGATTTTTAAAAGGAAATTTAAGCCAGATGGTTCCATTAATAAATATAAAGCAAGATTGGTTGTAAAAGATTTGACTAAAAAAATAATATGTTGATTATTTCGATACCTTTGCTCCAATTACTAGAATGTCATCTATTCGTGTTTTAATTGCTTTAGCTCCTATTTACAAACTTGTTTTTCACCAAATGGACATTTAAACAACTTTTTTAAATGGTAATTTAGTAAAAGAAATTTACATGGCACAACCTAAGGGCAGTATTTTTCTTGACTAAGAAAACAAAGTTTTAAACTCGTTAAAATCCTTATTTAGCTTAAAACAAGTAACAAAGCACCAACAGTATGCTGCGGTTTTCGAGCATGCAACAACCCATTTTTTTTGTGGTCATTTGAATGTGACGTCCCAAGACACATTATCAACTAGTTTGTCTTAATTTTCAGTGAAGTACATGCGGAAATAAATCCACCAACACTCAGATAATAGTAATAGCAAGGATAGCAGAGAGACAAACAAATAATTGCACAAACACCACTTTTTATTTATGATCAGGATAAGGTAGACGTTTACTACAAATGCCAAAACTTTTGTATGATGTTTACTTTGATGCCAAAACTAAACTTAACAACCACATTAATGATCTAAAATGGTTTTAAAAGGATCAGGGCATAGTGAGACAGAAGGATCGAATCACATGATCACTAAAGCTAACAGGTTCATTATATTCTTGAAATATTTTATATTGTCCGGGTGGCCATGATATATTGCTAAATATCATTCATGGTTTATAGGAATTGGAGATTGATTATGACAATCAGCTTTTTTAGTTATGCTAATGTATCAGTACAAATCTTATTACCAGTTTAGTGAAGAACCTAGGGATGTCACATACCATAATCAATTTAGAATGACGTTTGAAGGAGAGAATATTACAAATGTGTTTACAAGCAATCAAATTAAGACATGCTAAAAATCTAAGTTCTAAAAGGGATTTCCAAACTTTATGACCATATCAAAGATCTGAAAGGGGTTTTAGACTTTATAATTTATAGGAACTAGAGATTGATCATGACAATCAATTATCTTAATTGTGCTAATATGTTAGTACGAATCCTACTGCCAGCTTAGTGAGGAACCTAGGGATGTCACACATCATAATCAATTCAGAATGATGTTTGAACAAGAGAGACAATATTACAAATATATTTACACTTGAGGCAATCAAATTAAAACATGCTAAAAATCTAAGTTCTGAAAGGGATTTCAAACTTTATGATTATATCAAAGACTGAAAAGGGGTTTTAGACTTTATAGTCGAATCAAAGGTCTGAAGTAGGTTCAAATTCAATGGCTGAATCAAATATTTGAAGCGAGTTTAAATTTAACAGCCGAATTAAATATCTAAAGTGAATTTAGAATTAATGACTGTATTAATGATCAGAAGTGAATTCATAATCAATAATTGCATTTATGATCTGAAGTAAGTTCAAAATCAATTGTTATATTAATAATTTGAAATGAATTCGGAATTAATAACCAAATTAAAGACATGAAACAGTTTCAGATTTAATGGCTATATTAAAGTTCTAAAACTATTTCAAACTTAACGATCACATTAATGATCTGAAACGATTTTATAATCAATAAAATTAGAAAGCAGTTTCAAATTCAAATAACTAATTATTGCTCTGAAACAGTTTCAGACATAACGGTCAAATTAAATATCTATAACAATTAGAAAGTTAATGCCTAGAATAAAGTATTGTAACGGTTGTAAATTAATATATGTAATAATGCTCTGTAACGGTTATAGAATTAATGTCCAAGTTAATATTTGAAACGATTTCAAAACTTAAGTCCAGTTTTAACATCTAAAGTGAGCTCAACCGTTATAGTTGAATTAATTCTCTAAATTGATTTTAGAGTTAATGAACCAAATTAAATGTAATTTAGGACTACTTATAAAAGGTGATCAAGAGAGAAGATCACAAGATGATTGATAATTGACAAAAGGAGTGATGATAGCGATCGATCATGTTGTTTACACACGAGAGCAATTGCTAGCACAATTATAGTTGTGAGATCTCTCAATTTCTCTCTACCGTTCAACGTAAGATTAGCGGTGTGTCTAAACTAGAGGCCTAACATTTGTGGGGCTTGATTTGAAGAATGTCAAAACCTGGGTTCAAGGAGATCAAACGTTCATGGTCTAGATTTGAAGAATGTCAGAACTAGCATTACTAGAAGACATCAAACATTTGTGGTCAAAATTCCAAGAATGTGAAAACCAGTGTTATCAGGATATCAAAAGTTCAAAGTCAGAATCTGAATAACATTAGAACCTACGTTGCGAGGACATCAGACGTTTGTGGTCAAAATCTGAAGAGTGGTAGAACCAACCTATTTGAGCACAATACAAGGATAATGTGATTAACCTCTCTATCACTTTTATGTGCTTTTACAAAAATGCATGAACAATGTCAAGGAAATAGTGTATAGGCGTTTTTACTTCCACTGGAAATTAAACTTTGGTTCTATTTTAGCTATGCACTTGATATTGTTTTCGAAACAAAATCCAAATTCATGATTGATCCATGGTCGAGCATAATTGATCCGTGATTGACCATCAATTGGCATGTGATCATGTGAGATCAATTGATCCACAGCCAATGCATGGTCGCACGGGATCGATTCATGGTCACCCGTAGTTCACACATGACTAAGTAGAATCACCTCTGGCCAATGCATGATCTCGTGGAAATCGATTCATAATTGTCCATCGATCAGTGGTGGTGTGTGACCATCCCACAATTGACCCTTATGGTCGACTGGCCAATCCATGGCCGAATAGCTCTATTCGACTTGTGTGATCAATATCGCCTCACTGCTGTCCCTTGACGAAGTCCATGGTCAATCCTTCGATCAGAACATGGCCCTCCATGGCCATTTCTCATGGTCGGTAGATGGGCTAGAATCTGGATGTCACCGTTTAGGAGTTGACGTGCAATTCCTCAAAAGGGAAGAGAGCTTTGGCATTAAGAGGTTTGTGTAGCATAGGAAATCGTTCCTCGATTGTGGAGAATTCACATGCTTGATATGCGTCGCTCTTTCTCGCAAATGACGAAGAGAAATGTCTATTTCAGTATTGAAGAAGACAAGGCCTGCTTCTGACTTCATAATATTCAGACGTTTGAAAATAATGCCGCTGTGCAGACAACTTTTGATGGAGAAGTTCTCCTGCCGGTAATTGAGGGTGCTCGACTTGACTAACTAACAACTAATGAGGCTACTAAGGACCACTTAAGTGGTAGACATATCTTTTTGAAGGGAAATGATAATAGCTATGTTAGAATTGATGTAATAGGTATACTAAATAATGTTACAGACAGTGAAGAAGAGAAATGTCTATTTCAGTATTGAAGAAGACAAGGCCCTATTGCTTCTGACTTCATAATATTCAGACATTTGAAAATAATGCGGCTGTGCGGACAACTTTTGATGTTGTTCTTCTGCCGGTAATTGAGGGTGCTCGACTTGACTAACTAACAACTAATTAGGCTACTAAGGACCACTTAAGTGGCAGACATATCTTTTTCAAGCGAAATGATAATAAATATATTAGAATTGATCTATAAATAGGCATACTAAATAATGTCACAGACTGTTTTGTTATAGATGGTCATTGAATGTTGAATATGATTCACTTGCTTAAACACCCATTTGCAAGCTGCAACAAACTTAATATATCAATTTCATAGGATAGTAGACCTGTTTGTTTTGACTTGTAAAATGCAAACGGCAAGGTTTTTCCAGTTCCCCCAAATTTAAAATATTATGCAAATTTTCTAAAATTGTGTAAAAAAATCACATGTTTGTTGTAACTTATTAAAAGCACAAAGCAAGGTTTTTTTAGGATCATTTTAACCACTGATTATGTGAGTACCAGCATGAGAACCACACGATTAATGGCCAGAGGGCCTTGGTCCCAAGTGAAAAGACTATCCGATATTCTTTCTCTAACAGCTATCTTATCCCACAAAAACACACTTCCTTTATGTGCTTTGCAGTCTTTTCTTTTGAGTTCTTTAACTTGTGATTTGTCCAATTGAATATTTATGTAGACTAATTAATCCAACCTAGTACTTTTACCATTAAGTAACTTAATAATGTTAATGTGGCCGCTGAGACTGCATTTTTTGTGATTAGGCAGAAGATCATTTTCTCCCTTTTCTTGCTTTTATGCTAGAATGAAAGTCAGACTTCCACCGAGGATGGAAGGAGATGGGACTCGCACAGGCAATTGAAGACATCGTTAGGTATCAAATTCTGCTAAACAGCCACTTCCCCGCACTAAACTTCCATATTCCAGCTAGGGAGGGAGGGCGGACGGGCTCTCGTAAGGCCACGACAGCCACTACCTTGCCTACCGTAGGCCACCGCAACCACCAGCTCACGGTGGTCGGATATGTTCACAGATTGTTGGAGCCGAATTTCTTTAACTGAGTTAATTTCTACAATTTTTTTTTATCGAATTCAATCTGTTGTTACTTTGTTAAGCTTGTTTACGCGTTCAAGAGTATTATTTTTTGCCTCTTTTTTCATGACAATAAAATGCTACCTCAGCAGCCATATTAACAATGTTAAGTTTGTGAATGGTATAAGGACTCCATTAGACATATTAATGAAGTTAAAAGGACTCATTTGAACAAATTAAAAATTTGAGTACTCAATTAAAAGAGTGGTACAAATTCTAGGACCAGATATGGAGTTATCCCTTTTGAAGAAAGACAAAGCACATAAAGAAAGTGAATATGAAATGTATAAAAAGGTAAAATTTTCACTGTTAGTTGTTAAAAATAAGATAAAAAAAATTATTTACTGTGAAAAATCAATAAAAGAGCAACTATAATGAAAATTAAGGAAATCGAAAATTTTAAGAGACTCAAAATTGACATATCAGTTAAGAATGACTTGAATGTGATTTTAATAATTTAGCATCTTCTCTTTTTTTCTTTTTTCTCTTTTGTGTGCTTAATTTTGATATGACACGCTTCAAGTTCCCGGCTGACTTTGCCATTTTGTGGGTGGCCCCTTATTATTCGTATGTAGATTGAACAATTTGCTTGCATTTGTGGGCATTAACCAAACTGAATGTTTATGTTCCACATGCTATTAATATCTCATATAAGACCATCTAATTATCTATATGGTTTACAAAACCATATGTTAGATCATTATTTTCTTAAAAGTTATCTTTAAAATGCAGCCAAACCTATTATATATATGTCCACAAATGAAAGTTAAAAATTACATTTTGAAACTTTTTGCCATAAAAACGGATCTTAGGCAACTCAAGTGTACTCATCATGTCTAGTAATCATGTCTATATTTTTTATTACTGTATGTCATATGACAAATTGGTCAACCAAACCGCAACCTATTTTTTAAAATATGTTAGAAAATAAAAAAGAAAATGATGCACTTAAGAAGTAGGTTACATCAAATATAATTGTAACTGTATCGGGTCAGTCCAACCCAAACATGATCTAAACCATCCAAATAGCTTTTTTGAGACAAAAAGTAGCTTTTCAGTGACTGGATATAGGTCCTTTCAAATGGATGGTCAGAAATGGTGAGTCTACTTCTTTGTGGTTTGATTTGTGGTTGGATATAGGACCCCTTAACTTAGTTTTTTCGGACACTGATATTTATTAATCGGGTCTCTCAAGAGAGGCAAAGGTTGCTGATCTATGGACACTGGCTGGGCAAGCCTTCTTTCAGGAGCTTCAGGCATGGTAGTTTATTATCCCTCCACTTAATCAATTGCTGGATTCTTTCACTTAGGTGCCTCACCCCTCATGAACCTTTTCCAGTGCCTCAGCTTGGTCAGTTATCCGAAAGCAAGCATCTAGGGTATCCGGGGCTTCTTTTGTCTGGAACAGAGCTATACTCTTGAGACACCAATTTCTTCTTTGGCTGATCTTACGGAATCGGCTTCCTACCTAGGTTTTTCTCATGTCTCATGGCAAACTCCCTTTAGTGCAGTGTGCCTTTTGCAATTTATGTCCTTACTCTATCGATCACTTATTTTTTGAATGTCATGTTACAAATTCCCTTGCTAATTTTTGGGCTGCGAAATGTAATCTTCCTTGGAGGAACCGAGGTTGGTCTGAAAATCTTCGATGGGCAATACTCACCTTTGAAGGAAAAGGCTTTTATTTTGATATATGACCCGATATTCCTTTTCTAGCCTATGCTATGTCATATGGAAGATCGGAAATTATATTATATTTTGGGCTGCCGACTTATATGTGCCGTCCATGAAGCTTCAACTAATCAAAGTGGTCAAGAACAAAGCACTATCTTTTAAAGTAGTTGTAGCCTTTCCTAGGGACGGAAGACTACAGCGCTACTGGGGATTTGATCATCAATTTTTTTGTGAGGAGACGTGATAGGAGCGGACCCATCTGTTTTGGCTCTTTTGTTAAGCTATTGCGTGTAGCAGTTGGTTCTTCTTAGTGAACTTGGCACCCCTCCACTCTAGTGATTTGATGTCCTGTTGAGTGTGTGGGGGTGCCAGGTCCCACCCTTTTGTAAAGTTGTTTGGTTGATTTAAATTACTTACCTATACCCAAAAAAAAAAAAGTAGCTTTTCAATACTCTTTTTTTTTTGTGAGTGCTTAATTGGATTATTTGAAAATCAAATGATTTTAAGAAAAAATCAAGAAAAATATGAACTCACTCCCATTAATTTATTTTCAATACCTTAGTAAATTATGATATTGATTAGTACCAATATTGGCACATCATCTAGCTGCTAAAGGAATAAAGATACGTGAAACTAAATTTAATTAAATTAAATATATGTCAGAGCACAAATGAGGTTCAAATGAGTCATTTTTCATTACACGGGTAAGAGTGTCCATTTGTTGATTCTCTATATTCGACCTGAAGCCCTCAACACTGCTTTTTCTCATCTTCTTTTTTAAGAATTTAGTCGAATAGGTCGAAAAGTTACGTCATCAACACGATTTTTACTATCCCAAACTTGCTAATATCTACCATGCTATAATCTTAGTAATCAGCATGTGAAAGAGATAGTATCCCCCTCCTCTATAGGATTCTCTTCTCTTCTTCTCATTTCACATAGCTTTTTTCTCCGATGTTCATGTACAGGAAGGTTTGAAGTAGATGCCCCCCCCCCCCCAACTCCCTTTTGCTTTTTTCTTTGGCTAATTGGTTCTCTATTCTCTTTTTCTTGCTTTCCTCCCTTCTTGAAGAGTTTTTCTCTTTTGATCCAATTTAGATCTAAAAGTTTCTCTTAACCATTTCGAGGAGGTTTCCATCCTGATCTAATCTAGATTTGGGTTTTTTGCGTGCATGATTTTTGGGTTTTGCCTTCCTCGATTTTCATTGGTGTACAAATCTAGTTTTAAAGGAGATCGGAGGAGCTTCATAAAAATTTTCTTTCACAAGTATTAAATCTACTTGCGTTCAACTTGTAACCCTCATCAATGATGGTATTTTGGAGATGTCAAAGCTAGGCATGCCTCGCCGAGAAGGAAAATCAGAATAATAGATGGATATCTCAGTATGTGATCATTATAAATGACGGATTCAGTGATCGGCTACCAATTTTGATTTAAAGAAGTCACAGATTTTCTTTTTAAATGTGTTATTCGTAATCTTGTTACGATGATTCATCTTTTTAATTGGAATTTCTTTTGTTGTCTTGATGTGCAGTTGGACCGCATTGCTCTATCGTATATATGTGGAAATGAATAAACTACTTTTTTGACCATAGAAAAAAAATATAGATATATATTTATTTATTTGTCGTGCTCATGTTGTGCTAGAAAAGGTCAACCTGTAACTCATCTCCTAGAATTAGTCCTAGAGAAAGATTCTAGCTTTTGCCTTTACGGTACGACCATTTTTGGTGGCCTTTGTTTTCTCTTCGATAGATGACATACGACTTTCCCCGATTCTTGACATATGAATGACTTGAACCAACTACGAATTGGCACCGTCGATATCTTCTGCTTCGGACAATGATGTGATAAACTAACCAAAATGTCCAGTGAACTCATTATCCATTGGCGGGTGGGAGGTCACATCCAAAGTGCTCACGGAATTTGAGTGGTTCTGATAAGACATTAGGAGCAGATACATCCAAAACACATTGATTTCGATGGTTTATCGTTGGATGCAGAAATGAAAGGTTCTCATTAATGGTGTTCTCGTTTATCTGCTAAAATTACTCTTGTAGGGTTTTTCATTTAGAGAGTTATTTAATGTAAAGTAGCCCATTCAAAAAGCCAAGTTCTATTTTTCATTTTATTTTATTTTCAATTGTGCGATTGGAGATGCAGTAAAGTCCAGGGCTATTTATCCAGAAATCCCTTCCTAAGTCACCAATGGCCAACAATACAGCGAAACTGTGAAATGCTACCGTCTCGTCTTCTTCATTTAATTCCCACCTGGCCAGTAGCTACCGCCGCGGTTCTCCAAAGTCACTCGCAGACGAGCATTACTGGCTAATTTAGGTGTTAAGGCATGCGCTCTACACCCCGCCGTTGAATGTTCTGCTTTCATTTTGGCTAAGTCCGGACGTTTCATGGTCCTCCCGAAATACGGACTGAACTCTGAAAAAGTCCTCTCAAGATGGGTCACCTAAAAATGTTCATGCAAAGATGAATTGTTTGGAGAGGAGGTTATCATTGACAGAGCCTTCCGCATGCAACTTACATGAGATCATTTATTTTTTTGTTTTCTGGTGAGAAAGTATATCAAGTTAGGTTTTATAAAGCTTGCACTACAACAAAAGTGACTTGTATAGTCAAGAATATTTACCACTACTCCATTTATTTTGCTAAGAATGAATGGTTTGAAAAAATTTCTTAAAAATAATTTGCTTGTTTCTCTTAAAAATCAATAAACGAAATACATTTTCATTATCCACAAAAATGTTTATGCATAATTGTCATCGATGCTGAAAATATTTTTCATTGACTAATTATTTTAATCAATACAAGTGATTGTTTTTAGAAAAAAAATTCCAAATCATTTATTTTTCATGAAATAAATGCAGCCTAAAACTAAGCTTTTTCTTCTCCAAAAACTTTAGAGGCACATCAAATTATTACCTAGGATACTGGCAATTCTAAATGTATTTAGAAACGAAATTGAGGCAATACAAGCATTAGCCTCCAATTCTAGTGACTGATTATCATCGGATATACTCCCTTTAGAAAAGAAAATATAAATGTCTTCATAACATTATTTAGAAGTAGATGTACTTGCCTCTAAGATGGGTCTTGGGCAGGCCTTGGTTAGCTTAATTAGGGCCCGGGAAAGGATTGACATAAGAAGGGTTCAATTTCGATATGAATTGAAGGATTCAGGAACTCCAACCACTTCGTCCAATAATTATTTTACATGAAGGGTCAATGATCCTAAATCTACAATATCTTTAATTATTGAATTTGAGACAGTGCAAAGAATAATAATAATCCATGAAAATGCGCAGTTTCTTTATGTTTAGGGGTCAATCGAACCATATAATCCCTAATTTTTTAAAATGTAAAAGACGACCTTCAAGCCAAAAAAACTCAAATGCCATGATAACTATATATATATTATAATTCCAATGATGATAAATTAAAAAAGCAAAGTTTATTACTTGAATAGCGATTATCTAGTAAAACAATGCCTCGTGTCTTGCCACATGGTATTCATAGAAATAAAGTTAAGCGATTATCTAGTAAAACAATGCCTTGTGTCTTGTCACATGATATTCATAGAAATAAAGTTAAGTGTCATGTGATTAGAACGTGAAGAAAGATAGCTCCATTTGCTAACTATATATGATAGATGGAACAGAAATATATTTCCCTGATTTTTTTGTTTTTTTGGCATTTGACCACAAAAGGCCTACTTTAGAATTGCCAATCCCTTAAAAAGTTGGATTCATGAGCCATTTATCATGGGCAGGTATAAAGCAAGAAACGTGACCCATTATTGCTTACGTCGCTGTTCCACGTGTTAAGTCCTAAAACATGATGGAGCCCTAGACATTCGGCCCAGCCACAGAACAGACGGTCATAAGGATTAGATCCCACACCAAATGGTACATATCAGATAATTACGTGCAACTCCTAAAACTTGCCACTTTCGTGCCCTTTAAGTCCTAAAAACTTTCGCTTTGTACATTTAAGTGTTCGTTCATTTCATGGAAAATAATTTTTACAAAAATATTTTTTGATTTTTTTGGCATTCGTTTCATGGAAAATGTATGGATTGCGGAAAACATTTTTCATGAAAAAAAAAGTCTTCTAAAATTAGGATAAATGTTTTCCACTTTTCAAAATGGAGAAAACATTTTCCACTCACTTTCTCCTATCTTACACCCCCTACCCACTTCTTTCTTTCTTTCTTTTAAAATAGATTTAAAAAAAATTGATTTTTTTATTATTTTTCAATAAAATCAATTTTTTTCTCTTTCTTTTTTCTTTTCTTCTTGTTCAACTGATCATTGGCTATAAGCGAGCCGAGCTAACTAACGAGTTCGTGGCTTGTCAATCTAGCAAGGCTCGAGCCTTGTCTCTAGAGGCCACAAGGCTCGGGCCTCACCAGATTTGCGACACCTGAGCCTTGCGGCTTCTAGTGATGCTTAGGTATCGTCAATCGACAAGACCTAAGTCTCTCTGCCGTCTAGCGATGCTTGAGCCTCGCAAATCGATGACGCCCGAGCATTGCCAGAGTTGCGAGGCTTGGCCTCGCTAGATCGATGATGCCTGGGCATCGCCAAATGATGGTAAGGTCAAGCATCACTGATCTAGCGAGGCCCAAGCCTCACGGCCTTTGGTGACCCTCGAGCGTTGCCAATCTACAAGGCCCAAGCCTCATAATCTCTAGCAACACTCAGGTATTGTCAATCTGTGAGGCCTAAGCCTTGTTGCCATTTGGCAATGCTCAGGTGTCGCCAATCTGAGCATCACTAGACAACAACACTCGCCAATTGCTACTGGCGACTAACTAAGGAAACGAAAAAAAGGAAGAAAAGAAGAAAATAACAATAAAAATTATTATTTTTAAATAAAATAATATAAAAAGAATATAAAAATATAATAAATGTAAAACCAAAAATTATCGGAGAAAAAAATCAAATAAGATATCGAATGGTGGAAAATATTCTCCACATCAATTTCAAATTTCAGACGAATACCTGAAAAGATAGTGGAAAACATATTTCAAAAATACCATATTTTTCGCAAAACAAACGGCATCCTAAAATTTGCTACTATAAAATACTTAAGTGCTTGCTTAACTTCATGAATGGAAAGTGTCACAAAGCTTTGTTTTTTGTTTTTTTTTTGATGACTGAGGTGTCCGAGCCAGCTTGCGCGCACCTCGACTATTCCTCGGGGGGGACTAGCACAACAACCCACCGCCATGACCCCCCACTTAAACCACAGGCGTTCCCTGGGAAATCGAACCTAAGACCTCAACGAAGTCCAGATTCGCCCTAACCAGCTAGGCTACCCATGGGTGGGTCACAAAGCTTTGTTTGTGTCCTATGTAGCCATTAAAATTGTGACGGATCTCTCTCAACACAAGAACTATGTTGTTTTTTGGCATAGCCATAGAAAATACAATAAATTAAAATGAAAACTAAATATAATTAACATAATAATTTTAAAATTGAAAAAATTAAAGTAACATGTATATATCATAATTTGTATAAAAACTTATTCCTAGTAGCATATATGCTGGTGTTGACACATCAATTTTTGACTATTCTATTTAGATATTTATCATGTAGTTCACATTTGCATTATAAGCATTAAGAACATTTTCGTTTAGCAATAATAGTTCCATATCTATTGTATTTAAGTAGGTCCGATCATAAATTACCTTGGATATAGCCCAAAATGCTACATGGATTTGAAGAGAGGGGCCCTAATCTCATTTCAATTTCCAAAACTAAGCCCACATGGACTAGGCCCCTATTAAATTCAGCCAAGCCCATAATCCACCCTATTGTCGCCGAAATTCCCTGTGCATATATGTGCATACTGCACAGCACATGCGCAGTATGCATGAGGGAGTGTTCTAAATTAGGAAAGCTGATTTTTTTATCAAATTTGAAACTCAAGAAGGTATCCTTTGTAATTCCAGCCAAGTGGGGAGTGAGAGAGAGAAATATCCTAATTTCACAGCACGAATAAATCATATGTTTCCTTGATCTAAAAAGGAATGTGGGGGCTTCATTACTCATCTCAAGAGAGCTCTGAACCTTGCCCTATGTAAGTGTCTTATTCTGTCCAAAAAAGAGAGGGACACATGATACACATACACAGATTCAATCACAAACACCAGACAACGTTCAAAGAAATACTTTTATTTCTCTCTCTCCCACGCGGCTGTTGATCGTGCGCCCGACTATCGAAGACCACCAGTCCCTGCTACAGTGTCTATGAAGCTCCAGTAGCGTCGACGAAGTCCCCAGTGACGCTCCAACCCAGCATCAACGACGCTCCAGCCCACCATCTGGCGTCCTGCAATCTGCAAGCTTTCATCAATTTTCAGGAAATCTCCGACGGCGTCCAGTGTTACATCACACCGCCAGCAAATCGAGACCAGACTAGCCTTCGCTGCTCGGCACACCACAGCACGATTGCCACCTACAACAAAACCAAAGCAACCTCCCTGCCACTCCAGCTCAGTCCATACGCAGCTCTTCACCGTCGAGCGCCTCTCGCCCAGTCAGCCTCTAACTGAGCCCAGCAGCCGTCATTCACGTCCATAGTCCATTACTGCTGGTTGGTCTGACGTTGTACGCTTTAGCCCCGAGCTCCTTGGGCGGTCTTGAAAAAATTCTAATCAAGGTGAGTTGATATGTGATTGGGACCATGTCTTGTTTTGTGTTCCGATTCAGTGTCTTTGGATAATACAATTCCTTTAGATCATATTGAGCGTCACATAGTGGATTATGTCTAGATTCTATGTTACCAATTTGTTATTCTGATCAATATTAGCCTCATTATTCCCATTATTCTAACCTTCATGGTAAGATTCAAGCTTGTACATATTCTTATAGGTACTTGGCTACTCTGACCTGCATTATTAGCATCAATAAATGGAGAAAGACTAAAAATGTACCAGTTGAGTGATCCTAACCTTGAGAGGGCATCATTCATAGCATTAATGACGATTGGCTTGATCACGTTGAATATATGACTCTCAATGTAGTTGACCATATTATTCTGCTGCTCTTCAAACATTATTCTCATGATTGGTATCATTTGGGATTTGGTGCAACCTCTTTCAACTACTCATCAGTGTGATGCATTGGAAGATCGACTTCCTTATGTAAGTTATCTTCTTTTGCTATCCTAACAGCTGAAGTATTAGAATGCATGGCTTGTTCGTAGTAATGGGTTGATGTTGCCAGCAACGTTGTTAGACTCCTATTGATACCTAGTTCTTGCCATCAAAATTTCCTCGAATAAAACTGTTGAGAGATGCTGAGAGAGAGAGAAGGAGATAATTAACATGAGGAAGTCAATCAGTTAGGTGGGAGGGAACTGGCAAGGTGGGCCTTTGCTACCTAGTCTGTGGCCCGATTCGTCTCTCTCGGCTCATATAATAATTGGACATTGTTAAGTTGGGCCAGTAAGTGCTGGCAGTCCTCCACAGTGGATTGTTCGGCCCATGGTGCATCCGCGAAGCCCAGCACATGCATTACCACAACTTTGCAGTCAAAAGTGAGGAGCAGCTTTGAGTTGGAAGTCAATACTTCAGTTTCAATTCTGATACAAGTAGACTCCCGTCTTTTGTTGTGTATCCACCGGAGGACCATTCGAATGGTTAGGGTTTCTACTAAAGAAGCTGATGAAGCTCGGATTTTTGTTGCGAAACCACCGGTGAGCAAACCGTGGGCATGTAGACCACAGCAGCTAATCCTTCCATGTCCGAGCGGCTCTAGGCAGCGTCTAGATTTATTTTAAGGGTGCCCAGATCTGGAGGTTTCGAGATCTCCATACGTGGGTCTATTTGTCCGATGGTACTGCTGTTCGTTGGGTTCCACTTGGAGAAGTTTTGGAATTCCTAATCTGCTTCATTGATAGTTTCGGTGGGTTTAGGAGGCTACCTTTTGAAGATGCTCGCATTCCTCTGCTTTCAAATTCTCCAGAGTGTGCCGGCAAACCGGGCTTTCACATGAGGGGATGCATCGGAGGTAAAGGTCTCGCTTACCGTTTTTTTCCATTCATGAGATCAATGTTGGGTCGGTATTCACATGTAATCTGGGATCTAACCAGATCACTTTCGTCCAAGCACATAGAAGAAAGAGATGCTCAGTTGTTTCTGGTTCAGTATCGCACATAGGTCAACTCGGATTAGGTATGAGATTCCGTCTGTGCAAATTTACTTTGGTCGGGAGGGCATTGTTATAGAGTGCCCACATGAAGAATTTAATTTTTGGAAAAACCTGTAGTTTCCAAATCTCGGTCCACAGTCGCTTGGGGGTTTAGTAGGAGATTGATGCTGCTTATGCTGGAATGTCTACCTATTGTGCTCTAAGAGTGTTATAATCGCTCTTAACTTGATATGTACCTGATGGGTTGGCTATCCATTGTAGTCTATCTGGCTTTGGTTGTAGGTTTAGGGGTATTAAAAGAATCTCTTGCACCGTGTGGTCAGAGAATAAGTCAGCCAATAGTTGGGAATCCCATTCCCCTATTTCTTTGTTTATAAGTTCTGATACTAGTGTAGGTTCGGTTCAATTTGCTAGTCCTCCTATCTTCCCAAATAATAGCCATATGTCTTCCTTGATTCTAATGTTGTTGCCATTGCCGACTTCCTATTTAACTTCTGGCTCAATGAGGTCTCAACCCATGAGAATACTTTGCCAGCCCCATGATGGTTTAGGGCCTTTGTTTGATGTCCATAGACACTTTCCAGGGAAATAAAGGCCCTTTAGTAACCTGCCCCACAGTGCATTAGGTGCTTAGCTAAGCCTCCATGCTTGCTTTCCAAGTAAAGCTCTATTAAAGTCCACTAGGTCTCTAAAGCTTAGTCCCCCCTTATCTTTTCGCACTTTCAATAGGTTCCAATTTTTCCAATGAACCCCTTTTTGGGAGACATTTTGTTTCCACCAGAAGTTTGCAATCCTCCTCTCTATTGCACGGCAAATAGATATAGGTATTCGAAAGAGAGACATGGCATATTGTGGGAGTGCTTGGATGACTGTTTTGAGTAGGATTTCCTTCCCCGCCTTTGAAATGAGTTGTTCCTTCCATCCCTCCAGCTTTCTATCTACTTTTGCAAGTACCCATGAGAACATCTGTTTTCTTGTTTAGCCCCAGTCGGATGGTATCCCCAAATATTTCCCTGTTTTTTACATGATGGGGACTCTAAGTTTTGCTGCAATATTTGACTTTGATCCAGGGGGGTAGCCTTTGCCAAAATAGACTCTTGACTTGTTCAGGTTGATGGTCTGTCCTGAGGCAAAACAATTTGGTGCAGAATATTAGCCATATTCTGTGCTTCTCTAGTGGTACCCTCAAGAAAAAGATTGCATCATCTGCGAACATAAGGTGAGATAGTGTGGGACAATGGGGATTTAGTGTAATCCCTTTTATCAAACCCTCCTGCACCGCATTAGTCATAAGGTTTGAGAGAGCGTTTGCCATAATGATGAAGAGGTAGGGAGATAGAGGGTCTCCCTATCTTATACCCCTAGATAGCTTGATGACTTCGGTGGGTTCTCCATTCACGTTTATCATGAAGGAAGCTGTAGTAATACAAAAATGGACTAGAGAAACCCACTTATCACAAAAACCCATTCTCAACATATAATTACATAGAAAGTCCCATTCCACCCTATCATAGGCCTTTTGCATATCTAGTTTTAAGATTTCCTGAAATTTCCTCTTCCTTTTTCTAATTTGGAGCTGGTGCAAAACCTCCTAGACGATGAGTATGTTGTATTGGATTTGACGCCCCTCCACAAAAGCACTTTGTTCCAACAAAATAATGCTAGATAGCAAAGGTTTCAATCTATTTGCCATCACTTTAGCAATTATCTTGTAGTTGAAATTGCATAGGCTAATAGGTCTATACTGAGTTAAGCTCTCCAGGTTTGTGACTTTGGGGATGAGGGTAATTTGGGTTAAGTTCATACTAGGGGGGAAGGTGCCTTGGTTAAAGAAGGTGGCCACAGTATTGAAGATATCCTCCTGAATTACCTGCCAACTATACTGGTAGAACAGACTGTTTAGCCCATCCGGCCCAGGTGCCTTTGTAGAACCCATTTGGAACATTGCTATCCAAACTTCGTCCATTGTCATTGGCCGTACTAGGTCATCATTCATTACATTTGTGACGATCCGGGGACATAGCTCTAGCAATGGTTGAAAATTTCAAGGACCTACCAAAGTGAATAAGTCTCTATAGAAGTCAGTAATGTGATGTTTGAGTTCAGTGTGTTCCCTACACCAGTGCTGGTCGGTAATCTTCAGCATTGAAATCTTGTTCCGCTGCCTTCTTTGAATAGTAGTTGCATGGAAATATTTTGTGTTCCCATCACCCCATTTCATCCAGTTGATTCTAGATCGCATATGCCAGTACATTTCTTCTTGTCACCATAGCTCTTTGATTTGATCAATAGTTTTTTGGTACTCCTCCCCAACCGATATCCGTGCCCCACTATTTGTTAGGGCTATGAGTTTAGCCTTGAGTTGATCTATTTGCCGAGAAGCATTCTTAAAAGTCTTTTTGCTCCACACCCCTAAGTCTCTAGTCACACGATTCGTCTTGCTGATAATGTCATGTTGGTGCTGTGGGTTGCCCTCCCAAGCCCTTTGCATCACTTCTAGCCAATGAGGATTATCCAACTAGAATGCTTCAAATTTGAACTTTTTTTTCCTTTTCCTATTGCCATCTGCTGGTATTTGTAGGATGATCAGACTGTGGTCCAACTCAATGGCAGGGAGGGCGAAAGCCTTAGCTACTAGGAAGGAGATCCTCCATTCAATGTTGCAAAGAGCGCGATCCAATCGCTTTTTAATAAGCTACTCTCCCATTCTCTTGTTTGACTATGTGAAGGCACAACATTTACTCTCAATGTCCATTAAGGCACATGAGTCCACAAACTCTCTGAACGCAGCCATCCGGTGTCGGTCAACCTCCCTAACTCCAATTTTCTCCCAATGATATAGTATGTCATTAAAGTCACCAAGGCATAACCATGGGAGACCATTTGAGAGATTGCCAATTCGCACCTTTCACCATAGATCGAGTTTATCCTGGAGGTTTGTGGGTGCGTGGAGGAAGGTGATTTTCATCAATGTATTACTTCTTGGCTCCTGGCACTGTATATCTATGTAAACACCAGAACTGAGCATAACCTCTACTTGCACCTCTTCATCCCATAGTAGGGCCAATCCACCTACTATGCCCACCGGTTCAATTACTTCTGAAAAATGCAGCTTTAGATGCTACTGAAGTCTTTGTACAATGTCTCTTTTATTCTTGGTTTCCATGAGGAAAACCAAATTAGGCCTTTCGTGAGCCATTAGGGCTCGTAAGTGCTGGACTGTTAAGGGGTTGCCTAGCCCATAACAATTCTAGCTCATGATCTTCATATATGCTGCGGTGGCTTATTAAGGCTGGCCACCAAAGCTCGTGTGTGTCCACTTTCCCACAGTTGGATAGGGGTGTCCAAGAGCTGATCCTCAGTGATGGATCTGAGGTTCCCTTTGATGCCATATGGGGCAAATCGTTTATGCTTTTTTGGGGCTAGTGTTTTCAGAACTGCTTTACCTTTTTTTAATAACTTTGTATATTGTTGTTTCTCTAGTGGTGCCTGGGAGTTATTCTTCAATGACTGTCCTCGTTTGCCCCTGTTTGGGGTACTATAGTCAGGCATTTCAGTGTTGCAAAGTTGCTGGGTTTTTGCTGGGTTGTAGATAATGAGAGCCTTATCATTCAGCTGGATGTTTGCTGTTTGCAGGGTTGCAGTTGTGGGGGAGGGAGGAGTTTCAGCCACCATTTCATCTTCATCGCCCATATGATTCATATCCCCAAATAAGGTTTTCCAACATGGGCTTAACTCCTGACTTCAGCCTTAAGCCACGATCCATATCTTCCAGGTTGGCCCATTGGCAAGCTTGACTCTTCATAAGGGAATTGTGTGCAACCATTTGCATAATGGCCAATACAACCACATGAATAACAATAATGTGGGAGGCATTCGTACTTGAAATCGATCCACCACTTCCTTCCGCCCATAGCTATAATGGTTCTCGTTTTAAGGGGTTGCAATAAGTTTGGTTTAACTTTGGCCTTGCTAACTTTGCACATATTATTGCTCCTTGCTTCCATTTTCACTTCCTCAACTACCCCTAGCTTTTCAGCAACTTGTCTTATAACAATGCTCGAGGCATCTTGATAAGATGGATCTAGAAATCATATTGAGTGAAGTCATAGCGGTGTTCTGGAATTGTTGGGTTACCCTCTTAGAGCACAAGAAGGTTCCTGGCAAAAGACCAAGGGCCTATTTCTAGAATAAAGTTCTTTTCTTCTATTGATTGGAAGGTGAACAAATAGAATCCTTGTTCAATAATCTCACATTGGGTTGTTTCTGTCTTCCATACTCTCTTCATAGTGCTCCAAAATGCTTGGAAATTTACATATAGGGTCTAGAAAACAGTTTGCCATAGAGTGTTGCTTGACTTACCTGAAAGTCCTGCTTTGGGATAGCATTACTGAGGTTAGTAAGGTCTGCTTCTAACCACATGTCGCCCATTTCGTTACACAGGGCCAGCATGCGAAAGTTGTCTTCTTTCTCCTCATCCATTGTTGACAACACCTCCTGGATGAACGCGACACGGAACTTGTGGAATGAAGGGGGCTCTAGCTGGTGAACTATAGGGGTTGAGAGCTTGTGCTAGGGTGGGATTTGGACAGAGAAAGAGCTCAGGGCATGGAGGGCTAGTCGGGGTGGGGGAAATCGGTTTCTGTCATGGGTCTCTACTGGGACGTGGGTGGGATTACGAGGGAGAGGGTTCAAGCGATGGCCAAGGGAAAGGCAGGAAGATTGCGTACAGCCATGTGCTTCATCGTACAGCCATGGGCTTCATCGCACAAACTGAGAAGGGAGATTTAGGGTTAGGGTTTCAGAGGTTAGATCTATTCACCATGGGAATAGAGAGAGCTCACCCTACTGGTGAGAGACGTCCCAAGTGATATTGTTTAGCTTCAACTTTTGTGGTTTATTCTGCATAAACAGATTTTTTTTTTTTGAAAAGTATTATTTTTTGCCTCTCTTTTTTATGACAATAAAATGCCACCTCAGCAACCATATTAACAATGTTAAGTTTGTTAATGGTACAAGAACTCCATTAGACATATTAATGAAGTTAAAGGACTCATTTGAATAAATTAAAATTTTGAGTACTCAATTGAAAGAGTGGTACAAATTCTAGGACCAAATATGGACTTATCCCTTTTGAAGAAAGACAAAGCACATAAAGAAAGTGAATATGAGATGGATAAAAAGGTAAAATTTCCACCGTTAGATGTTAAAAAGAAGATTAAAAAAAAACTTCTTCATTGTGAAAAATCAATAAAAGAGCAACTAAAATTAAGGAAATCGAAAATTTTAAGAGACTCAAAATTGACATATCAATTAAGAATGACTTGAATGTGATTTTAATAATTTAGCATCTTCTCTTTTTTCTTTTTCTTTTTGTGTGCTTATTTTGATATGACATGCTTCAAGTTCCAGGCTAACTTTCCCATTTTGTGGGTGGCCCCTTACTATTCGTATGTAGATTGAACAATTTGCTTGCATTTGTGGGCATTAACTAAACTGAATGTTTATGTTCCACATGCTATTAATATCTCATATAAGATCATCTAATTATTTATATGTTTTACAAAACCATATGTTAGATCCTTATTTTCTTAAAAGTTATCTTTAAAATGCAGCCAAACCTATTGTATATATGTCCACAAATGAAAGTTAAAAATTACATTTTGAAACATTTTGCCATAAAAACGGATCTTAGGCAACTCAAGTGTACTCATTCATGTCTAGTAATCATGTCTATATTATTATTAATGTATGTCATATGACAAATTGGTCAACCAAACCGCAACCTATTGTTTAAAATATGTTAGAAAATAAAAAAGAAAATGATGCACTTAATAAGTAGGTTACACCGAATACAATTGTAACCGTATCGGGTCAGTCCAACCCGAACATGATCTAAACCTTCCAAATAGCATTTTTGAGACAAAAAGTAGCTTTTCAGTACTTTTTTTTTTTTGTGAGTGCTTAATTGGATTATTTATGAAAATCAAGAAAAATATGAACTCACTCCCATTAATTTATTTTCAACACCTTAGTAAAGTATGATATTGATTAGTACCAATATTGGCACATCATCTAGCTGCTAAAGGAAAAAAAAAACGTGAAACTAAATTTAATTAAATTAAATATATGTCAAAGCACAAATGAGGTTCAAATGAGTCGTTTTTCGTTACATAGGTAAGAGTGT
The DNA here is from genome assembly GCA_014858505.1 of Corymbia citriodora subsp. variegata. Taxonomy (NCBI): domain Eukaryota; kingdom Viridiplantae; phylum Streptophyta; class Magnoliopsida; order Myrtales; family Myrtaceae; genus Corymbia; species Corymbia citriodora. Next base: position 8,453,788 of record CM026418.1, on the reverse strand, counting down.
CCATTTGTTGGTTCTCTATATTCGACCTGAGGCCCCGAACACTACTTCTTCTTCTTTTTCAAAGAATTTAGTTGAATAGGTCAAGAAAGTTACGTCATCAACACGATTTTTACTATCCCAAACTTGCTACCGTGCTATAATCTTAGTAATCGGCATGTGAAAGAGACAGTATCCCCCTCCTCCATAGGATTCTCTTCTCTTCTTCTGATTTCACACAATTCATATACAGGAAAGTTTGAACTAGATCTCTCCCTCCCCTCCCTTTTCCTTTTTTCTTTGTCTAATTGATTATCTATTCTCTTTTTCTTGCTTTCCTCCCTTCTTGAAGAGTTTTTCTCTTCTAATCCAATTTAGATCTAAAAGCTTCTCTTAACCATTTCGGGGAGGTTTCTATCCCGATCTAATCTAGATTTGGGGTTTTTTGCGTGCATGATTTTTGGGTTTTGCCTTCCTCAATTTTCATTGGTGTACAAGTCTAGTTTTAAAGGAGATCAGAGGAGCTTCATAAAAATTTCGCTTTCACAAGTGTTAAATCTGCTTGTGTTCAACTTGTTACCCTCAACAATGATGGTGTTTTGGAGATGTCAAAGCTAGGCATGCCTCACCGAAAAGGAAAATCATAGTAATAGATGGAGATCTCGCTGTGTGATCATTATAAATGACGGATTTAGTGATCGGCCATCGATTTTGATTTAAAGAAGTCACATATTTTCTTTTTCGATGTGTTATTCATAACCTTGTTACGATGATCCATCTTTTTAATTGGAATTTATTTTGTCGTCTTGATGTGCAGTTGGACCGCATTGCTCTATCGTATATATGTGGAAATGAATAAACTATTTCTTTGACCAAATAAAAAAAATATAGATATATATTTATTTATTTGTCGTGCTCATGTTGTGCTAGAAAAGGTCAACCTGTAACTCATCTCCTAGAATTAGTCCTAGAGAAAGCTTCTAGCTTTTGCCTTAACGGTACGACCATTTTTGGTGGCCTTTGTTTTCTCTTCGATAGATGACATACGACTTTCCCCGATTCTTGACATATGAATGACTTGAACCAACTACGAATTGGCACCGTCGATATCTTCTGCTTTGGACAATGACGTGATAAACTAACCATAATGTCCAGTGAACTCATTATCCATTGGCGGGTAGGAGGTCACAACCAAAGTGCTCACGGAATTTAAGTGGTTCTGATAAGACATTAGGAGCAGATACATCCAAAACACATTGATTTCGATGGTTTATCGTTGGATGCAGAAATGAAAGGTTCTCATTAATGGTGTTCTCGCTTATCTGCTAAAATTACTCTTGTAGGGTTTTTCATTTAGAGAGTTATTTAATGTAAAGTAGCCCATTCAAAAAGCCAAGTTCTATTTTTCATTTTATTTTATTTTCATTAGTGCGATTGGAGATGTAGTAAAGTCCAGGGCTATTTATCCAGAAATCCCTTCCTAAGTCACCAATGGCCGACAATACAGGGAAACTGTGAAATGCTACCGTCTCGTCTTCTTCATTTAATTCCCACCTGGCCAGTAGCTACCGCCGCGGTTCTCCAAAGTCACTCGCAGACGAGCATTTCTGGCTAATTTAGGTGTTATGGCATGCGCTCTACACCCTGCCGTTGAATGTTCTGCTTTCATTTTGGCTAAGTCCGGACGTTTCATGGTCCTCCCGAAATACGGACTGAACTCTGAAAAAGTCCTCTCAAGACGGGTCACCTGAAAATGTTCATGCAAAGATGAACTGTTTGGAGAGGAGGTTATCATTGACAGAGCCTTCCGCATGCAACTTACATGAGATCATTTATTTTTTTGTTTTCTGGTGAGAAAGTATATTAAGCAAGTAATATAAAGATTGCAGTACAACAAAAGTGACTTGTATAGTCAAGAATATTTACCACTACTCCATTTATTTTGCTAAGAATGAATGATTTGAAAAAATTTCTTAAAAATAATTTGCTTGTTTTGCTTAAAAATCAATAAACAAAATAAATTTTCATTATCCACAAAAAATTTTATACATAATTGTCATCGATGCTGAAAATATTTGTCATTAACTAATTATTTCAATCAATACAAGTGATTGTTTTTAGAAAAAAAATTTCCAAATATCATTTATTTTTCATGAAATAAATGGAGCCTAAAATTAAGCCTTTTCTTCTCCAAAAACTTTAGAGGCACATGAAATTATTACCTAGGATGCAGGCAATTCTAAATGTATTTAGAAACGATATTGAGGCAATACAAGCATTAGCCTCTAATTCTAGTGACTGATTATCATCAGATATACTCCCTTTAGAAAAAAAATATATATGTCTTTATAACATTATTTACAAGTAGATGTACTTGCCTCTAAGATGGGTCTTGGGCAGGCCTTGGTTAGCTTAATTAGGGCCCGGGAAAGGATTGACATAAGAAGGGTTCAATTTCGATATAAATCGAAGGATTCAGGAACTCCAACCACTTCGTCCAATAATTATTTTACATGAAGGGTCAATGATCCTAAATCTAGAATATCTTTAATTATTGAATTTGAGACAGTGCAGCGAAAAATAATAATTCATGAAAATGCACAGTTTCTTTATGTTTAGGGGACAATTGAATCATATAATCCCTAATTTTTTAAAATGTAAAAGATGACCTTCAAGCCAAAAAACTCAAATGCCATGATAAATATATATATATATATATTATAATTTCAATGATGATAAATTAAAAAAGCAAAGTTTATTACTTGAATAGCAATTATCTAGTAAAACAATGCCTCGTGTCTAACCACATGGTATTCATAGAAATAAAGTTAAGTGCCATGTGACTAGAACGTGAAGAAAGATAGCTCCATTTGCTTACTATATATGATAGATGGAACAGAAAGATACTTCCCCGGTTTTTTTGTTTTCTTAACATTTGACCACAAAAGGCCTACTTTAGAATTGCCAATCCCTTAAAAAGTTGGATTCGTGAGCCATTTATCATGGGCAGGTATAAAGCAAGAAACGTGACCCATTATCGCTTTCGTCGCCGTTCCACGTGTTAAGTCCTAAAACATGATGGAGCCCTAGACATTCGGCCCAGCCACAGAACAGACGGTCACTTAAGGATTAGATCCCACACCAAATAGTACATATCAGATAATTACGTGCAACTCCTAAAACTTGCCACTTTCGTGCCCTTAAGTACTAAATACTTTCACTTTGTGCATATCAGGGTCTGTTCATTTCATGAAAAATAATTTTCAAGAAAATATCTTTCAAATTTTTCGGCATTCGTTTCATGGAAAATGTATTGATTGGAGAAAACATTTTTCATGAAAGAAAAAAGTCTTCTCAAATTAGGAAAATTGCTTTCCACTTTTCAAAATGGGGAAAACATTTTCCACATTCACTTTCTCTTATCTTACACCCTTGCCCAATTCTTTCTTTCTTTCTTTCTTTCTTTTTAAACAGATTTTTTTATTTTAAAATTTTTATTATTATTTTTAATAAAATTATTTTTTTATTATTTGCTATTATTTTTTCTCTTTCCTTTTGCTTTTCTTCTTGTTCGACCGATCATTGGCCATAGGCAAGCTGAGCACATCGACGAGTTCACAACTTGTCAATCTAGCAAGACCCGAGCCTCGTCGCAAGAGGCTTGCAGCTTGGGTCTCGCTAGATCTACGACACCCAAGCCTTGTGGCTTCTAGTGATGCTTGGGTGTTGCCGATCGGCAAGACTTGAGCCTCTCTACCATCTAGTGATGCTCGGGCCTCACAAATCGATAACGCCCAAGCATCGCCAAAGCGGCGAGGCTTGGGCCTTGCTAAATTAGCGACACCTAGGCCTCGCCAAATGACGGCAAGGTCAGGCATCGTTGATCTAGCGAGGCCCAAGCCTCATGGCCTTTGGTGACCCTCGAGCGTCACCAATCTACAAGGCCTGAGCCTCACAATCTCTAGCAATGCTCAAGCATTGTTGATTTGTGAGGCTTGAGCTTTGCCGCCATTTGGCAATGCTCAGGTATCGCCAATTTGAGCATTGCCAAATGGCAGCACTCGCTAACCAATGGTGGCGATCGACCGACTGATTGGATCACTCCTACTCCAACTCTCTGCTCCTGGGCTTGAAGAAAGATCCTGGCACTCTGGGGTGAAAAACTACCTCACTTCAGATGGAAGATAGGCAATGGGGAGTTTGTATCACTTTGGTTTGATCCATGGCTTGATATCGGTCCCCTTAATTTGATATTTTCATATATCTCCATCTATCAATCTGATTGCCTAGACAAGCAAAGGTGAAGGACCTATATTCTCCAGATGGGCTCCTGGTTTTCCAAAAGCTGGTATCTTAGGGTATCACGATCCCCCCCCCCCCTTTCTCAAGGACAAGACAGATTTATATGGGTGGAGGATCCCTCAGAGGAATTTTCTGTGGCTTCGGCTTGGGCCGCCTTAAGGCAGAAAACCAATATGGTCTCTTGGTATTCATTTGTGTGGAGCAAGGCTATTGTTCCTAGACACCAATTCTTACTATGGCTTATTGCCAAGAATCGTTTCCCAACCTAGGTATTCCTCATGTCCAATGGCAAGATCCCCAGTTCGATATGTGTTTTTTGCAATTCCCGGCTTGACTCAGCTGACCACTTATTTTTTGAGTGCTGTGTCCCTCTAACCCTTGCCAATTTTTAGGCCGCCAAATGTAACCTTCAATGGTTTAATTCCTCATGTTCAAGCAATCTTCGTTGGGCTATTTCATCTTTGTCTGGCAAAGGGTTCTACTGGGGCTAGATTCTCCTTCGGGGCTCTTTGCTACATTATTTGGAAAACCAGAAATGATATCATATTTAAGGGTTGCAATCTTTATGTACCTGCCATGAAGCAGCAACTCTCTAAGGCAATGAAAGACAAAGGCCTTGCCTTCAAATGTGTTGAAGATGACTCTAGGAACAGGAGGATACAGCGTAGCTGGGGGATTGACCCCAGCATTTTTGTTGTAGAGCCACTTATGGCCTAGCTTAGGACTATAAGAATCCGTCCTCTCTCTTGAAAAATTTGTCAGTTTGTTTCAGTGTGTGAACAGGGTACCCCTCCACTCCAATGACATGTTGTCCAGTTGAGTGCGGGTTGGTGCCGTGTTTCACCTTTGTTGTACTATTATTCCGGTTGAAAGTCTATAATACTTACCTTACCAAAAAATATATATATTTAAAAATTCTAATTTTTAAATAAAATAATAATAAAAAGAACATAAAAATATAATAAAGAAAATTATCGGAAGGACTATATAGAGAAAAATCAAATAAGATATCGAATGGTGGAAAATATTATCCACTTCAATTTCAAATTTCAAATGTATATCATATTTTCTGCAAAACAAATGGGCTCCTAAAATTTGCTACTATAAAACACTTAAGTGCTTGCTTAACTTCATGAATGGAAAGTGTCACAAAGCTTGGTTTGTATCCTATGTAGCCATTAAAATTGTGACGGATCTCTCTCAACACAAGAACTATGTCATTTTTTGGCATAGCAATAGAAAATACAATAAATTAAAATGAAAACTAAATATATTTAACATAATAATTTTAAAATTGAAAAATTTAAAGTAACAACATTTATATATGATAATTTGTATAAAAAATTATTCCTAGCAGCATATATGCTGGTGTTGACACGTAAATTTTGACTATTCTATTTAGACATTTATCACATAGTTCGCATTTGCATTATAAGCATTAAGAACATTTTCGTTTAGCAATAATAGTTCCATATCTATTGTATTTAAGTAGGTCCGATCATAAATTACCTTGGATATAGACCAAAGTGCTACATGGATTTGAAGAGAGAGGCCCTAATCTCATTTCAATTTCCAAAACTAAGCCCACATGGACTAGGCCCCTATTAAATTCAGCCAAGCCCATAATCCACCCTATTGTCGCCGAAATACCCTATGTGCATATATGTGCATACTGCACAGCACATGCCCATTGTGCATGAGGGAGTGTTCTAAATTAGGAAAGTTGATTTTTTTATCAAATTTGAAACTCAAGAAGGTATATCCTTTGTAATTCCGGCCAAGTGGGGAGTGAGAGAGAAATATCATAATTTCACAGCACGAATATATCATATGTTTGCTTGATCTAAAAAGGAATGTGGGGGCTTCATTATTCATCTCAAGAGAGCTCTAAACCTTGCCCTATGCTCTTCGAACATTATTCTCATGATTGGTATCATTTGGGATTTGGTGCAACCTCTTTGGACTACCCATCAGTGTGATGCATTGGAAGATTGACTTCCTTACGTCAGTTATCTTCTTTTGCTCTCCTAACAGCTGAAGTATTAGAATGCATGGCTGGTTCGTAGTAATGGATTGATGTTGCCAGCAGTGTTGTTAGACTCTTGTTGACACCTAGTTCTTGTCATCATAACTTCCTCGAATAAAACTGCTGAGAGAGAGAAGGAGATAATTAACATGAGGAAGTCAATCTTCCAATGCATCACACTGATGAGCAATTGAAGGAGGTCGCACCAAATCCCAGCATGATGTTGGCCATTAGAAGAATGTTTGAAAAGCAGCAAAATGATATGGCTAACTACATTGTAGTTATATATCTAATGTGATCAAGCCGATTGTTACCAATGCTATGAATGATGTCCTCTCCAGGCCAAGATCGTTCAACTGGTACGTTTCTAGTCTTTCTCCTTTAATTGATGCTAATAATGTAGGTCAAAGTAATCAAGTCACTATAAGAATCACACAAAGACCCAAATCTTCCAATCAAGGCTAGTGGCTCCATTGGTACTACCCAATGTGAATAATATTGTAAATTCTAATACACCAATTAACATAAATAATCAAGCAAGACTAGCATCACCACCTAGGGAGCAAAATGGCCAATCGAATCCACACTTAAACCCTGCATAGTCTGTTGAAGAAGTTCAATAACAATTCGGGTTAAATAGTGATATTAAAATACGTTTTTGTAGAAAACCTTGAATGAGTCAATAATTAGCCTTTTCCAAGAGGTTTTAAAATTATTGACTTTGCCATTTTTACTAGTGAATATGAGCAATCGACTATTGAACACATTGTTCAATTTATAGCCTATTATGGGAAGTGGGAACGAACGAGCTTTTAAGACTTTAGGTTATTTTCTTTGTCTTTGTCAAGAAACTACTTTAATAGTGTCACGACCTTCTCTCATTGGTGAACCACTAAGGATTCAGTTAATGGATTATTAAGTTTTAACCTTGTTCAGGTTCTCCCAAGCTCATAGTAGTTGGTGACTTAAGTTCAAGTTATTTAACAAGCCAAATTATTTTTATTTATGAGTCATCACTAATCTATTTTTCAGTGAATTGATTAGAAACCCAACTTGAGTATAGGGAGATTTATTTTACTCCTACAAATAGGAGACTATGGATTCGGGAATTTGATTACGCTAGATTAATCTAACGCATTTCTAATACATTTTCTCTTTTATTCAAAATATTTTATAGGCAATTTGAATTGATTTTAACTTTATTCATTGACATGTGAGGTGATTATGTGGTGCATAATCATCAATGTAACAACCAAGAAATTAAAGCAACCAAAAATTTGCTAAGGGAAAAATTTACCTACCTCAAAGCAAAGCAATCCGAAACGATGTTAATTAGAAAAACTCATATTCAATTATTTCTATTCCTTACGTGCACGTCTTAGTGTATTCTGAATTATGAATTGCCCACACTTTAATTATGAAGACTTTATACGCTTATATAGTGATGTCCTAGGTCTAATCAGGATTATACGGGCTCGAATATGCCCTTTCAAAGTAATGGGTCCTAATAATCTAAGGCTTCTTTCTTAATTAAACTCTAACGGGATAAGTTGAGCTTAACAAGGCCCTCCCTCGATTAGTGAAATTCAACCAGCCCATGCCTCAAAGGCTTGGTCTAATTTTGCCCCTTTGCGAGCTTAATTAGGCCTTATTTGAATATGGATTTTAATAACCTAAGGCCTTTCCCTAATCAAATTTTTAGTAGGCTGAATTAAGCTCAAATTAATCCAATTAGGGCCTTTTTCCTTTGCAATTTTCGGCCATCATACTCCTCATGCCTTGGCCGAGTTCTTCATACAGGGCTAGCCCAATCCGTGTGACTATTTAGGTTTGTTCTCCACTGTTGATCTGATTAATGCAATTAATGTTACTAAATTATATGATAAATGCTATTTGCTAGAGGCCAATTTTGATCTCTAATTTCTATGCCATAAAGGATTGGAATGATTAGTCAAAATTTAGGTGTTAACAACTTGGTATACTAATTTACCAAAATTCAGTGTGTAATCAGGCAAAGATAGAAAGACAATTCCATTCACAATTTATAGAATGATACTTGAAGTATCAATTGGTGATTTGGCTAGACTTTATCAAAAGTGTAGTGAATCAATCAATTAGTTCATTACTCGATTTAAGAAAGCTAGAAATAGATTGTCTCACTTCGCTCTCAAAAAGAGAATTGACAAATCTGACTTCTCATGAACTGAAAATTCATTTCTGGAGAAAAATTCAAATGTTAAGACTTTGTTGATTTATTTCAATTGGCACCAAGGGTGTCTAATTATGAGAAATTGTTAAAAGAAAGAGATAAAGGGTCACATGAACACTTTACACAAAATATGACTTTAATGAAAAATTATGAGTTAGAGTATATGTTAGATGAAGGTGTTATTTAATATTTAATTATTAAACTACATATTTATCTAATAGTTTAGACTCTTAAGAGTAAATGGTAGTAGTCTTACAAAACCTTATATGGTATTAGAGCAAGAAGTTTTGAGTTTGAATTATTTCAGGCCTTTTTGTCTCCCCAAATATATATTTCTCACTTTAGGCTTATGCCAAAGTCTAACTTACGGATGATGAGAAGTGTTAGAATATTTAAATATTAAGCCATGCCTTTATCTGACACTAAATTTTTTAAAATAGTTGACAGTGATCCTACAAAACTCATAATATGAATCTAACAAAGTAAAATTATAAAATAATGGCTAGGGCTAAAGACACCCAAGTTTACTCATTTGACATTCATAAGTTGGATGAAATATTCAATTTGCTCTTAAAACATACTTGAGAAAATTAACAAAAGGCCAAGTTATCCCCAGTAAAGAAATTTAATAAACAAAACATGTCGCACAATTAATTGTGTTGTTTGTATTGTTTTCTTGAAAACAATTCAAGAAGCAATTTGGTAGGGAAAAATCAAATTGTTGATGACAATGGAACATATGATGACTCTTGGTTATCTAATTTAAAATAATTGAATGACAAACTTTTGGTTATTATCCAGAAGTAACAAATTAAGTCTAATAAGTTTGGTTAGAGCAATGATAACCGGAAGAATTGACAAGTTGCTGATGATGCCATCATGCATAGTGTGAAAGTTGTCGACTATAGCTTTCATCAATACTTGAAAAGTTAATCCATAGCGAACAATCAACACAAATATAATTTGTGGGCGGTTGTATCTGTTACCACTAATTTAGGGTTTTTATAACTTGCTGTGGATAAGTGTTCCAGATAATAGGATTAGTAAATAATGTACCTTATCATATCCGTCAACAATAAGTTCTTTGTCAACTTAAAATTCAAAGTTGTAACCAATGATAATAGGTTATAAATACCCCAAGTGTCTCTTTGTAAAAGGATCCCAATCATAGAGCTAAACCTTGTTCTGCAAATCTATCTTTATCTTTACATTCTTGTAATTTACATAGCTGGACATGATTTTCTATGATATCCATACCTTTAATTTTCTTGTCATTTACTTTTTTATCAATATCAACAAAAGACCGTTCACAATCTTTATCGATTCAAATCAATTCATCCATATTTTGAAAATGTATTTTATCATTTTTGGTGAAAGTGTATGTAGGTTACATACTGTGGAGTCCAGCATCGATGACACATGAGGCGTGAAATTTCTATGCATCATCACCAAACGTCTATAACCTCGAGACAGTAACGCTAGAATCGGCAACTCCACGCCCCAAGACCACGATGCCCCTGGTTGAACTTGTACCCCAGCACCCATAACTGGGTCCCAAACTGGCATTATATAAAATATAGTTGCGAACTTGGGACCTTGGGGCCGACTTACGCCTCTAGAGTTCTATGGCATAGCATCATTATCTAAAACCCGTGCTTCGGGGCCTCATCAGAGTCTCTTGTCTATTTGTCAAAAGTAAGTTTTGAGAATTATTTGTGGCAAATATAAGAAAGGGATATCTAGTTCATTTGATAAATTTTACAAAACCACAAGAAGTAATCTTCTTACCTATAACTCTTTTCTTAAAAATATCTTTCAACAATGTCCGATCTTTTGCTAAACAAACAAGACTCAGCTTGTCTTCATAAGAACTTCCAGGATTCATTGTCGACGACCCTTTCATAACATACCCACCATTTTTCCCCCATATGCTCATTCAAAGTGTACGGACACGGACTACAAAAAGTTTAAGAATAGAGACAATATAAGTACCATAATTTTCATACAATGCTTAGTTGAGTAATATAATTTTTTTTATTCATTTGAGTGCAATGACATAAAGAAAAAACGTTTATTTGAATATCATAACATTCAAACAATTATTTGAATGTCACAACTTTTAAAAATATTCACTCGAGTGTTGGAAATTTGACGTGATAGACATTTATAATGAATATTTTTAAAAAGTTATGATACTTAAGAAATTGGAAAAATATAACACTCAAATAAGCGTTACATGAAAATTATGATACTTATGATATGCTTTTCTCAAAAGTTGATCAAACTAAATGTGTTCGTCTTATTCATTGTTCAACTGAATTCAAACAAATGCTCTTATTCTAGAAATGCTCCGCGGAAACAGAAAAAGGGGACAAAAAGTTTTGCTTAATTTATGTAAATGCATCGCTGAATGCGCGCGGCATATCACGTGCAATCACAATGTCATGATTGATGGAAGATACCAACAGTGGCCGTCCGGCCATCCATCCCATATTTTCACAGACGGGGATAGAGAAGATGGATATGGCGTGATGCGTTGGGTCTGCTCAGACCAACCACTTCGAGTAATCCCTCAAAAAAGCTGGACCTCGTTTCTGTAACAGCTGTGAATGGATGTCGTTTTGGGAGAATTTCTGTTGTCTCTGAGCTCGTGGTTTTTTGCGCTTTTTGGGGTTTTGTTGTCGTTTCGTAATGTCTCCATCTGTTGTTGCCATCTCTTCTCATATTCTCCCTACAACATCACTATCGGTTCCCCTACTTTTTCGAGCAAAAAGGAAAATGAGAGGGAGATTGTGCTTTTTCCTCAAGATTTGAAACTTATCTCGCTTCGCTCCTTATTGTTTTGTCTCCCTCGATTTTATGCCAAGACTGATTGGATTTGTACTAATGCATCCCAGCTTTGATTACCATTAGTTCACCTGTTCCTACTCCAAAGAGCAAAATTACCAATTTCTAAGTTGTCCATCCGTTGTAAATTATTCTAGTTATTTAATAATGACTAGGATGACATTTTTGTTAATGAATGCAAGCAAACCTTGCGGGAATGGACACGGACAATTCAAAGAATATCATTAGTCTCAACAAAATGAAACCAAACTACAAGAAAACGTGAGATGCCTCAAATTTCAAGGGCATGTTTTGGTTTTTTTTTTTTTTTTTTTAAGTATCTACTGGCATTATTGGGAACATCTTTAATTGCAAGTGACGATGGGCTCAGAAAAAGATGCCGAGACACAGGGCTTCCATATGGAGGGGGGTCCTTTTCCGTGCCCCTTTTCTAGCTTTCTGCTATTCTCATTTGTCCTTCCACGTTATATCAATTCAGAAAGAAAGCAGGAGGAGATTTTATATTATTCGTGTCAATCAATCCCTGACCATTTCTTGTAGCAAAGTCTTTTCTTTTCAACTCCCCGTTTTCTTACTTTCCTTTTCTCTCTCGATTTGTCTTCTCGAGTTCGAATTTGCACACTCCTCTGTTTCCTGTGTTCCTTCCTTCAAATCTATTTCTTTTCCGTTCTTTTCGTTATTTATAGCTAATTTGTTCTTCCTCACTCGCTCCGATTCGATACTCTCTCTCTCTCTCTAAAATGGGTTCTGGAATTTATTGCATTCCCAGCCAGAGAGTTCTATGTTTTACCATTTTCATTCTAATCACCTACTTGATGGGCTCTTCTCTATTGGAATTCAGAGCTGAAGGTAATGGTTAAACCTCAAATTGAAGTTGAAAATCCAATAGTTTTCTGCTATTGTGCTTCATTTTGTTACTCCACTCGGTTCGACTTTGAAGGAAAAAAAGATCTCACTCTATCTCTCTCCGTCTCTTCTGTGCTTTTCTTTCTTATCTTTTCCAGGTAGAGCCTTTCTTAAGCACACTGACCATTCCAAGGTAAGCAATCCCCAAGTGAAACCTCTCTCTCTCTCTCTCTCTCTCTCTCTCTCTCTCTCTCTGGACAATAACATCTGTGGTGTAGGGACAGCCAGGGAGTGAAACAAAGCCAAGTGTGAGGAGAATTCAGATAGGGTCGGCACCACCTAGATGCGAGAGGAAGTGCAGCTCATGTGGGCACTGTGAGGCCATCCAAGTGCCTGCAAATCCTCAAGACAAGAGAGGCAACACCTCCGCAGTCTTCAGGGTGGACTACTACTCTAGAGGTGACGAGAGCTCCAACTATAAGCCCATGAGTTGGAAGTGCAAGTGTGGCAACTTCATTTTCAACCCTTGACCATATCATATTTTAATAGGGTGGTTTTAACATTCTCTTTTCACTTTTTGTTTTTTTTTGTTTTTTTTTGGTTTTTTGTGGGGTAAAACCCTTTTGCGAGATTGTTGTACATGAATTTAATATAATACTCACTAGTGTTTGCTTCCCTAGTGTAGATTAGTCTCTGAGATTTAGTGATTGATGAACATTTCTAGTCAATTTTGGTTGTTTTTATGTATTGCTTACCACAAAATTTCCTTCAACTCAATTGAGGGAGCAGCTATGTAATTATCCATATTAGCTGACTTACTCGCTTCTTCATTGCAAAAGGAAAACCATGATCTAATTTGTCAACAGAATGAAAAAGAGAAAGGCGGAAATAAAAAAATTTCTAGTTTTCTTTAAAGGCTGCCAAACGGAAAAGGAGCAACCAGGGTAGAATCCAAGTTTTTCTCAGCATAAAGAGAACAAACTGCTGTCACCCATTGCAATGAAGATGTTATTCGGTCATGAGTTTTCCCTCAACAACGAAAAATGATATTTAGCTTTGAGAAACTTTAAAAATATACTAGACAACTTCACCTATTTCCTACATTTTAGTTGGAGGAAATTTGTCCAAATTAAGCCTCCTATCAATGGTTTATAATTATGGACATCATTCACATTTATTTCTTGTTAGTTCGCATGAGGGTAATATCCACATTTGTAGACACCTATTAGAAGGGTGGTTAAAAGAAATTTGTTCAAAACCTGGAAACAAGGAAAAATAAAGCCCAGCAAAATAATGTAAGAACTTTTCTTTCGCTAATGAACCCAAAATTTCTAATGAGATTATTTTCCCTCGTATTTGTGGGCTAAAACATACCCTTTTTAGGTTGATTGAGCAAATTAACTTTCAATTTTGTATCGAGATCTAGTAACACATTTTTAGTCAATTGTTATCCATGAATGGCTACCTTCTTATCTTGGTTCACTTTAAAAAAGGGAGAATGATATCAAAAGTGTCTAAACTTATGTACGGCGCTCACTTAAGTGCCATAACTTTTTTTTTATCACTTAAATACCACTTTTTTTAATAAAAAAATGATCATTTAAATGCTCACTCCAATCTAGATTGCTGAAAATCCGATGTGGCCGTATTTTCTTGATCTTACGTGACTCGTCGGCGTGCCTAATCAATATATAACACCCTAAACGATGTCATGTAGCAGGTTAAGAAGTGATTACTTTAGTGTTAGTCATTATAAAAAAAAATGATTAGTTTAATGTCAATTATTGTTAAAAGGTGATTACTTTAGTGTCAATCTTAATGAAAAAGTGATAAAAACCCCTAAACGACATTGTATAATAGGTGAAAAAGTAATCACTTCAATGCCAATCATTGTAAAAACATGATCACTTTAGTTATAAAAAAGCGATTACTTCAATGTCAAAATGAAATAAAAATTTTAATTATAAAAGTCATGTAATTTCTTTAACTGAAATTTTTCACCGAAGGCAATTAAGTGATTGTATTTTCCCAATTTTGACACTTAAATAAATCAGTGAAAAATTGTGATATTAAAATGAGTGCCACACACAAGTTAGGCACTTCTGGTATCATTCTGCCCTTTTAAAAAAATATATTTCTCAAGAGAATAGTATACTTCTTCCTTTGAAAGGCAAAAACAAAAATCTATAGAATATGCACCTACTTAACAACTCAGTTTAGTATTTATTTTGTTACTTTCTTCTAATTTTAAAGCATAAAGATTAACAAGAAAGTCATTAGTTCTGTTCACAATCCCACAATTCCAATTGATAACATATAAGTAGTTTTTTTTCTATGAAGAAATATGAGTTTGGTTATAAAGAAAAGTTGCGTCTAAATTTGTCCCTTATCAAAATCACATAAAGCCTGACAAAACACAAATGGCTGGTATCCTAACAACTCAAACCAATTGCATTGTATCGTTAACCAGCCAGTGGATTTGTAACCGAATAAAAGAATAATTTTTTCAACTTTAATACATGGCATTGCTCAAGACAGTTTCTAATTGATACTAAATAACATGTCAAGTTCGCGAAGAATTATTAAAAGTTTTCTGCTACCATTGTGTTTCAAAAGAAAATTAGATATATGTTAATTAAACTTTTTAGAAACTTAGTTTAGTCTTGTATGGGAAGGAGATAGATAATGAAATGTATGGAGAGAACCAAATCTTGTGATTAAGGGTAATTTAGTTAGCCCAAAAAAGTGCGGAAATATTCTCACCTTAAAAATTTATCAAGGCTTTATTATGGAACGTATATTTTTGGTATTCAGTGGAACTAATTAGCAGGTTGCCTTGTCAGATAAATTATAAGATTCTCCAAGTGTATACTGACTAATTTCTTATAGTTTAGCTAGAACATCAAAAATGATTTGTAGGATGGCACGGACGATCTTTCAAAATATAAACTTAACATCGGCAGCAATCATAACATATAACAACATATAATTTCCTTAATTACTCAAATCAAAGAGTATATATAGATGGAGAAAAACCTCCAAATTAGTCATGTGATACGTACATGCTTATTTTTTCCAAACACTTATCTCATGGAACTAACTGTTGCCAGATATATATTTAAATTGGGATCTGCTTTGAGTTATTTGACTAGGAACAACAGCTTTACATAATTAGACTTGAGAAATTTCCATAATATCCAAAAAACATATGCACCAGAATGAGAGTTTTAAAAGATCTAATTCTCCTTAATGAGGTTATATGAAAGGATAAATATACTTCTAGTTCTTTTATGTTATTGTCAGAGTCATTTTAATTATGTAACGTATAGAAAGCACCCTAAGTTGCACATTTAATTAAAGTAGTACATATATACCTTAGAGGTGGAAAGTGAGTCAAGCTACTCACAAATAGCTTGGCCTCGGTTCGGTGATTACTCGATATCCGCTTGCCTAATTTAGAGTCAACCTACTTGGGTAGCTTGTGTAATATTAATATGTGATCCCACATTTGGGGTATTTCATATTGACCCACATTTTTATTTTTGACGAGCAGTTATTCCACGTGCGGTTTTTTCCACGCTTCGTATCTTTTCGTGACAACCGCCCATTCAGTAACCGTCTTGATAGAAGATGATTTATAAGGACGAACGTTCAACTTTTAGGGCGATCACAAGGTCTAACACAAACCCTCTCATTTGGAATACACCATCAGTACGCGAGGGGATTGGGTTAGTAGAGTGCGCCCTAATTGCAGTCGAATCACCGTGAAGTTCCCGTGGATTTTCAACAAACGCAAACTTGAACAATGGCTGGAGGTTAGATTAATTTTTGATCCTGTTTCCGCATAAAATTCTCTTATGCTTGATTTTTGTTCATCAAGCATGAGAAAAAAAATTTGTTCGATTATCTTACATTTGGTATTAGAGCAATGTTAGTGCCTCTGCCTTGTTTTTTTGTGAATTTTTGGGTGCATTTTTCGGAATTAAATGAACAGTAAATCGGAATTGGGGTTTAAAGAGAAATTTGTCGTTTCCGGCGAAATTCCGGCGACCCATCGCCTGACTTCGGACGAGTACGGTCGCACCGCCATGGGGTGGAATGCCTGTAAGTTTTCCGGCATATCGGTGACCGCCGGAGGCTAATCACACGGCGGAAGTCGTGGTGGCCAAAGGTTTGCATAAAAGGGTTTTTTGCTTGATTCAGGCCAATTTCTTAATCATTTTTGCCGATTTGTGGGTCTATGTGATCGCACCGATGTGTTCTCCGACACCCAGTGATTATTTTGGTCTAAAATCCGCTGCCGGAGGAGACCCATTCGACGAAAGCACGGCGGAGACGGGGAAAATTGGCGGAGAAGCGCGAGGGGAAGAAGGCGCGTGGCCCCACACACGGGAATTGCAGGCGTGTGGGCTCCACGAGCACATGTAACCGCAGGCGCGTGGGCTCCATGTGCGCATGCAACCACAGGCGCGTGAGGTCCACGCGCGCGGCAGTTGCCGAGCGCGTGCCTTGCACGCACCTAACACGCTGTTTGGTTCCCGAATTTGCGTTTCTGGCCCTCCTTTTCCCCGTTATTACAAAGTTGTCCCTTACCTGATTATTTTGCAATTTTGCCCCTTAGCCGAATTAATTTATTACTGTTCTGCCCTTGTGGTGTTAAATTACCATTCTGCCCTTGATACATTTTGTGAGTATTTTATGTATGAAATTAAAATGTCTAGTGATCCGTATATTTTAATTAATTAGAGAGTAGCCATAGCATCTTTAATTAGTTAAATTATATATTAAGAGTTTTGGATCACATTTGGAAATGGACATTTATTGTAATTAATCTTATTAATATGATGAATTTTATCCCACGGGAATTTTCATTATATTAATATGATTAATTAGGTTGAAATATCATATTATTTTTCTTAATTTACCCACAGGGATTAAGGAAATGAATATAATATGATAGTTTCTTCATAAAGTTATTATGAATCTATTTAAATTAAAAACTTAGCCCACAGGTAGTTTTTATGTTATGTGATTCATATTTTGTGCTATGTTTTACATTGGTAAAGCATGATTTATGTAAATTTTGCCTCATATTTTGTGACATAAGCATGATTATTTGATATGCAGTTTTGCAACCTGTGAATTTCTCTGAATTTAAGTGTGATGTTCCCATGCTGAATGGTGAAAACTATAAAGTTTGGAAGGAGTTAATTCTTCTTCAATTGGGGTGCATGGACATTGACTATGCTATAAGGAAAGACGAACCACTTGCTCCTACTGATTCGAGTACTGCAACTGAGAAATCCCTTTATGAACAATGGGAGCGGTCCAACCGCCTTAGTGTGATGTTCATAAGGGCAAGATTGTCTCCTAGTATTCGTGGTTCGGTTGCTCAGCATAGCAATGCTAAGGCTTTATTGAAAGCCATTGATGCGCAATTTGAGAGTTCTGAGAAGGCACATGCTATGACCCTGATTATGAAGTTTTCATCTATGAAGCTCACTAGTGTTAGAGGTGTGCGTGAGCACATCATGAAGATGAGGGATATTGCAGCTCAATTGAAAAATCTTGAGGTTGAGATATTTGAGTCTTTTCTCGTGTACTACATTCTGAACACTCTTCCATAACAATATGCACCTTTCAAGATCTCTTACAACACACATAAGAATAAATGGTCAATTAATGAACTTATGACCATGTGTGTTCAAGAGGAAGAAAGGATGATTATGGAATCGGGAGAAAGTGTTCATTTGGCAACACAAGGAAAGAGTATGGGTCATGGCAAGAATAAGGGAAAAGGTAAAATACCTCCCCAAGCTGACATTAAGAAAGAATCCAAATGTTTCTTCTGTAAAAAGAAGGGGCATATGAAGAAGGATTGCGTCAAATTTCAAGCCTGGCTCGAGAAGAAAGGTAATCCAATCTCTTGTGTTTGTTATGAATCTAATATGGCTGATGTGAGTCGCAACACTTAGTGGATTAATTTTGGTTCTACAATCCATATTTCGAATTCCTTGTAGGGTTTTCAAAACAAAAGGAAGCTAGTGGGAAGTGAACAATGCATCTATTCAGGAAACAAGATGCGTTCGCATGTGGAAGCTATTGGGACTTACAGTTTAGTTCTCGATAGTGGCTTTGTTTTGAATTTGGAAATGACCTTTTATGTACCTAGTTTCTCTAGAAACTTAATTTCAATTTCAAGACTTGTACCTTTAGGTTACTCTTTTCACTTTTCAGGTTCAAACTTCAGTTTGTTGTTTAAATCTGAAATTATTGGGAGTGGTACTTTGTCTGATGGTCTTTTTCGAATTAATTTGCAAGACAATGCCTATTTTGATGCGATGCATGTTCATGATAATGCTGGTGTGAAACGATGTGTTGTGAATGAAGATTCCTCTATGTTGTGGCATCGGAGATTGGGACATATCTCCATAGAAAGAATTAAACGATTAGTAAATGATGGAGTATTTAGTACTTTGTACTTTACTGATTTTGACACTTGTGTGGACTGCATAAAGGTAAAGCAGACCAACAAGACAAAGAATGGTGCTAAGAGGAGTCTAGACATATTATAAATCATACATACTGATATTTGTAGTCTTGATATGGACTCATATGGTTAGAAATACTTCATCTTATTCATTGATGATTACTCACGTTACATGTATCTCTACTTGCTTCATAATAAAAATGAAGCATTAGATGCCTTTAAGGTGTTTAAAGTGGAAGTAGAGAAACAATGCGGTAAGCAAATTAAGATCGTGAGGTCAGATAGAGGTGGAGAATTCTATGGTAGATACACTGAGGATGGACAAGCACCTGGTCCATTTGCGAAGTTTCTTCAAGAGAATTGGATAATTGCCCAATACACTATGCCTGGTTCTCCAGACCAAAATGATGTAGCAGAAAGAAGAAACCAAACTTTATTGGACATGGTGTGAAGTATGCTTTGTAGCTCTAAACTTCCTAAGTCCTTGTGGACTGAAGCTCTTAAGACGGCAATGTACATATTGAATCGAGTTCCAACCAAGGCTGTCCCAAAGACGCCTTTTGAGTTATTCAAGGGTTGGAAGCCGAGTTTCAGACATGTACGCATTTGGGGATGCCCGTCTGAAGTGAGAGTTTATAATCCACAAGAAAAGAAGTTAGACCCAAGGACTATAAATGGGTATTTCATTGGATATGCCGAAAAGTCCAAGGGGTACAGGTTCTATTGTCCATCTCACTCTACTAGGATTGTGGAATCAAGAAATGCTAAGTTTCTTGAAAATGACTTGATTAGTGGGAGCGATCATTTGAATGAACTTATTCCTGAAAATGATCATTCGGATACTCAATCTATCACTTCAAGTATTAAGTTGGTTGTTATTCATAATGCCCCTACAGTTCAACCGGCTATTGAACAACAAACCATTGAAGTTCCACAACCTGCTGATATTGATCTAGTAGATCCTGTTGTTCAGCAAGTACCAGAAACTGTTGAACAACCAGTTGATACAACATTAAGAAAATCTACTAGAATAAGAAAAGCAGTTGTTCCTAGTGATTATATTGTGTATCTACAAGAATCTGACTATAATATTGGAGCTGAGAATGACCCTGAAACGTTTTCACAAGCCATGAGTAGTGATGAATCCAATTTGTGGTACAATGCCATGAAGGAAGAGATGAGTTCTATGGCATCAAATGAAGTCTGGAATTTAGTTGAGTTGCCTGATGGTGCGAAGGCCATTGGTTGTAAATGGGTCTTCAAAACTAAGAAAGACTCATTAGGCAACATTGAGAGATACAAAGCTAGACTTGTTGCCAAAGGATTCACTCAAAAGGAAGGAATCGACTACACGGAGACATTTTCTCCTGTAACCAAGAAAGATTCTCTTCGTATTATTATGGCATTGGTTGCCCATTTTGATATGGAATTACATCAAATGGATGTGAAAACGACATTTCTCAATGGGGAACTAGAGGAGGAGGTGTACATGAAACAACCTGAAGGATTCCCCTCTAGTAAAGGTGAGCATTTGGTGTGCAAGCTTAAGAAGTCTATATATGGCTTGAAACAAGCATGCCGCCAATGGTACTTAAGGTTCCATGATATGATCTCTTCATTCGGTTTTGTAGAAAATGTCATGGATCAATGTATATACCAGAAGGTTAGTGGGAGTAAAATTTGTTTTCTTGTGCTGTATGTGGATGATATTCTACTTGCGACCAATGATAAGGGATTGCTACATGAGGTGAAACAATTTCTTTCTAAGAGTTTTGACATGAAAGATATGGGTGAGGCATCTTATGTCATTGGCATTAAGATCCATAGAGATAGATCTCAAGAAATTTTAGGACTATCTCAAGAAACTTATATCAATAAGGTCTTAGAAAGATTTCGGATGAAAGATTGTTCACCAAGTATAGCACCCATTGTGAAGGGTGATAGGTTCAATTTGAACCAGTGCCCAAAGAATGATCTAGAAATGGAACAAATGAAAAACATTCCATATGCTTCTGCTGTCAGAAGCCTGATGTATGCTCAAGTTTGCACTCGACCTGACATTGTATTTGCTGTGGGAATGTTGGGAAGATATCAGAGTAACCCGGGTATGGACCACTGGAAAGTTGCAAAGAAAGTGATGAGATACCTTCAAGGTACCAAAGGTCACATGCTTATGTATAGACGGACTGACAACTTGGAAGTAGTTGGTTATTCGGATGCGGACTTTGCTGGTTGCGTTGATTCTCGAAAATCAACATCTGGATACATTTTTATGTTGGCTGGCGGAGCCGTGTCATGGAGAAGTGCGAAGCAGACTTTGACTGCTACTTCCACTATGGAGGCTGAGTTCGTTTCTTGTTTTGAGGCTACCTCGCATGGTGTATGGTTGAAGAGTTTCATTTCCGGGCTTAGAATTGTTAATTCTATTTTTAGGCCATTAAGGATATATTGTGACAATTCAGCTGCGGTTTTTATGGCTAAAAATGCCAAAAGTGGCAGTCAAAGTAAGCATATCGACATAAAGTATTTAGCCATAAGAGAACGTGTTAAGGAGAATAAAGTAGTCATTCAGCACATTCGCACTGAATTGATGATAGCTAATCCTTTGACTAAAGGCATGCCACCAATGAAGTATAAGGATCATGTAGCTAGTATGAGACTAGATCTCATTATGTAATCTATCGTTATGTGAATGATCTTTGTTGTATGAAACTCTTATTCAGTTGTAATGTTATTCTCAACTTTGGTGTACACATTTAGTTCTTTATGAGAATAACAATTATCCTTGGTTTTGGAATAAACATAGGGTTTATTCATTAAGATGTGTTGTCACATATGGGCTAATATAAAAGGAATAAGATGCATTGTGATACATGGAAGATATTACTCGCTTTAAGAGGACATGTCGCCATGATTCATGCGTTTTGTTTCCTTTCTTAAGCATAAAGTTTCGTGGATTGGTTGGATAATTCGTTCATGAAAAATGTTGGGATCAAGTGGGAGAATGTAATATTAATATGTGATCCCACATTTGGGGTATTTAATATTGACCCACATTTTTATTTTTGACGAGCGGTTATTCCACGTGCGGTTTTTTCCACGCTTCGTACCTTTTCGTAACAACCGCCCATTCAATAACCGTCTTAATGGAAGATGGTTTATAAGGACGAACGTTCAACTTTTAGGGCGATCACAAGGTCTAACACAAACCCTCTCATTTGGAATACACCATCAGTACGCGAGGGTATTGGGTTAGTAGAGTGCGCCCTAATTGCAGTCGAATCACCATGAAGTTCCCGTGGATTTTCAACGAACGCAAACTTGAACAATGGCTGGAGGTTAGATTAATTTTTGATCCTGTTTCCGCATAAAATTCTCTTGTGCTTGATTTTTGTTCATCAAGTATGAGAAAAACATTCTGTTCGATTATCTTACAGCTTGTTGAGCCAAGTTCGAACTTGTTAATATACAGTTCAACAAGCTCGCGAGCCTAATTGAGCTTAAGAGATTTCTATTTTTCTTTAGAAACAATCTAATAATTGCCACAACATGCACAAATACATAAATTACATAATTCGAAGCTATTTAAACACGAGATCCTGCTCGATCTCAAGTTCATTCATAGGTTATTCGTAATCAAGCTGAAATGGAAGGTTGGCTTTTCCTGATAACGATTTAAGGATAAAGACACGAGAAGTATAAAGGTCAAGTCTTCTTCAATTAGAAATATAATAAACAATGATATCAGGATTAATGATTCAAAAAGATACAATCCACAATAAATAGGGGTGAGCATGGTCTTGTTGGGTCGATCCAACACCTAACCCAAGAACCAACATGCACAATGTTATCTCCAGTTTTTGGAACCGAGGATCAACCATGTTGAGCTTGGGACCGAGGACCGGACCAACCCCATGGTTTGGTCTGGTTCCAGGATCAACCCGGAACTAGCCAATTTTTTTTTTTCATTTTTAGTATTCATTGGAAGAATGAACATACTATTTCAAATTATATATTCATCATGAACACTAGTACATATCAAACATAAATATAAAATAAGATAACAATAGAAATTTCTCACTTGTTAAAAGCAACAAACCATAAAACACATGAGGTGAGTGGGGTGAGGCTAAAGGCAAGGCCAGAGGCGAGCGGCAAGGTGAGCAAATAGAGGCAAACTGCGAGGTGACCGAGGCCAAGGCAACGAAGAGGGTTTCTACTTTCTTTGGTCAAAGTGGGGCTAAATTTCTTTCTACTTTCTAATTTACAGGGCAAATTGGATTGGATAAGAAAGAAGAGAACAAAGGAGAAAGTTAGGGTTTAGAGTAGGCAAAAGCAAATATTATTAAATATATAATAATATTATATATAATATACAAGGTTGGTCTAGGTTAAACCAACGTTAAACTCCTAAAACTGAGAACCAATTCATACAATGCAGAGTTTAGAGATCCAAAGACCAAGAATCAATCTAGCCTCTCGAGAGCTGGACTAGGACTAGTCGGGTTAGGCTGATCCAAGTAGGCTCAGTCCAAGGTCAACCCTAGACTGATGCTCACTCTTACTAATGAAGATTCAAAGACCACAAGCAATCAAGGCAATGTGTTAGAGTATTAGGGAATTATGAGCTGATCGACTACACATCAAGTACAAAAGGATTGAATGGAATTTCAATTCTTTTACAAAGGGCATATGTTGACAATCAAAATATAATCTTTTTGATACAAGCACGTGAACAACAAAACATGAGACAAATATAGGTAGCCACGTGCATGGTGTGTGATAACATATCGACAAGTATAGGAATCGACATGTTGAAATGACGTTATTTATTGATGCCAAGTGTTTAGTTGTCGAAATACAGCGACAACAGTTGAGGATGAAAACACACAATTTTGGAGGGAACAGTTACCATCTAAAGACCAAGTCGTATGATGAATCAACTAAGGACAAAGATATACAATTTTGGAGGGAACAATTATCATTTGAAAATCAGTCGTCTAATGAATCAATTAAGGGCAAAAACACATAATTTTGGAGGAAATGGTTACTGCTTAAAAGCATGACTCTGGAACGTACATGTCATAGAGAAGTTTGCACACGTGAAATTCAAAGTATGGAGGTAACTGGCAGAGGTTGTATGGGAAATTGCAACTACTTAGAACCGTCAGAAAACAGTTACAAGTCTTTTTACCGCTAGTCGTCCGTCAAAAAGTCCCCTTTACAAATCAAACCAAATGTTTTCTTTTATTTTATCTTCCCTGTACCGCACTTGAAATTTCTTTAACTGTAACTTTCTAATTAATGTCATTGATTAAATTATAGCATGTATTTTATCCTATTGTTGTGCCATTGATCAAATTCCAGCATAGTACCTTTTTATTCCCAAGCTGTGCCATAGATTAGATTTCGGCATAGTTTGTCATGTTATCAAGTCTGTAATAGCTAAGCCTAGTTGTTGATTGAATTCCAGCCCATTTGGAATTTCACGGTGCTATTTGAATTGGAAAAGTCGATTCCCTTTTTTGCATGTGTCCCAAATTAACATAGGACTGTGGTTTCTTTGAATAAAAAAATCAACAAATGATTTTTAGTGAAAGATATTTTATCGTGAGAAAAGGCCAAACCGAAACAATAAGACATGTACATTCTGCTTAAGGAAGATGTATGAATGACGTGGGACATGACTCTTAGACTGAACAAAAATGAGTACTATTATATGCCTTCAGAATTGTCTATAAGATTAATAAATTGCATAATAAAATAGGCATTTAAGTAGGTGAATTATATATAATTATCATCCAATAAAGTCTACCAGAACTAATTTGCAAAATAATAAGACAAGGTTATGTTGGAAGCTCGGACATTGTCCGCTATCTACGAATAGTAAGTCCACTTACATGTACTATTGTAATATGATACTCTTGTTCGTTAGTTAGTTAGCCTTACTCAATTTTATTTTATTACTTTTTAAAGCTTAAACATGCGAACCTTATACAAGATTGACATGCAAATCTACACATTATCTTTCCACAAATTTTATAAAGTCTGCATAATATCCCAAACAATGACGTAAAAATGAAATCATATACCTTTTGCTTTTGATCAGCAAGTCGTCTTGCCCATCCCCGCCTTAGTCCCTCCTCCTATGGTCAGTCTTTATTCAACGACCACATTTATTGTTCTACTTAAATTGCAGTCTCCCAGTGTTCTGTTTCATCAAGGCGAATCCCACCGAAGGAACTTCATCCATTTATATGCCAACCTGCAAATAATCCAATTGTATGTAAAGAGTTGAGAACGTCTAGATCTACTCATCTTTATATAAGCACTCCATTAAAACACCGGCAAGTAGTAAATGCATGCTGCGTATTTTTTCCATATTAGAAAATATGCCCACTAAAACCCCATCTCTCTCTGTTTGGTGGTTACCGAGTCTGGCTTGTGCCTTAGATTTGAGCAGGTCTAGATCTATTAATCTTTGCAAAGCACTGATTAAAACACCAACATGTATTCTTTTCCATATTAAAAGATATGCCCACTAAAGCCTCATCTCTCTTCCTTTGGTGGTTGCCAAGTCTGGCTTGTGCCTCATATTTGACCAGGCCTAGATCTACTCATTCTGCATAAACACTCCATTAAAACATCGACACATAATAAATGTATACCGTGCATTCTTTTCCATTTTAGAAAATACGCCCTCTTAAACACCATCTCTCTCTCCTTGATGGTTGCATTTTGGTACTTTCACTCAATCCGTTAAAATTTTAACTATTTTGCAATTCGTGTACTTTGACCGAAATACACCCACTTTTCATAAGAATTGCTGAAATGGCACTGTGTGTCCTCTCTAGCCATGTGTCCGCTTTATTAGCAATTTGTCAAAAAACATGGTCAGATTCCAGTCAGGTTCATCAAATTGAATGTTTAGTGCATTTTTATCGGAAGAAATCAAACTTTAGATCAACGACAGTTTGCTTTCTTTCTTTCTTTTTGGCCACATAAAATAGTAATTTGCTTCTTCAAGTATATAATTGTTAGCTTTTTAAAAATTTCAAATCTATTGTTTGCTATTTTTTTTTTTGCCTCCGTCAAGGTATATTCAATAGGTATAAAAGCCACGTGACGGGGGTGGCAAGGTGACTTAAATAATGTACTCTCAAAATGTAGTTGTCCAGTTAAATTTGAATTAGGCCTGAATTGGATCGACAATGAATAAATTGCAGTGTATTGCATGAGCTAGATATGTCAATATGAGTTAATTAAGTTGATCTAGTCCAAATCCACAAGTGATCCAATCCAAATTGACCTGGTCCTTCCGTGTGCCATCTTTGAGCCAAGATGAACTGATCATCTTAAGATCAATTGTGCTGAGGAAACAACAAATAGAATCCATTCGGAGTGTGTAGTGGTCTGTATGATGCATCTATTTCCTAAAAAAATTATATGAACCCAGATCATGTAAAGTAACTTCACCTCAAACATTGAGTATATGTTGCCACTATATTGAACCCACATGATTTGATGATCGAGATTAAAGTGCATACAGCAATTACTCTAATCTCCTTAAAAGAAATTTTAGTGCTCATCCTACAACATTTCTTTCTAATTCTACGAGTTAGATTGCTTGCTACTTTTTCATCTAAAAGTTGTGATTGTTTTAGGATATAATTGTTTTAAATTTCGTTGTGGTTATGTTTTTATCCATTTATTAATTTAGTCATGCATATATCTCATATTGTAAAAGCTCCCGACAATCTTTCAATGTCAAAAATTTTAGGGCAATTTTCACTTCAGACCTTCCAAGATTTGAATTAGGCCCAAAAGGCTGTGGGCTTAACAATGGTGTCCCAGCTTCTAAATTTTCTCAACATTAATCGGCCCAATCATGGTTTTCTTTTGTCCATTCGTCTAAAGAGAATGTTTTTAAGTAGCTTGGCCTTCTCATTAGGGGTGAGTATATTAAACTACCCAAACTAGGATTGGACCGAATTGAACCAGCTAGTTTGGTCCAGTTCCTGAGGCATTGGTCCAACTCTCAGTTTCAAAAAATGGAACTGGTTATTTGCGGTCTATTTCCTAGTTCTGAGGGGGGGGGGGGCACCGGACCAAACCGGGTCGACTCTTTCTTTTTAAATTAATTTCTTAATTTCTTAAAAATAACAATAAATCATCAAATAGACTATATATATAAACTTAAACACAAGTGGAGTTTGACATTTTAGCACTTAGGAACATATGCGATCGGTTTTATTGGGATCGCTTAAGAATCGAATCAGATTGATCAATTCAAAGCATAACCACTCTTTAGTATAAAAAAAAGTGGCCGGTTCCATCAGGCCAAACTGGAATTGACAATTGTCCAATTCCCAGTCCTAGGACTAAATGTGCCAGTTCTCAATTCCCAAAATTGGGAATCAGTTCTCCCGATCCAATTCCCAATTCCACTTTGGAATTGAACTGGACCAAAAACCGATTACTCCTACTTCTCATCATCACCTCCCATTTCTGTTTTTCCAAGTAATGTTGGGAATGTAAAAATTAATTTATGTAATCAATTCTCAAAGTTGTGTTGAATAGTTATAAGATAATTACATGAATAGTTCGTACTCAAATACTTTATAAAAATGTCTCATTTCATTTTATAAATAAAATTTCCAAGTTGATCTTGAGATAGGGTGAAATATTAATATTTCCAACTGCCCACAATCAAACAATTGTCGTTGAAAGTTACGATATCTTAAGATTGGGCTTTTTGATTTGCGCAAATTGGATTCTATTGGAAATCTCTTGGCGAGTACAACTCAATTCATGTCTAACTTTGATCAAACCATAGATAGAAAGAGTAGACGTGTACAATCGTTCTTGGAAAAAATTTCATTCCCACTCATCTATATTAGGCACAATCATAACTAAGTTTCAAATGTCGAGAGACGTTTCAAAACTAAATCCTTCAAAAAATTTGCTCATTGCTTTGAACTTTGCCTAAAGAATATGCCACGAGCTTTAGCCTTTAACGTGGAAGATTTGTCTAATCAATTTATGAGCCTGTCAATTGACAATCATTGTTAACCATTAATGGACAATGATCGCAATCTGTTGGATTGTCTGAGCTAATGTCAACCGTGTGATTGGGCCCGACAACTTTGCCACGGTTTTGCCCGCAGCAGGGTATGCCGATGCTGCCTTACGAGGATTAGGTTTTCTCATGCCATGAGAAAAGGATAGAGGGTTAAACACTGCATAAAGGATTTCAACTAAGGGGTACAAAGTCTAAGATTGCAACATATTAAATTCACATTTTTCTTTGGGGAGTCAAATGTTATAAAATTCAAAGGCATTCTTTCTCATTATTATTTAGGTAAATAATATTCAACTTAACTCCATTTGTTTCACGAAAAATAAATAATTTAAAAAATATTTTCCTAAAAATGAATGCTTGTATCACTTATAAAAATAAATAAATGAAAAATATCTTTAAAAATTGCATATGCATCAAATTGGATTTTGGTTGTCATGAATAGTATAGTGCAAAGTTAACTAATTTGAATTTATGAGTCTTGAACAAAAGTCCAGTTTTTTGGTGGACTAAATTATGGTCTTTGGATGCACCAAATTTAAGTGGCCAATCTAATGCTTCTAGTTGGAACTTAAGAAGACCATCAACTGGTCTTTCTGCTACCTATCTTAATAGATCAAGCATCGAAGCAACCATGCCAAACTTGAGATTGAATTTACTATAAGCTTTTGTCAGCCTCATTCTTTTCATACATCAAACTCACTCCAACACTCGCATTGCTTATGCTTCCTATCCAAGAAATGAAATAGTTAGGGCAGCATTGCTAGCCTTTAAGGACAAGCTAATTGAAGATTTTCGAGAGATCATGAGTTCTTAAAACGAGTCTATTAGTCATTACAACTAGTTGAAAGTTTATTGTAGTCGCCACCACGTTGGAAGAGTCACTGCCCTTGACTTGGAGAATCAAAAGCTCGTTCACACAATACCTCTTGATGTAGGGAATCTCACCTTCTTGAGATGTATCAATTGGCTCTGAGGCAACATTGCAGAAGAGTTTAGGAGGTTGTGTACTGACGAATCTCCTTCTCTAAAAGAATGAACTCGAAGGGGAGATACCATGGAATTTGTCATCTTGCATAGGTATGTAGTACCTCTTTTTGCAGTACGATTGGCTCACAGAAGAATACTTGATGAGCTTCGTATATAGTTGAGAGAGATCTCACTATTTTTGGGGTTGCAATGAATGATCTTATCAAGGGAATTCCGAGTTGGTTGGGGAATGAATCTTTACTTACAAAGTTATGTATGGAGGAATATGAACTAAGAGTTCAAATACTCGTTGAGCTTGAAAGCATTTCAAAATTACAAATCCCAAACTTACATTTTAATAATCTAAACAAACACATCCCCTCTTCTGTATATAATCTTACATCACTTGTCTGCCTTGCTGTAGAGGGTAACAGCCTACATGGTGAAATACCACTAGGCATTGGCAACTATTTTCCTCATCTCCAGGGGCTTTAACTCTCAGGAAACCTATTTTTAGGGCAAGCACTGCATTCACTACCTAATGCTCCTAGATTGGAAGAGCTTATTCTCGGTTCTAATAGCTTCACGGGGAATGTGCCTGCCAATCTTGGAAACTTGAGGAATCTTACAGAGCTAAGTTTTTACGATGACAAATTTTGAATAGGACCTAACTACTTAAGTTTCCTCACGGATTTACCAATTGCACTAAATCAAAAGTGTTAGATTTTTGCCACAACAAATTCAAAGGAGATATACTTGCTTCCGTTGCCAATTTGACCAATATGCTTCAATTACTACTCCTGGGATCAAACCAGATCACAACTAATATTCCTCCGACAATAGAGAAGCTGAATGGCCTACATATCTTGGCGTTATACAGCAATAGTATCAACGGTGAGATTCCCAATGGCATTGGTAAGCTCCGATATTTAACTTATCTTGTGCTAGGGCATAATTAGGATTTTAGGGGCAATTCCTTCCTCTCTGGGAAGCGTCACCCAATTGCTTCGCCTGGAGCTTGAGAAAAATCAATTAGAAGGTGACATTCCTCTAAGCCTTTGATGGGGTCGACAATTGCAAGTACTAATACTATCAAACAACAACCTTAATGGACCTAGGCATGAGTGTTGAGGCATCGGGTTTTCGAGCCTGGCTTAAAGGATTCAAGTGTGGGCACCAGAGCCCGAATATGAGCATTGAGGTCCTGGGCTCAACTTAGATGGACATGAATCTAAAATCATTAATAATGGTGACCTAACCTAATACTAGTATATTACTAGTTATAAGGTTTAATGATTGAGAAAAAGTTACTAAAAGCAATTGTTTGATACTGATATTGACTTGGACATGAGAAGTCGGTATCATCTATTACATTTTGTAGGCTAGGCTATAATCTTAATGGTGGATACTTCACCTATATGAGCTAAGAAGTGATGTAGCTTCTTACCAAAGTTAGGGTTACTTTCTAGAGAGGTCATAAAATAGGAACAAACACAAAACCATAATAGTGCTAAGTAAATCATAAAACTTCTCCTTGAAATTAGAGGCTATTATATGTGCAATATATCTGACTCTATTATTAAATTAGCAAGCGCAAAGTTATAGTTGCTTATAACTTTTGTAGAGCTTTGAAATACTTGCATTAAATAAAGGTTTAAGTAGAAAGTGACATTGATGTATGTATATTAATCTTATGGAAATTTCAGCCATATTTTTTAACATTTTGTTTTCGTAATTTTGTTTTACTTATTAAGTGAGGGATTGTTGGTAATTTGTTTGTAAAACAAATCAAGAGATGCCTTGTCTATGTTGAAAAGATATGAGTGCTCATGAACTAGAATTGGCACTAGTCAACTGTAGTTATTTTTATTTTATTATTATTTTGAATTTATAATTTCTGCCTAACGATCTTACAACCTTTGAAAAGTTGTATCTTTGCAAAAGTTATAAATTTTGGAATAAATTTAAAAAATTGAAAAAAAATTGAAATGAAATGGCTTTTTTTTATCTGAATTTTATATTGTCTTTTGAAACAATATCCGTTAAAAATTGCAACATTTTCAAAGGAAAATTTGTTTATGTTCAAACACTATTATTAATTTTCTGTTTCTACCTCTCAATTTCTTCATCTCTTTATCGAAAAATACAGCCTTTATTCACTAATTGTTTCCATCTTGGAGTCTTGGAGATATACTAGAATTACTATATGATATTCTTATATAAAAAAATTTTGTGTTCTTCAGGATTTTTGCTAGTAACTACTAACAATGTTGTGGGGCAAATAATTCCTTAAAGACAATATATTCACGCCTTAAAATCCGATTCCATTTTTCTTCTTGACTAATTTTTTCCCTACAATGGGTAACAACATGAAGCAATACATCATAATATATTTGGTGATAATTCAAGCTCACTCAGTCAATGGAAGGGTTCTTATTAGATTTAATTCCTTCTTATAACAAAAATGACAAAGTTTAAACTTCAGAGTGAAAATTCTTTATTTTATTACGAGACAACTATATTACATTATGGGCCCGTAACTTTTTGT
The DNA here is from genome assembly GCA_014858505.1 of Corymbia citriodora subsp. variegata. Classification (NCBI taxonomy): domain Eukaryota; kingdom Viridiplantae; phylum Streptophyta; class Magnoliopsida; order Myrtales; family Myrtaceae; genus Corymbia; species Corymbia citriodora. Next base: position 8,422,496 of record CM026418.1, on the reverse strand, counting down.
GGAGCTGTGAGTGTGATTTTCTGCCAATACTCTCTAAGATGTCTTTATCAGAAGTTCAGAACACATAAAAGTCACCACCCTCTGGTTTACACTTGGTAACTTGTTGCTTAATATAATTATCCTGAGAATTGCAGGATGACAAATGCACCATAACAAATGCAAATAAATCAATGGCCAGAAGCTTTCATGCGTATCAGCAGCAGCACAGGCTGCTGTCGATATGAAGCAGTGCATCATAGTTTTTTAGTAGACATTCAGGTCATTTGGTCCTTGAAAGAGTTTTCAAGAGGACTATATTTTACAGTTTTCTGAATCACGGTCTTATGATTGGAGGAAGATGGAAGACTATTAAGTATTGGTTGTCTGACATCCATAAGGGGGAACTGACAAGTTGCAATTTTCAAACGTAATCAAAAAGAAATTAAGAGATCACGTCGTTTCAAAGGACCCTATTTCACGGAGAAACCTGCTAAGGGTACTCACAAATCTATTACTGAACTTCCTCTTATCAGTTTATACTGATATAAAATAAAAACCAAAAACAATGAAATGTAATCGATTAAATAATCTTGTCGTTATCCATAACTTAATCTCATGAGAATTTTTGTTAAGTTCACTACCGGTATAAAAAGCTAGTTTACACATTTGCCACCAAATGGTTGACACATGAAAAAATGTGAGTTTTTTTTTTTTTTTTACATTCGTGAGGGACCTAATAATAATGATGTAATATCTAATACAATTGTCTAATGATCTTTGCGCAATATTGCCCACTGATTTCAGCATATTTGAATATAACTCTTTACAAAATGGAACACAAGATGTTAAAATTTACAAATTGAATCTACGTAAATATGTAATTTCAAATATAAAGATTCAGTGACAGGCCAAGAACTCCATATAGGTTTCCTCGGTCAAGTTAGCAGTTACATGATTTTATCGCTAGTAAATTTATAAGAACGACTTACATTTCACTTAAGGTTAATAAATTTCTTACTTTGTCAGTAACTTACTACAGCATGAGCAGCTAGGTAAGCTATTAATCTCATTAGTAGGTTTCTAATAGTACAGCTAATTTTTGTGTTTTGGGGGGGTGGTTGCGTAAATATCTAGAAAGGTTTGATAACTTACCATTGCATCTATTGTCAACGTACTTGACCGACAAGTTAGCAGTTGTACCATATAACCAATAAGATTTAAAATTTGCTGAATATACTGGAAATTTCCCATGCCCGGAATTTATTCCCTCTTTGCCAAACGGAATATTAGAAGTGTGCTTTCATTTATAATGATTGGCTACTTCATGAAGCGCTTGCATGGTTTTCTCTCAAGAGTCACCCGCTTCGGTTTGCCATCTATACTTTTTAGCATAAAGATCAAGTGCCACTCGATGCCTCGGTGTCCCCAAGGTGATCTTATTGATTGGATCAGATCTTCTTATAGCCTCTTCAGGGTCCCAATTACGTGGTAAGATTGGATCGAATGAGCCCTTATGGAATAAATATTCAGCTGCAAGCAGTTGGCTATTAAGTTTCATGCTTCCAAGCTGCTCTGTCCATCTCTTTAAATCGAATGTTCAGATCAAGTCAAGTTCTATCACAGCAATCCCAGCATCTCCTCACGGACGCTAGCAAAGCTGAAATTGGGTTTGAGCCATTTCTGTTCAGCCACTTTCCCTACCATCTTGATCCTAGAACTGGTTATCACAAGCTTGGCTTCTTGTAGCGCTCTCAGAGACTGATAAGATTGCGCTGTAAGAGTTCAGGTCCCTCTTTACAGATAATTCTGCAGGAACCCTGGAGTCTTGGAATGATTCCCTCCATTTCTGCTGATGGACTGGAGTCACTTGCGTCCCAGATACCTTCAAGTCATCGCCTTGAACCTAGATGGACAAGATTTGGTTGGGACCGTGTCCCCTTATATTGGAAACCTTACGTTCCTCCAATACCTGAACCTTGCAAACAACTCTTCCCATGTTTTGATTCCTCCTGAATTTGGGCGCTTTATCAGGCTTAAAAACCTGATCTTGAGCCACAACACATTAGGAAGTGGAATTCCCAGAAATCTCACCTGTCTTAACCTCATGACTCTTGAGCTCGACTATAATCATCTCCACGATCGCATCCCTTCTGAACTTGGGTTGCCACTGGAACTCCAGAAGCTCTCCCTTTTGAACAACAATCTCACAGGACCGATCCCCGCTTCCATCAGAAACCTTTCCACCCTTGAAGAGCTTAATCTATTAAGCAACAGCCTGACAGGAGGAATCCCATTTCTATAAGTGAAACGAGGCTCAAAGTTTTTGTGGCCAGCGAAAACCGGCTGACAGGTTTCTTCCCCTCTGCCCTTTACAACTTGTCATCCATCAATACCGTAGGTTTGTACCATAACTTGTTCTCTGGCAATATCAGGAGAGACATGGGCCGTCTACTACCGAATCTGCAAATGCATGTTCTGGGAAATAATCAGTTCACAGGTCCCCTTCCCGATTCACTGTCCAACACCACGAACTTAGCAAGAATTGATATCCCCGTCAACAACTTCACTGGACGTGTCCTGGCCAGCTTCAGAAGGCTTCAAAACTTGAAATGGCTCAACCTTCTTCAAAATTTTCTCGGAAGTGGCACAACCGACAGTCTAAGTATCCTTGCCAATTTGGCCAACTGCAAAAACCTTGAAATGCTGGATTTAGACTATAACCAATTCGAAGGTGAGCTGCCTGTTGCTGTCAGTAACCTCTCCACTCAACTGACGCAGCTATGAATGATGGGAAACAGAATCCGTGGAAGCTTTCCTGAAGGGATTGCAAATCTCATTAGTCTAAATCTATTATCCATGGGCAATAACATATTAACAGGCAACATTCCAATGTCTATTGAGAGGCTACCAAACTTGCAATATCTGTGGTTGGGCCAATTTGACAGGTTACATACCTTCGATCATTGGTAACATCACAGGACAGATACATCTGTACTTGTACGGCAACAACTCAGAAGGAAGCATACCCTAGAGGCTTTGATGACTGCAAGTCCCTGCAAGAAATGCGCCTTTGTCATAACAAATTCACCGGGACATTTCCTAGCCATGTGATCAATCCGTCGTCCCTCATGGTACTTCTCAACCTATCTCACAACTCCTTGTCTGGGCCCCTGCCACCTGATGTTGGAAACTTACAGAACCTCATTTCTCTTGACGTTTCAGACAGTAAAATTTCCAGAAAAATTCCAACAACTTTGGGCAACTGTTTGGGATTCAAAGAGCTGTATATGCAGGGGAACCAAATTCAAGGACCCATTCCTCAGTTAGAAGGGTTAAAAGGCATTTGTTTTCTTGACCATTCCAATAACAACCTATCAGGGCAAATCCCAGAGTTCTTAGTTAACTTGTCGTTGCTGCTGCAATTCTTGAATCTGTCATTTAACAATCTCGAAGGCAAAGTACCTGTACGAGGGATATTTGAAAACACTAGTGCCTTCAAAGTTGAAGGCAACAAAGAGCATTGTGGGGGAATACCTGAACTCCATTTGCTTTCATGTCCAGCAATATCATTCCCGAGATCTATAAAGCATAGATTTTTGAAGTGGGTGATGGTAATAATCATCCGTGCTTCTTGTGCAGAAGCATTACTGTCCTTAGCATCTCTTTTCTGGTTGAGAAACTTGAAGAAGGAACATCTACCTACTCGCTCCTTGGGCCATTTTCACGAGAGGATTTCTTATGATGCTCTATTCAAAGCTACCAATGGATTCTGTTCAAGCAAATTGATTGGTTCAGGTAATCTTTATATGTTAATGAACATTTATTTAACAACTTCAATTGAGACAGAGAACACACTTAATATTTGATACAGTTGTACTACATCACACGCTTACAATATTTTCCAACTCCTGCTCAGGGAGTTTTGGCAGTGTATACAAAGGGCCACTTGGTCTGGATGAAAAAATCGTGGCCATCAAGGTTTTGAATCTCCAGCAGAAAGGACCTTTCAAGAGCTTCTTGGCTGAATGCAAAGCCCTCAGCAGCATTTGGCATCGTAACCTTGTTAAGATCTTGACTGCTTATTCGAGCGTTGACTCTCATGGTAATGAGTTCAGAGCCTTGGTATACAAGTTCATGGGAAACGGCAACTTGGGCATGTGGTTGCACCCAAACAACGAGCAAATGCAATTAAAACCTTTGAGCTTCCTCCAAAGATTGAACATTGTGATCGATGTGGCCTTTGCTTTGGATTATCTTCACCACTAGTGCCAAACTCGATTGGTCCACCGTGATCTGAAACTGAGGAACATTCTTCTCGACCATGACTTCACGGCTCACATCAGTGATTTTGGATTGTCAAGGCTCGTTTTCAAGTCTAATAAAGACATATTTTCGAGTCACCTCAGCTCCTCTGCTTTTAAGGGAACCACAGGTTACATCGCTCCAGGGACTGCTCTAGAGATCACAAAAACATTTACATACTAAAAAAATCAGAAGAATTCAAAAACCTTTTGGAGTAATCGATCTAACATGAACTTTCTCTGGACTCGCAGAATATGGAATGGTGTTCATCCATCAACTAGTGGAGATGTGTACAGCTTTGGAATCCTATTGCTAGAGATGTTCACGGGAAGACAACTGACGGATAATATATTTGAAGAGGATTTCAACCTTCAGAAATTTGTCGGGTCGGTGATGCCAACGTAAGTGACAGGGTTTTTGGATCAGTCGATTTTCTGGGAGGAAGTGTTGGTAGTTTGTTTGTAAAACAAACTGAGAGGTGCCTTGTCCCACATTGAAAAGATGTGAGTGCGCACGTGGACGAGATTTGGCACTAACCAATGATCATTCATTTTTATTCATTAAAAAATTCAGATTTATTTTTATAAAAATTAACCATAATGTTATATTGAAACAGTGCGATTGTTCATGAAGAAGTTATAGTTATTTATTATTTATTATTTATTTATTTCGAATTTTCTATACGTGTTTTTTCAAGGCGACTTTTGAAAATTATACTGGTTCAGTTTGGAACTTTTCCGATGGGTTATATTGATTCATTTTGTAACTTCTTTTGAAAATTTACATTTGTTCATTGTGTAACTTTTTCGGAAAGGTGCCTATGTTTCATATATATATATGTCAGTTTTGAAAAAATCACGGATTACAATTTTCAAGTCATCTTCCCAAAACTGCATTCAAGATTTTCAATTGTTTTCTAGAGAGACCCTGGAGATATACTAGAATTGCTATCTAGTATTCTCATTTGAGACTTTGTTGTATCCTGGAGGATATTTGCCGGTGGCCATTAGCAACTTTGTCAGGCAAATAAATCCTTAAAGAAAGTGATATCACGCCTCAAAGTCCGATGTGATTACTTTATTGATTCGAACACACATTAACTTCATTATTCTACCCAAGTACGAAGACGATTTCCCCAACAGGAAGTAGGTGAAAGCAATGGCAAGGAAGCAAATTGGAGTGACTGCAGAATCAACAAAGCTGAATGTCTGATATCGATCTTTCAGATTGGATTAACTTGCTCAGCAGAATCACCCAAAGACAGGAAGGACGCAAATGGAGTTGCACGGGACTTGCTCTTAATCAGAGACAAGTTCCTCAAAACCAGCATTCATGAGGATAGAATGCAGAGCCCTGCACCAAGTAAGTACCATGTTAGTCGCTATATGCACGTATCATTGTGTCCCTAGCATTGCTTCACTGTTCCCCAACGGATTTGGATTTAGTGAAATCGGCTCATATGCTTAACAAGTCTCGGGACAAGAAACCACCAGGGTCTTGATCAAATCGTGCACGATCATTGACAATTGGTGAGAACCTGATTGATTCATCCTCCTCTTTCTTTTTCATATTTTCCAGGCGACACACAGCAGATGGCGACCTGATCCATCTCTGGTTATTGAGTGGGATGGGGAAATTGTAAATAAAGATGGGCACGACCTATCTCGATAGGCCCAGGTTCCTCTATTTTGTCAACGGCAGGCTAGCCCGGGCGTCTGTGAAGTCAATCCATAACCTAGCCGCTAGGGAGGGCTTTCCAACTAGGAGTGGCCTCATCTTGCTATTTGGCGAGTCTCCAAACTAGCAGCTTCTGGTCGGTCAGAAAGCAAAACTAGCACATTTTGTAACAGATAAAACATGGATTCGACCATTGCTATGGTAATTTTCCCACTGTAAGATATTTGAATGTACTTGGCTTCGGTTGACTTGCTCGTTTTCGTTGTAATTTCGCTGCTAAAAGGTGAGAACCTGAATTTGTCTGACGAGAATGAGAACCTTCTGAGAGTCCCCGAGGCTGTTATGGAAGGTTTCCATGTACTCCTCTAATAAATGGATAGATCTTCTTCTCGTGTCCTTAAGCCAATTGTTCATTCTTCTTTTCTGAAAAAAGTAGAACAACATTGGTACTGCTCAATTGGTTTCACAATGACTTGGTTTTCTGCTTATTACATGATTTTCAGCAATAAGAATATTTTCTTCAGTCTCTTCCATGAAAAGTATTAGCCATCACCGAGATACAGAAGACCATTTTTCCCCCAACCTTTTGACAGTAGCATACAGCAGACTTTCCTGATTACAAAAGGTCTGTACTGAATAATTTTCTTGAGAGCACAAGAATTGATCCCTAGTTCCATTGGTGAGAAAACCTTTTTATGTCAACTCGATAGAGAAGAATGATCAGCAATCAACGGGAACTCAAATCAGATTTTTGTTGTAATCTTCAAACTAGATTCATCAAGATTGATGCTCAAATTGTAGTGTCCTCCAGGAACAAGTTCTGGGTGGCAAGTGTTGCAATCCATGGGCCTAGAGGTTTATTTTTCGTCTTCAGGCACTTAGGTTGTGCCTAAAACAGTCTAAAGTATCGAAATAGCAAGACGTTAATGTTATTGTCCTTTAACATTCAATACCACCAATTTTCAATTGTAATTCGAACAAACTAGTGAAATTTCACTTTCATGCGCATCATCAGCAGTATAGGCTGGGCGTCTGTGAAAGCGGCGTCTGCAGACTGCAGTCAACCAGTAAAATTTGATTTGATGGATACCTAGTTTACTTGGTCAATGGAACTGCATCTCCCGATTGCAGTTTCCTGAAACATTGTCTTAAATACTTGTTGGTCCATTATGAGGATGACGAAATTTGCATCTTTATGTTATAGGATGACACTAGGTATACTAATAAGACTAGCTCATCAAATTTGTGCACTGACTGATGCGGCGTATTGACTGGTTGTTGAATATATGATCCGCTATTTACACACCCATAGTCTCGGTTCTATTTGGTGTATCAATTTGGTAAATAGAATCTAGCCATAAACTATAATAGAATAGCCTAAGAAATCACGCAATATGAGAAGATTAAAATTCGTGTGTAAGCTGCTCACAAAAATGCTGTGAGCATATATTTTAATTAGAAAGCAGATGATGAGTTCATTTATGATGTTCACCCCTTTTCAATACTCATTCAGCTGTTTAGGCTTCTATGAAATTAATTAATAACTAATCAAACTTTTAGGTGTCAACAACAAACAATATGGTATTAAAGCAAAATCCCCTGTTGTAGGTGAATGGTCCGAGGATGAACCATGCTAAAACCAATTGGCCTGTAACGACTAGTTTAACAAAGGCAGGCAGTGATCACAGGGGTTAGAAGGCTCAAACAGGGAGCAGCTCTTGAAAGACTTCTAAGATGGTGAAAGGGATAGAAAGGAATTAAATTGCATATAAATAGATGGAAAGTGTGCTTGGGATGTGTGTGTATGAAATTAGAATTAACTTAGAAATGTATCTTTTGATGTAACAACAAGTTTTGTTTTGAAATTCTAAAGTTAAGTGTACTTAGACTAGAGCACTATTAGGATAGATGACCTCTTAGGAAGGTGTCTACCTATACATGAAAATGACAAAACCGTGAGACTTGGTATGAGACAAGCCAAACTGGATATTATCTCGAGTGAATTAACTTAATGATGTCTATATTTGTTAATTTATTAGAAGTTACTCTTCTTGCTTTATTTTGTCTAGAGCCAATTAAAAGGATAGGAATGGCCACATGGTCGGGCCGGCCCAAAATTTTCTTTTTTATGAGGCCGAGTCCATTACATAGGCCTAGATTGACCTAGTGACCTTTGGATAGTCGACCACGGCCGGCTACACGTTAAATAAATAAATAAAAATCCAAAAGCTTTCTTTAAATTAAATATCACTCCCTCTCATTTTCACTTCCATCCATCTTTCACAAATATCTTAGGGAACAGGTGGCATCTCAATCCCCCGTGAAGCAGCAGTACATCATAATATCTTCAACAATATTTCAAGCTTACCTGAACAAAGTGGTTGAGCGAAAGTTCTTCATTTTCAAGATGAGACAACCACATAATCGGTGCCATAAGTGCGATTTCGCCCCCCAGCACCCTTTAAGATGACTTTAGTCAACCGTGAATCGACCTCGTTAATGCTCGTACGCGAAGTCCAAATTTTCTACATCACATGATTGGCTCTTTTATCGTCTAACGCATGACTTGCTAAGTCCACAGGTTCTCAAACATCCTGGGGATTGAATTGTGGCCTTTGGACCCACAAAGAAAATTCAAGGTTTTTCTTCAGTTCATTTTGCATCCTCTTATGTTGGAGACCTCCAGTTTACCTCTATGAGTCCAAGGTTTGGCAACTACTTCTGATAACAGGATGCATACCTCCAGATTTGCTCCAATACAATCATTTCTTAATAATCTTATTATTGTGGCACAACAGACGCCAACAAATCAAATAGCAAAAATGCTCTATGCTCTAGGATTATTAATCAATAAGATTATTTTCAATGATTTTTTTATTGGAGAAGCCTCTCTCTATGACGAATATTTCCATCTATGAACATAAAAAAAATAAAGGATTATTCTTGAAAATACTGTCGCTGGTAAATATCTCTCCATATGCAGTATTAATGGCCGGAAGTGTTTGCAATAGGAACCCAGTAGCAAAACCCTCGCAATCTTGAGAATTAACCATGAAAGTTGTCAAAAATTATGAAAGCGAAGATTTTTTGGGCAGTAGACATTGGCAAAAAAGAAATACAGAACTGTACTCTGAGTTAGCTATTCCAGTTAGTATTACAGACTCTCTAACTCCTCCTCAGTCAAAAGTTAATAGTATTTTTATCAAACGTTGCACAAACTCTTGTTCCAAGCTCGCCTTGCGGTTGTTCACTTGTCTAAACGCCCTAGAAAATCTACAGAGACAGTGCACGCATCAAATTGGATTTGGGTTTTCACAATTAGTACTGTAAAAAGTTCACCTAATTTGAATTTATGGGTCTTGAAGAAAAGTCAAAGTTTTTCTGTGAACCTAATTGTGGTCCTTGGATGCACATGGTCAATCTCATATTTCTAGCTGGTAGGGAGAACTGAAGGACACCATCATCTGGTCTTTCTGCTTGCTCTCTCTTAACAGATCAAGTTTGGAAATAACTTTGCAAACTTGAGAATGCATTTAGTATCAGCTTTTATCAGCCTCAGTCTCATTATACATCAAACTCATTTCAACACTTGTATTGCTTATGCTTCCTATCTCAAAAATGAAACCGATAGGGCAGTATTACTCGCCTTCAAGGACAAGATGATTGAAGATCCTCAAGGGATTGTTTGTTCTTGGAACGAGTTTGTTAGTCACTGCAATTGGCTAGGAGGTTCTCAGCCAGCTGCATGTTAAAAAAAAAAAATTAAAAGCTTTCCTGAACTTAGGGAATATCTTAAGGAATAGACAGCACCTCAAGCCGACGTGAAGCAGTGGTACATCATAATACCTTCGGCGACATTTCAAGCTTTCATGGACAAAGTGGTTGAGCGAAAATTCTTCATTTTTAAGACAAGACAACTACATTATCGGTGTCATAACCCCCGACGTGCAGCGCGGGCCACAATTCTAGCCAACCATGAATCGACCTTGTGAATGCTTGTATGCGAAGTCGCAATTTTCTGATTACACGACTGGCTTTTTTGTTGTCTACCGCATGACTTGGTAAGTCCACAGGTTCTCGAACATCCTGGGGTTGAATTGTGGCCTTTGGACCCACAAAGAAAATTCAAGGCTTTTCTTCAGCTCATTTTGCATCATCTATGTTCGAGATCTCCAGTTTACCTCGTTTGCTATGAGTACAAGGTTTGGCAACTACTTCTGATAACAGAATGCATGCCTCCAGATTTGCTCCAATACGATCATTTCTTAATAATCTTATTATTATGGCCCAACAAACGCGAAAATCAAATAGCAAACATGCTCTATGCTCTAAGATTATTAATCAATAAATTATTTTCAATGATTTTTATATTGGAGAAGCCTCTCTCTATAATGAAAGTTTCTATCTATGAACATGGAAAAAATAATAATTATCCTTAAAAATACTGTCAGTGGTAAATATATCTCCATACGCGAACTTCATGGCTAGAAGCATTTGCAATAGGAGCCCAGTAGCAAAACCCTCGCAATCTTGAAAATTAATCATAAAAATCGTCAGAAATTATGAAAGCGAAGGATTTTGGGGCCGGAGACATTGGCGAAAAAAGAAATACAAAACTATACTCTGAGTTAGCCATTCAAATTAGTATTACAAGGCTCTTTAACTCCTCTTTGATCAAAAGTTAATGGTATTTTTATGAAATATTGCACAAACTCTTGCTCCAAGCTCGCCTTGCGGTTGTTTACTTATCTAGACGCCCTAGAAAATCTTCGGAGACAATGTACGCATAAAATTGGATTTGGGTTGTCACGATTATTATTGTAAAAAGTTCACCTAATATGAATTTATGGGTGTTAAAGAAAAGTCAAAGTTTGTCTGTGGACCTAATTGTGGTCCTTGGATGCACATGGTCAATCTCATATTTCTAGCTGGTAGGGAGAATTTAAGAGCACCATCATCTGGTCTTTCTGCTTGCTCTGTCTTAGATTAAGTATGGAAATAACTTTGCCAAACTTGAGAATGCATTTAGTTTCAGCTTTTACCAGCCTCATTCTCGTTATACATCAAACTCACCTCAACACTTGTATTGCTTATGCTTCCTATCTCGGAAATGAAACCGATAGGGCAACATTGATCACCTTCAAGCGCAAGATGATTGAAGATCCTCAAGGGATTGTAAGTTCTTGGAATGAGTCCACTAGTCATTGCAATTGGCTAGGAGTTTCTTGCTGTCGCTGTCACGCGGAAGAGTCACCGCCCTCAACTTGAAGAATCAAAAGCTAGTTGGCACAATACCTCCTAACATAGGGAATCTCTCCTTCTTGAGGCGTGTTGATCTAGGGACAAATCGGTTTCGAGGCAACATTCCAGAAGAGTTTGGGAGGTTGTTCAGACTAAAGACTCTCATCCTCTACAAAAATGAACTCGAAGGGGAAATGCCACGAAATTTGTCATCTTGTGTAGGTATGCAATACCTCTTTTTGCAATACAATCAGCTCAGCGGAAGAATACCTTATGAGCTTCAGTATTTAGTTGAAAGAGAACTCGTTGTTTTTGGGGTCTCAGTGAACAATCTTACTGGGAGAATTCCAAGTTGGTTAGGGAATGGATCTTCACTTATAGTTATATATGGGGCATAATGAACTAAGAGGTCGAATACCAACTAAGCTCGGAAGCATCTCCAAATTAAAAACCCTCAATTTACATTACAATAATCTAACAGGATGCATCCTCTCTTCTTTATACAATCTTACATCAATTGTCTACTTTGATGTAGGGGGTAATAGCCTACATGGTGAAATCCCACCAGATATCGGAAACTATTTCCCTCATCTTCGAGGGCTTTACATCACATTTAACCAATTTTCAGGGCAAGTGCCGCATTCGTTGCCTAACGCAACTGGACTTGAAGACTTGTTTCTCACTTCGAATAGCTTTACAGGAAAGGTGCCTGCCAATCTTGGAAACTTGAGGAATCTTACAATGGTTAGTTTAAGCAATAACCAGTTACAAACAGGATTTGACAGCTTACATTTCCTCACTCAGTTTACCAATTGCACTAAACTAGAAGTGTTAGATTTCGGCCACAACAAATTCAAAGGAAAAATACCTGCTTCCATTGCCAATTTGACGAATACACTTCAATCCTTATTCTTGGGATCAAACCAGATCACAGGTAATATCCCTCCAGAAATCGAGAAGTTGAATGGCCTGCAGATCTTGGCATTGTACAACAACAGCATCAGCAGTGAGATTCCCCCTGGCATTGGTAAGCTCAAAAATTTGATCCATCTTTTTCTTGGGGATAATAGGATTTCAGGGACAATTCCTTCCTCTCTTGGAAACGTCACCCAATTGCTTCGCCTGGAACTTCAAATAAATCAATTAAAGGTCAAATTCCTCCAAGCCTTGGATGGTGTCAACAATTACTATCACTATCACTATCAGATAACAAGCTTAACGGTACAATACCTAAAGAGGTCATCAGCCTTTCTTCTCTATCCATCACTTTCGAAGCTGCTCGAAATTCCTTAATAGGGTCATTACCCCTTGAAGTGGGTAACATGAGCAAAATTGTGAATGTCGACCTCTCTGACAACAGGCTAATTGGAGAAATACCAAGCACTTTATCCCAGTGTCTGATGCTGCAAGGTTTGAACATGGCAGGCAATTTATTTGAAGGAAGTCTACCACCCTCTCTAAAGACCATGATTGGCCTTCAGTACCTTGATCTCTCAAGAAACAGATTGTCCGGTCAAATTCCCATCTATTTCGAGAATTTCACTGTGCTTGAAGCCTTGAATATGTCCTTCAACAGCTTTGAAGGAGAGGTACCGCAGGAGGGGATTTTCAGAGATCCAAAACGCTTATCAATAATTGGAAACAAAGAACTGTGTGGGGGCATCAAGGAATTTGGACTTCCCGCATGCAAAGTTCCTGACACAAAGAAGCAGAGAAAGCTTCCAAAACTGAAATTATCTATTACGGTAACTGTCTTGTTTTTAATCATGTTAACATGCTTCGTTGTTGTTGTGTATTGGAGGAGGAAATCGAGGACGAGACCAAGCGTTGCATTGCCAATAGATGAGCCCTTCCAAAAGGTTTCCTATGCAAAGCTCCGCCAAGTTACCAATGAGTTCTCACCATCTAATTTGATTGGTCAAGGGAGCCATGGCTCTGTGTATAGAGGAATGCTAGATGGAAATCGACCGGTGGCAGTGAAAGTGCTCAACCTAAAACAAAAGGGGGCTTTTAAGAGCTTCTTGGCAGAATGTGAAGCGCTGAGAAACATACGCCATCGAAATCTTGTCAACATCATCACTGTTTGCTCGAGCATCGATTTCACAGGCGCAGAATTTAAGGCTCTAGTCTATGACTTGATGCCGAATGGTAGTTTAGAACAATGGTTGCCCCTAGCGAAAATCAACATGATATGCCAAAGCTCAGTCTCAGTCAGAGGTTAGACATTGCCATTGATGTGGTTTCTGCCATTGAATATCTTCACCACCATTGCCAGACAAGCATTGTACATGGCGATCTAAAGCCAAGCAACATTCTTCTTGATCACGACATGGTAGCTCGAGTGTGTGATTTTGGGCTAGCGTGATTTCTTCATGGAAGCACAAACCAAGATGCTTCTCAATGTCAAGCAAGCTCTAGTGGGTTAAAAGGAACCATTGGCTATGTAGCTCCAGGTACGTTAATCCTTCTACTTTCTAATCATATGAGTCCAAGTTAACAACTAATTCAAAATGCTGAATTTTAGTTACGAAAATGGATTTCAAAGCCAACTACCCATCTGACATGACAAAGTCAATGTTGCTTTCTAGAATATGGCCTTGGCGGTACTTCTTCGTTGCAGGGAGATGTGTATAGCTTCGGGATATTGTTGCTCGAGATGCTCACTGGAGTAAGACCTACTGATGTTATGTTCAAAGATGGATGGACCCTCCATGAATTTGTCAAGACTACTCAGCACAAAAGCTTGGTGAAGATCCTAGACCCTTCACTGCTATCTACTGAGTATCCTATAGGAGCCGGTCATGGCCAAATTAGTGATGCCAACATGGTAAGATTTGAGGAAAACATTGCTGACATAATGAGAATTGGAGTCCTCTGCTCAGTGAAACTTCCGAATGAGCGCATGGACATGACGAATGCATTATCCCAGCCGCGTGCTGTCAAAGAGAAGTTTCTCAAGCATGGCATGTAATATAGGAAGAGGATTTAACTTCTATTTCATTTCCAATTGCTTTTCAGTTTCATAAGTCATCCATCCTCTCATAAAAATAAAGAAACAGCTAAATGTAAATTCATCTACCTAGAAGCAAAGGCATAATGTATTAAGAGTCTCGCTTGTGTACGATCAACTAAAACAAAGCTCACCAGATCCCTAGTCTAGTCATGAGAAGCTCATAACTCATCTGTCTAAGTAAATCTTCAGTAACTTACAAGTTACAGCTCCATCATCATGGTTACCAAGCAAAACAAATACAATGACTTGCTAAAATTCACTCTTCTATTGAGTGATGGAAGATTAGAATTAAGTTCAACGCCTACCACTTGCAAACTCAAATGGTAATTTCTTATACTCCAGACAAATGATCAAGCATGCTCGTTGAAGAAAGGAGTAGTACACATTGCTGGCAAGAAATAAAGGACGAAGCAAGATCAAAGTGACAGATACGTGATGCTTACAATTGAAGACAAATGCTAAATCTTTGTTGGGCTTTTTAGTCAATTCTCTTGATGAAGTCCCGAATCAACCTTCCAATAGAATCATACGAAGACCCACCTTCCTTGATGACGTTCCTCACTGCCTCCCTCATTTCCTTCCCCTTCTCCCTTGTTGCTGCAGCACCACCGCCCATCAACTCGGCGGCCCTCACCATCTCCTCCGCTGGCATCAGATGACCACCAACGCCATGCCCCTTGTAGTCTAGCCTCAGCTCCTCTACTAAGCCTAGTTCCTTCACCGTCATGAAGGCGTTCAACTGCTGCTTTGCGTCTATGGCCATGTCACGATCGGCACTCCGTGCCACAAGCTCTCTATAATGGAGTTCGAACATCAGTGAGAGACAAACCCATCGATGGCCGCGTGTTCCAGCACCTCTACCTGTGGCGATGATAGTGCATACGGATTATCATAGTTTACCTCAACTATGCCATAGACACTTGCATTTTTATAATTATGAGTTAAATAATCTATGTGAAAAATGTCATAATCAATATCTAGACGCCTGCATGTTTAGTTAAGGCTCAATGCGTCCATATATTTGTTATAAAAATTGTAAATTATGTTTAATTAATAATTTTTGCTTTGACATTTAAATTTTATAAAGTCTAACAGGATAAAATAAGCTCAACTTTCTAACGTAGGATAGGAAAACAGTATAAAATCATAGATAAAGTGGTAAAATAAAATAAAATAAACCCCTAAAATTATTTATCATCTAATTTTCATAATTTTTAATTTTTTTAGCTGAAATCTTAAAAAATAAGAAGGTGGCCCAATGGGCGGGCCCGACCCCCAATGTTTATTCCTTGGGTAGGCTCGGGTCTGCAAGTTCAAGCCTTTGCGGATTAATGAAGGTTGGAGCGTGAGCAGAATCGACGCGATCCCGCCTAGGCCTGCCCAATGACTTGATCTAATTGTTGGACGATCAAGCCAACCACTTGCTCATGTCCTCTTGTGATTAAAAAAAATATTAAGTATTCTATATGAATTGATCAAGTCTGAATCAATCAATTGTGCAGCCAAGGGTGTAAGAATCAAAAGAGAAAGGGATAATGACACAAATGGTCCCCAAAATTTACCCTAATGTGTAATGTGATTCATGAGCTTTTAATTTGTTTAATCCATAAACTATTGGTGCTTATTCAAGTCTATGAATTATACAAAAAATTTCAATGTTCTCCTTCCATTAATTCAACTTCAGAGATAACATTAAATATTTCATATAGTCCATAGATTAAAATGAACATGTACCACAAGTTTATGAATCACATTACATATTGGGTGACATAATCTATGAAATTCACATAAGCAATGCAAATGATGCTCCTAGAAAAAGCTAGACAGCAACCTCTGTAGACCAAACTGAACAATTTTCAACTCAACCTTCTAGACCATGTGGAACTCAAGAATTTGCAAGTCATACCCTACACTGATCTGTACCTATAAGTTCAGTGAATTGTGCTTGTTAAACACGGTCGTTGGTGATTGTTGTTGTGTCATTGGGTACATACTGAGTTTGGTTTGGTAGGAAGGAGATATGTATATTGCAATTTGGAAAATGTTGTTACAAGGATGAATGCTTACTAGACTGAATAGTGAAATCTTAAGTTGAGACCAGAGGATGAGGGTTAATAGGTAAAGGGAGACGCTCAGTTTTTGGAGTATTTAAGACAGTTTGGAGACTGGATGTGGATAAACCATCCAATTGTTCAGAGCTAGGAAGTTGTTGCTTGGTTCTTTTTGGTTGTAATCTAAGTTCAACTGCATCTCCTTTTTTTTAGGTCACGCATGAAAGAACTTCAAGAAAAATTTTTACTCAACGTAGGCAATACATATGACTACAACAATGTAGAATCTAGGCTACTTGTACTTATTTGTTGTAGTCGAAAACAGATTGTTTGTACTTAGTGGACTAATTTAACACTTTTTGGCAATCAAGATGCCTTTTGATTCAATGATGAATCATTATTGATCATGCACAATTGTTATATCAATGAATTGTTTGATTATCTCTGCAAATCAATGGTCATGCACACTAGTTCAATTTTAATTGCTTGTTGCAAATCTTGCAAAACTTATCATTGATCTTTATATGTGGTGAAATGCTTACAGATATTGATGAGTAGTCCGGTGACAACTATCTACACGGGCATGTTATGGTATTTACAATGAAAACACAATCAACCTTGGATTTGCTAATACAAGTTAACACAATTCAAGCTGAATATGGTAATACAATGAACACAATTGGAACTTCTTTTGCATCATAACATCCATAGTGTCTATCATCTAACCAGAGACAAACAAAACCATCGTCATCAATCCAACATTGTTGCCAATCCAAGTGTTATCTGACCCAATCGATCAGTCCTGGATCGGCTCCATCTCAACCTCCTGCACTAACGCTGCTCTACTGCTGGGTCAGGTTGGCTGCAGAATGTCCAGCTGCAGCAGCAGCATACACCTTGGATAATCATCAGAATCATCATTGCTGCGATGATAGTGTATATCAACATGCTGCTGTCCTTCTACGGGCCATGGTAAGGAGGGACAAGCACCTCTGATTTAATGCCCCCATTCGCCTAGCAGGAAGCATGTTCCTGTTTCATTTTGAAAACATTGGTTAATAAGTGGCATGCGGTCAATTCCCTAGCTAAGAGTGGTTTATGTATGTTAAAACTAGTAGCCTTAGAGTTCTGCATTTCTAATTGTACAGCTTTTACATTTAAATATTTCTTTAGACCGTGAACATGAATTAAAGGTGAGAATTCAGTAACCTTGAAAGGAACTAACTAATCCTTAATAATTTAACTCGTCTCATGGCTATAACTATAGCATAATAAAGTACAAATGAGCACTAATCTCATTGAATTAAAGCCATAGAACACGCTGACAATCTAAGACTAGAGGAGAGAGACAATATAAACCAAAAGATGCATCATTAACATAGACAATAGTGACATGTCGATGCATCCCATATCACTTGCGGTGTACTTTCCCCCCTAATTTTGCCTCAGCCACCAAACCAGCAAGCGGCCGGGGAACAATTGGTGTGCCTCCAGCATGCCATTGACGAGCGGGGAGATCCCTCAACTGAAAAAATTGAAATTACAATAGAACACACTTGCATACGACACCCTAAGACCGTGGAGTGATCCCTCAACTGGAATATTGAAAAGCTGAAATTAAAATGCATGAGAATTAATCAATTATCAAGAATTGCCGACTCCACAAATTCCTAACAACCCTGTGAGGCCTGCTGGAAGATGAAACAGATAACAAGAAGCAATCTATATTACGAACAACTCCAGAAACAGAGCGATGAACAAAATAGTAAACATTACCTGCTGACGTTGAACCCACAAAGGTTTCAAGAAACCTGATAGTTTCCATAAAGAAGTTCTGTGCAGATGATGTATTTTGTCTCACTAAGGACATCGTCCTGCATCATGACATATCATAGATTCAGTTGCCATACAATAAGAGGTTAGATGCACAGAAAAATTACAAAAATGATACTACAAAGAAATGGCCATCTAGCAATTTGGCACTGCACAGAAAAAGAACGTTTCAGCAGTGAATTTGGCATTATTAAACAAGAGATATTCTCAGAAAAGAACTAGAAAGCAGTTGAAGCTCACTGCTTCATTCAACACCAATTCTCCAAAAACCAAGCCATATAGATTCACATCTGTTCCGAGCTCCTACAACAATATACAATTAGGAATAATGAGGACAAGGGTTGAAAGAGGTTAATTAAATTGGAAACTGGATCCTACGATGGAGTAATTCAAACATCAGACAGACTCATGCTTTTTACCTAAAATTGTCAAATTGTACAGCCTCTTCGAATCCATGAAGATGTAAAACATTTTTCTGTGGCACGACAAATACTTGTAATCAATATACTTTACCAAATGCATCATTTCGGAAACCTTTTTAAATATATCAGTGATAGTGCGAATGACACCTCATGAAAACAGTGACCAGATTACCAATTTATAGACTATAGAATGATTTGCATAGGGTCACATTCATGTTGATACCTCTTAGCTGAATAACTCGAAGAAAACAAGTATCTGAGATATGGACAAAACCTCGAGTTGCTGATATAAGAGCACAAAACATGAGGCACTCAACAAAAGGGAGTTTGTACATGAGAAACGTCACTCCACCCAACGAAGGCCGAATATTTAACTGCTTATAACATAGAGTAGGCAGCTGAGCTGTCTAAATGTGACCGTAAGTTGCTACTCACACTAAAACTCCCGTAACAACAGAAGCCATGAAAGTGCCAACTATGGAAAATCTCACAATAGCTCCGAAATTCGAGGAAAAAGACTTCTGCAAATCACCATAACAATTGTTAGGATGGATAATCAGCCATCACATTACCCTATCTCCAACAGGTATATAATAGGAGACGAAAGAGCAGGGATTACTTAGAGGAGCTCAACCGAAGCCTGACTGAGTAAGCACAAAGCTCTTAAGGAAACAAGAAGACTGTTATCGGGCAGCTAGAAATGTGAAAGCAAGCAGAAAAAATTGAAAATTACAGGGCAGAAAGAAAGTGCATTTGCAGGATATAATATTATCGGAAGAAGCAAAAACATAAAGAAAAATTCCTCGTGGAAGTTGAACCATGTCCTGCAACAAAACCGAAAGAGTCAAAAAGAAAACTCAGAAGCCACAAGACAGAAGGTACCAAACAAGCAAAAACATTCGCAGTGATCCAGTCACGTAAGAAACCTGATGCTAGTCCTAAGTGTCCAAACATTAGCAAGCCCACCAACGATTAGACCCACGAACTCACGGCCTCATCGCCAAAATGCGCCAAGCCCCAAGCAAAAATGACCAATCAAAATCAAGAAAAAATGCGCGAATTGGATCATCGAAAGCACCTATCAAGAGAGAAGTGCGGGCTTTGGGGAGATAATGGAACTTGTGACGCCGGTGGGCATCACTGAGGACGAAGGAGAGGACAAGCATCATGAACAGTTGCCCGAAAAGTATTTGTGTAATGTTATGTCGATATGCGGCAACAAAATTGATGATGGAATTGCCCGAAAAGTATTTGTGTAATGTTATGTCGATATGCGGCAACAAAATTGATGATGGAATAATCTGACTGCACCATTTTCCCTTAGAATAAAGAAAGAAAGAGAAACGATATGTACATGCATACCGATGCATATCAGAAAATTTGACGGATCGGTCTCCGCATTCATTTTTCTTCTGAAACCGGGCTAACTCGTATGCTTGATGGGATTTAAATTGGAGAGAAAACACACAGTTGGCTAAATAATAGAAAAATACAAAAAATCAAGTAATATTCTCTTCATTTCATGTTATAAATGCATGATTTTACTAGAGGTGGGCATGGTTCCCAAATAGGTTCTAAGGTATGCACTATAAGTTTCAGATTCTAAAAATTAGGGAATTTATTTTGATAAGTAGATTCCTTGGAACTTGAATCAAGATTTTGAATTTTTCTTGGTTTATATTTTCTCATGATTCTACGGTATTCCATTGTATAATTTGGAATCACTAGTTTGAAATTACATTTTATGATTAAGACTTTTACTTTGAAATATTTCATATTTTTTGTGTCTAAATAAAAATTGAGGTTAGTATATTGTAGCAATAAGTTATGGCCATTAAATGTGATGATTCATATAGAATTTGGAACCAATCCTAAACACTATGACAAGGTAGATTCCTAATTCTATATATGCAAGGTAAATTCAAGGTTCCAAAAAATAAGTACCTATTCAGGTGGAACCAATGCGAAATTTGGAAATGCCTAGCCTTAGTTTTTACATCATTAAATCATTTATCGATCATGTCTCCAACATTTTCGAGAGTAGATGAATCATGGATTCACGTGATCTCATCTTCTCCAGCCCAATTTTTGGCATCAAAAGTCCCGTTCCTTTGTTCACGTTGATCGCATCTTCTCTATTCCTCTTCCGCTCAAACCACTGAGCCCCCTAGCCCTAGTTCCATCACCCTTAAGACCCTGGACAAGCTCTCCGTCCAGCACTAAACGGAAGAAACTTGAAATCATCGGTATACCTTTCTCTTTGACCACGACCATTTCCAAATCGATCCGGTATGAATTTTGCCAGTTCATCCCAAAGCTTAGGGTCCCTATTGATGCTCCATGAGTTCACTAATAACACGGTGCCTCTAGGCACATGACAACCAAGAACGTAGCAGTCGCTGTTATAGGGAACATTTCAAGGATTGAACCGAACTCAAGTGGCCAGTAAAGTACCGTTTCAGTCGCGGAGCAGCAGAACATATACATAGGGAAAAGGTTAAGTACTTTCCTATTATATAATTGTCTTGCTGTTGTTAACCATTAGGAAGGAAGAATGTATAGTTGATGCTCACCTAAAAAATTGTATATATCATGATTTATTTTTCCGGGATTTGGATCCTACTGATTCAAAAGAGGACTCCAATCTTTTGACAAGCATATGTCATGACAACTAGTCTTTATAACCCTGTTTATGTGGAGCGAATGAATGAAGCTTCACTACTTCTCACGGTGTTCCCGTTAGTGTGCTAGGCAGAGGAGTTCCACGTCCAGTAAGAGCATGTAGAAAAAACATGCTGAGAATCACGTCATAATCAAACGGAAATATCAAATGGAAGGAATATGTCATCTTCTGAAGCTGAATGGATAAGCAAATATTAGTCTCTGCATAGACATTGAAAGAAACAGAACACCGCAATCCATCACCCTAGGTATGGGCTGTGCCTTGCACACCATCTTCCTCTCAACAAAATCCGATGCCAGCACAAGAAGCAGCTAAATAAGCACTACAGGAAACCATGCAACAGAAGACAAATCTGTGTGGTGCAGC
The DNA here is from genome assembly GCA_014858505.1 of Corymbia citriodora subsp. variegata. NCBI lineage: Eukaryota > Viridiplantae > Streptophyta > Magnoliopsida > Myrtales > Myrtaceae > Corymbia > Corymbia citriodora. Next base: position 8,400,929 of record CM026418.1, on the reverse strand, counting down.
CCTTTTGACATGACATCAAATGAAGTGATTGGCAACACAGAAATTTAACTTACAGAAAAATCATCATTCATTTGTTCATTGGTTCATCTAATGTGGACTAAACCATAATTCTTTATCCTGGGCGACAAGGACAAGATTAAAGCCCCTGCTAATTTTGTTCCATATCAGATCAGAATAAGGGATTTATTTTATTCTGATAAAACTTGCATATCAGGTCATTTCTCAGCTTCTCTTCCCTTGAAGGTGGATCGAGTTTATTCCATCTCAGCAGTGTACAAAGCAGTCCCATCTCCTTTTTCTTTGCATTAAGTCAGTGGCAGACAACACAACATGTTCCACAAGCTAAATTTATTCAACCTGAGAAAGCACAGTATCCAACTTCCCAGTTGAATTATGGGGAACCAGCAGAGAAGAAAGGCAACGAGAATAACATGAAGAATAAGACTCTAGAAAGTGATGCTTAAAACTGCCAGGGAATTGAGCGGGTTGCCATGGAAAGGAGGAATAGGACAGACTAGAACAGCATCAGTGATCAGACAGAACTAGGAATATACCAAAAATAGCAACTGTCATCTTAGATTGTCTAAGGCCATTTAGGCTTATAAGATAACTAGATACATATCCTCAAATGAGAAAAGACAAAAGGCATATACCCCAATGTTGTTATCAGCAAACTCCACTGAGACATTTGAAGAGGATCAATTGTGAAAGACCCCCGTAGGTCCCACTTTGACTTTTCCATCCAAGAATCGTTCCAGAAATGCTAAAGCTCAAACATTAGTGAACAGGAATAAGACAAGCCCACCGAAAAGAGACCCATCATTCTCCCAGAGTACTTGATTCCCCTTAAAAGCCCATATACCAATGAGGCAAAATCTGTTACTCAAGCTTCAGCATCGTATTTACATACAGAAAATTATCCCAAATGAGTCCTACCCCTCAAATGCAAGCATCTAGGTAATTAACAATTTAGAAAGGTCCTAGAGGACATTTTTATTTGTTAATTGTCAAGAGCAAAAGGAATCAAATGTCTACATTATCAGTGCTGTCCTACCCTATAAAGTATGACCAGATTTAGTACTGAATGGAAAAAAACGAAAGCGGAAGATTAAGGAGAGGAAACATAGAAGTATGTCAATGGGAGTAAGCGGGCTTTTAAGAGTCTTCCACAAGAAAGCTCACATCAAGCTAAACACAACAGAGAATGTACAGACTTGAATGAGAGATGAGGACAGAAAAATCTAAGAGTTCTTGAGTGGCAGGCAAAAATATCCAGTCACAGTTATCGTTCCAAAACAACAGAGTAAGAATATCCAGGTCTAGGAGCTGCAGATGCAGAAAGAGAAAAGATGCATTCAATTAGTTCATCCTACTAATGGTTGGAGAATCAGAAAGTTGAAGATCAGGGCCTCCACCTAACTGATGAAACCCATGTCAGACAGCCCTATACATTATGCCTGTGCAATATGCCCTCTAATTGACGACAGGAAATGAACATGACCATGGTGTCCCAATCTCATGCCAAAAAGAAGGTATGAGCTATATAGAAAGATTAAACATACTACTGATCAACTAAATGAAGTATTAGACAATTTATACCAGAATGGTATATGAACGGATTACATTGTCCTGATAATTTATCAATCATTTGATTTACCAAATATTCAGTGTTCAATTGGCAAGCAATGCTATTGTGGCCTTGTCATGAATGCTACAGATAAGTTTCTAATGCAAAATTACCACAACCACACTTAATTCCTTCTAACATGCTCACATATGTTCCCCTGCTCCACAAACAAATTGCTAACAGATCAAATATAAAATATTGCAGGCATGCCAATGTCATGAAAAAGAATAGACCTACCTCCACGGAGCTCATCTTCAACTGTCTGATTCCTTGTTCAATGGTCTCAGACACTTTCTTCATGTTCATTGGATTTAATTATTCAAGAAGTTGCTTGTGATGCAATTCCATCTATTTTAACTGCAAGTATAGACCCTGTGGGGTTTGGCACTTGATGGCAGTGAGCTCTTCTATAACCTGAAAGGTTTTTTCCTTTATTTTTTTATTTGACATCCTGAATGGATGTTAAGCACCTTAAATACATTAGGCTAAATATGGCAAGTGATGAGATGGCATCTCTTGTTTCCTGTTTTATTAGTGTTTCTATTTTACATGAATCTGGACAATATAGGGGTAGAAACTGGGACTAAAATCAAAGACCAGGCATGGAGAAAGAAAAAAAAATTGGAAGAGTGGATTGATCCCAAAGATTGATCACTTGAGACAGCTTGGAAGTGTGTTATCATCAGGTTAGCACTAGCCAAATGTCCTTAAATATAAACTTGCCAACACTGATGATTGAATTTCTTTTGGTCGTCGGAACAGTTGTTAAAGTGCCATGCCTTGAGAAAGCCTGTGCAAATTGGCGATGTAGCCCATGATAACCAACTGCATGATCAAGTAGGTGTGTGTTTCTATAGCAGTTTGTGGCTGCATAATAAACACTAGGCTGCAGTTCATTATTTCCGCAATCATAGGAATTACAGCCATATATCTAGCTCAATCATATAGATGAATGCACGAGCTATAAGGAAGTGATCCAGAGGCAGAAGGCACATGAGATCTCTTGTTTAGTATGCAAAATACTTGCAGTTGAAAGAGTAGTCAGAAATAATCTTGTGCTAAAATCCAGGTGAGAGAATCAGTCTCCCATTGGAGCTTTAATAGTTCATGAGCCATGAATGTAGAACAAGGATTTACTCATCTCACATATATGTGAGAATCTTCGACTGTCAAAGCCTAAATTGAATTGTGATAAGAGCAATTGATGGAGGCCACTTGAGAGGAAACTAAATGAGCAACATTGGAATCTGTCACATCTTCAGTTCGCATAAGCAATACCCCTCTTAATACGCAAATATGAATACTTGGTGAGGTGCTCTGTCACATTCTCCATTACCAAAGTGCATATTGAACATCAAGCTCGAACTATCACAAATTACAGTGCCCTCATGTATAACCAGTTTATTGGTTGATCCAATTTATCCTACAAGAAACACCAGGTAATATACTGAAGATACGAGCTACGTCAATACTTTGACCCCAGATACTTAAAAAAACGCTGTTCACAATCAACATACTCAGGTGACAAACCAAAAATCTGTATGGAGTTCTTACAACTCTCCATTATAAGCTCAGCTCCAGTTCATGGGCCAATCTTCGTGTCAGGACTCCAATTTCTTCATCCTTCATCACCTGTTAGGTCTCCATTCTTGTGCACATAAAGAACAGCAATTGGTTTCATCCATCCATTCAATGTTGTGCCCACTGTATACTCTTGATATCGACACCTGCCCTTGCCATTTCATAAAGCGGGCTCATCTCCCTCAGCTTCTCCACCTGCTGCACCGTAAGCTCGACCGCCCTATCAATCTCTTCCTCCGTAGTAAACCTCCCGATGCCATATCGAATTGAGGTATGAGCCATGTCCTCGTCCACTCCCAACGCCCTCAACACGTAAGAGGGCTCCAAGCTCGCGCTTGTGCAGGCGCTGCCACTTGACACCGCCACCTCCTTCAGGCCCATCAACAAGCTCTCCCCTTCAACGTAAGCAAAGGACAAATTTAAATTACCGGTGTACCGCCTCTCCATGCTCCCATTTACCACAACCCCATCAATTTTCCCCCTAATCCCATTGAGCAGCCGCTCCTGCAGAGCACTGATCCTCCTGTGGTCGTACTCCATTTCCTTCATTGCCAGCTCGCATGCCGCGCCCATCCCGACTACAAGCGGGGTTGGGACAGTCCCGCTCCTGATCCCCCGCTCCTGACCACCACCATTCATCTGCGGCTCAACCCTTATTCGGGGCCGCCGCCTCATGTACAGAGCCCCAATGCCTTTCGGCCCATAAATCTTGTGCCCACTCAAGGACATCAAGCTCACATTCCACTTCTCAACGTCGATCGGGATCTTCCCCAGAGCCTGAGCAGCATCAGTATGGAAGGGAACATTGAACTCCTTGCAAATCCTCCCAATCTCCTCCATGGGCTGGATGACCCCAATCTCATTGTTCACCGCCATGACAGAGACGAGCCCCGTGTCGGGGCGGATCGCCGAGCGCAGGCGCTCCAGATCGACGATCCCGTCGGGGCTGACGGGGAGGTAGGTGATGTCGAAGCCCTCCTGCTGGAGGTGACGGCAGGAATCGAGGACGCACTTGTGCTCGGTCTGGGTGGTGATGACGTGGCGCTTCTTGTCGCGGTAGAAGTGCATGACGCCCTTGACGGAGATGTTGTTGGACTCGGTGGCGCCGGAGGTGAAGACGATCTCCTTGGGGGAGGCGCCGACGAGGGCGGCGACCTGGGAGCGGGCGGACTCGACGGCTTGGTCGGACTCCCAGCCGTAGAGGTGGGTGCGGGAGTGGGGGTTGCCGTAGCGGTGGAGGTAGAAGGGGAGCATCGAGTCGAGGACGCGGGGGTCGACGGGGGAGGTGGCCTGCATGTCGAGGTAGAGGGGCCGGCCGGCGATCCGGACGCCCTTCATGACGACGCCGGAGGAGGAGTCTTCGTAGGGCTCGGCGACGGCGGCAGCAGTGGAGAGGAGGCGGCGCCGGAGGAGCGGAGGGGCCGTCGCCGGAGAGGCGCGGCGGAGGGCGGAGGCGAGGAGCTTGGAGGCCATCATGGTTCCGGTTTAGAGAGAGAGAGAGAGAGAGAGGGCGCGTGGGTGTGATTTTAGGTTTTTGCGCTGCTGCGACTTTGTTGGAGAAGAGAGAGAGGGAGAGAGGATAAGGAGAGGGGCGAGGTTTTGCCGACTCAAGAAGGGTCGCGATCGGCTCGGCAGAATCGGCGCGGCGTGGGGACCTTTGGAGCCATCCGGAAGCCCCTCCCCCCTACTTGCTTTTTATCTTCTTCTTTATCCCCAATTTACTAGGATAAGGATCTTTTTTCTCGGAATATATTCCTTCCTGTGGAAAGGATATTTCCAAGGCACACCTATCATCAAAACTAACTAGTTTTTGCTTGACTTTTATTTCTAGTTACCACATTATGCCTAGAGGTGTACAACAGGAACCACCCAATCCGAAAACCATCTAACCTAGACTGGATCGGTTGGTTTTGGATGGTTTCCATAGCCAAAAGTTTGATTCCCAGTTCTCATTCTCGAAACCAGTGGTCAATCGGTCCAGTTTCCAGACCGATCGGATCAATCGGACTAGACTGACCGGACCGATCGAACCGGCCGGTCGAACCGGCCGGTAGTTTTAAAAAATATATTTTTTTTTAAAAAAAAATTATTTTCAATTTCAAATTCCAAATATAGTGGAGAATAAAGGTCCTATGTTGCTGATTTCTTGGTTTCTTTTTTGGATTCAAAGTAGACAAGAAGCAGGAAAAAAAAAAAAGTCCTCTCCCTGAAAGGTTTTTCTTTGTATTTTTACAATGGCTGTAGAGTCGTTCTTCTAAGTTGGCCTATCTACTTGCTGATTTGAAATAAATTCATTTTGGAAGCTTGCTCTTTAATTGGAATACTTTCCATTTCATCAGGTCTAGTGTTGTTGTTTTGCCAAATATTGCGTTGAAGAGTGTGAAAGTGCAGGTTATATGGGTCCATGGGAGACAAGTGCTTCCAACATTGTAAATTTTCATATGACGGGAAGCCTACAGGTAGTCTATGGTACGCAATAACCACTTTAACTTAGATGGAAACAATGAGACTACCAGAGTTAATATTATTTTGCTCAAGTTTTGTATCATTGAGTGCCACATCTCGTACCATGATTTTAGATTCTGCCTTAATTGGAAGATTGGCCAATAAACTTCGTGTAGAGAATAAAAGCCATAATTCTGTTTAGCTCACTCTTACTTGTATATTGTTGTAGGAAATATGAAAAATGTCTTGCCTCTAGCTATCATGCGTCAATTACATTGAACATTACTCAGTATCATTTGGAAATTAATACCTCTTCCTGAATTGTAACTAAGGTTGCTTGCAAAGTTACTGATCCCACCAGACCGAATCGGACTGGTCGGTCGATCCGGTTCCCAATTCCAAGATTGGCCAGTCCAGTTCACGGTTCCAAAATTTGGGAACCGGTCCTTCCAGACCGAGAATCAATCGCCCCTAATTATGTCTGGGTATTATCTGCTGATTGTTTCTTTTCTCTTCTGGGAATTATAAAAATCAATCAAAATAGATGTCCGAGCGACTAAACATGCACACCCAAAGTTTTGTCTTCTTAAACTTTTTGCAACAATATAACAATACAAATAACAAGAGGTGTGCTTTGATAACTAAATTCGTCTTATTTTCTATTAACTTCTGGTTTGTCGTGACATCCCAAAACCTAAATCTTAAAAAAGATGCCAGAGTAACAGGACATTTTTTTCCTGAAGTTTCGTCCGTTGAAATTTCTTGAAATCAAAAAAGTAACATGGATGTGTCCTAATAAGTTGGTGTTCCTATTTTCAAATCATTTTACACTTGTCAAGATATTAAAGGCTCCTTTGATAATAATTTTATTTCTCTATTTTTCCATTCATTTGTTCCTTAGAAAAGAAAAAGAATAGATTTTGTTTGTGTAAGTTAATTTTTCTATTCCTTGAAATAAATCATTGGCTAGAAAATAAATTTGGAACGGTAACAAAAAGTTTAAAAATAATAATTTTTTCCCTAGAAACGAAAAGAGAAACAATTTCATTTTACCTAATGCTCTTCTTTACATAATCGACACAAGATCAGGGTGAGACCCATATCCAGGCTGAGTCTCTTGACCCAATCCAAGTCCCCATTCTTTGAAATAAAAATAATAAAAGAATTATAATTTTTGAAAAAAATTAGAAACTAGATTTTAGTGTTATTCTACTTTAGAATTAGTTTAGGATAAAAAATGCGAAAATCTATTGATAAAATTGGATTTAAAATTGTATAAGCTTTTAAAGCTTTGTCATATGGATTTTTGAATGTCCTTTTCTTTTAGAGACAATGCTAGGTTGCGATAACTTGGCACTCCGCTAGGAAAACACATCTTCTTCTCTTAAGATTCTATTGAAGTTATCTTTCAAGAGCATACACAACTCTATTTTAATAGAAAAATAAATGGCTCTTAATAATTCTTTTACATTACCATTTATCTTGTGTTCATAATAGTCAAATAAGCCCGTGCACCATAAATTTTTGATATCATTTGCTTGAAGGTTTGATGAGTTTGTGCAAGAAAGCGCACCAACTTTAAAATCACCTCTATGCTCAATTGTTTCGTCATTGCCTATTTCACCAAGCATCATTTGCTTTGCTTTTTGCAGCTAAAAAAGCTCAAAAAATTTATACACATGTTTATTGTAATGCCCAAAAATTTATCATTGACCTTTTCATATTGTATGTTATAAGTCAGTGAGACTCTCGACTGTTGGATTTTCTAAGGCCCCTTAGAATATCATGATAAGGTAAATCCTTACAAAAGTCTAGTTTTATCTAAATATGAATTATTAAGTCTTCATTGATACTTTTATAATTAAATAAAAAAAATTGAGAGTAGAAATTTTTAGGGCGGTACCAAAACCAATATTCTTAACTTGATATTAGAGTCACCATCGGCTCGGTAGAATCGGCACGGCGTGGGGACCTTTGGAGCCGTCCACAAGGCCCTCCCCCTACTTGTGTTTTTTATTTTATTTTCCCCTAATTTACTAGGATGAGGATCTTTTTCTCGGAATATATGCCTTCCTTCAGAAAAGATATTTCTAAGACACATCTCCATCGAAACTATTTTTTTCCTCTTTATTTCTGGTTACCACATTATGCTTGGGTATAATCTGGTGATCGTTTTTCTCTTCCTAGAATTATAAAAATTGTTCGAAATAAATACCAAAATGATGAGACGCGCACTTTCGACGGGAGACGTGGTTCGATAGTTTGATTCGTCCTACCTTTTTGTAGATTCATGTTTGTTGTTAGTTATATTTAGATTATTACGATATTCCGAATGTTTTTATAATTGATTATAATTAATTGTATCATACTTTGTTATTGTAAATAGTCAATATGTAAAACCTATAACTCTATTGTACTTCTCGTTACTACATATCAAAATATATAGAATTTCTATATCTTTCTTCTACGATATTCTTAACTTGATATTATTGTTTTAGCCGTATAGGTCATGCTGCTCTCGTTTCTCCACCAAGTCTGCAGCTTCAATTGCTACTAACGTCTTCCGCTACTTGTTTTGGCAAATTGTCGCCATCACCAGACTCGTCACGAAATGCCGCTGCCCTATGTCGCCACCACACCACCACACACCGCCATCTTGGGCTCATCCGCCAACTGTAAGTCAAGTTCGGACACGTTACCTTGGTTATTTTTACTATATAAGACCACATATAGGTTATTTTTACTATATAAGACCGGCCGTATATTGCTAATGTTATCATTGCGGCATCCTCACATCATCTGCTGCGTCATCCACCATGATGTCCGCCATGTCACCTCTACGTTCATTGCCATGTCACCCGCCACGTTGTATGCCACGTCAAAGCCATGTGACTGTTGACCATTGACCAAATTTGATCAATCAGTTTTTAAGGTATTCCGACGTGTTGATTCCATTTTGTGGCATTCTTTACTCCATATTTCACTCCCAATACTAGTTTCTCAATGCTTATTATTACATAAATTAGTACTTTTCAATATATAAATGAACGTGCTGATACCCATTCAAATTGTCTTGAATGGATCAAATTATATCTTGTGAGCTCAAGAGACATCAAGATTTTCGAGAGGATGCAAACTTTGGCATTATGTCACTGGTACAATTTGTGCATCTACAAGGATTGATGAAGACATGGGAGAAAAATTTATTGAGTGAATACACGAGTGGGACAATGAGAATTATCAAATTATAACATGGTTTCGAAATATTTCAATTCCTTCTATCAAGCCTTAGTTTGGTCATCTCAATACAGCAAGGGAAGCGTGGGATTTGCTTGATTGCCATTACTTCACCTCAAATATTGCTCATAAGTATTAGCTGTTAGGAAATTTGCATTGTATGCATCAAGAGACAAGTTAGTCTATTAACGATTTTTTGTCCTCTATGCATGTTGTTTGGGATCAATTTGCTTTATCTGAGCCGCAATGGGAAGTTGATGCTCATGCTTGTGAGTCTGCTAAATATCGTGATCATAAGCATGTTATGCAATTTCTAATAGAACTGAATGATGAGTTTGAACCTATACACACTTCACTTCTACATTGAAACCCATTACCTCGTCTTGAGGCAATTGTTTCAAAGTTATTGATTGAAGACTCGGCTTGCTACTTTAAAGGCGCATCGCCCTATTTTATCCACTCCTATAGAGGTGATACTTGCCACACCAGCCTCTTTCTCATCGCCTAGTAAATATTGCACGTATTATCATCAAATTGGTCACCTTACATCCACTTGCTATTAGCAATGACCTAGGCAACATAGAGGGACAAACAATCGATCTTGATACAAAGGTCTACTTGCATGCTCATCCACCACTACTGCTATTATAGTGGTTCTTCCAACAACTCATCCATTACTTTATACTTAGAGGATCTCTTATTCATTCTTTAAGAATTTGGTACCTTTAATTCTTTTGTCCCTAGAACTTTTGCTTTATATATGACTCTAGGTACTTCTGATTCATGGTTCTTTGATTATGCTTGTTGCAATCACATGACTTCGAACACCAATTTGTTTAAATCAAAATTGTTACTTTCATAAAAACCTACTATTCTCACAGATGCTAGTTAGCCATATATGAAACATTTCAATGTCCACTTTGTCATTACCGAACACTTTTGTGGTTCTTAAACTCTCCTTAAACTTGATATCAGTGGGTCAACTATGTAAACTTGTCTTTGATATTCACTTCTCCTCTAATGGTTGTTGTGTATGGGATCCATGGATGAGATAGATAATTGGGACATGCCATAAAGTGGGATGCCTATTCAAGCCATCCCCCTTAAGATTCCAGATGCTCTTAGTAGCCATGCTACCATAGTATCATCTAAAAGTTCGCATTCTCGTTTGGGTTATACTTCCTTTTTAAGTCATATAATTTCTAGTGGTCATTTAGGTTCTTCTAACTATAAACAGTTTGATTGTTTGCCAAAAACATCACACTTTATCTTTTGATCTTAGTGAATCTATCTTTCATATTCCCTTTGATTAATTCATTCTAACATTTTAGGCCTATCTCCTACTATCACTATGGGAGGAGTCGCTACTTTGTGATTTTTGTGTATGCTCATTCTCGTTATAAACATTTCTATCTAATAAAGTATCGATCTAAACTACCTTGTTTAACAATGATTTTTTTGCCATGATCAAAATATAATTTTCTTAAAACATCAAAATCTTCTATATTGATAATGCCATGGAATATAGACACACGAAATTTCTTTGAATTATTTCTCAAAGTGATACTATCATTATGTTGGCTATATGCCCTAAAGAAATCATGTGATTACATGTTAGGGATTTCGGTTGCATTATTTGTTTAATGGCAAAGAAATGTTCATTTATTTTCTCATTCATATGAATAAGTTCATAAGATCAATTGGTACTAAACTTATTCTTAAGATGTTAAGAATACATGTGACAAGTTTACAATTAAATATAATCTTTAAACGATTCTCGGTCGATGGATTATTGAGAGGATAATGATTATCCTGGTGAGATTAGTGTAATCTCAAGCTCACCATTGAATATTAGATACCTCAGGAGAGGATGAGTCACAAGTAATTAGGCATTGTGATACTTGAGCTGGAACACAGATACTTATCTTAGACAAGTTCACTAAACATGACATGCACAGAATGATAACAACATAAAAGCTTTTAGTGGGGTCAATAACTAATCATTCATGCTTTGGTCTTATGTAAAATCCTTAGACTTAAGGCACGATGTTAACTTGTATGTCGGATGGCTATGGTTCACAAGTACGCATATTAACACTTCATCAAACTATCTCTATGTTTGATGATCATAGTTTGTTCACATATGAAGGTGTTGCATGCGCAATATGGAACATGTCTTCTTATTATATATATACAAGATAAAATATTAATGTCTATGTGATCTAACCATGACATTGTATTTAAATCCTTAGTTGGGATTATAACCGAGAATGGATTGTTCATTTCTTGAACAAATACATGTCAATTAGATTTGAGTATATGATCAAATTGGTGACTTGACAAATAAATTCCATGGCCTTTACTCGATCTAGACATGGTGAATAGAATGATTGAATTACATGGTGGCCAAAATTGATAGGTTTATTATGTTCTTGAAATATTCACACTATTTGGATAGCCAAAACATATTACTAGATGTCATTCATGTTTGTATGAATTAGAGATTAATCGGAGTAATTAGTTTTCTTGATTGTGCCAATGTGTTAATTCAACTCTAACTGGCAACCTAGTGATAAATCTAAGGATGTCACATACTATAACTAATTTGAAATAACGTTTGAATGGAAGAGACAATATTGCAAATGTGTTCGCAATTGCAACAATCAAGTTGAGTAGAGCTAAATATTGCAATTTTGAAATAGCTTTGAAACCAATGACAAAATTAAAGATCAACAGCCAAATTAAAGATCTAAAACCAATTCACTTCTATAGCCAAATGAAAGATCTAAAATGGCTTGAGACAATCAATTTAATGATATGAAATGGTTTCAAGATTAATGGCTATCTTAATGATTTGAAATAGTTTTACAATCAAACGACCAAATTAATGTTATGAAATGATTTTAGACTTAATGGTCGAATTAAAACTTTGTAACGGTTACAAAATTAATGTATAGAATAATACTTTGTAACGGTTATAGAATTAATGCCCAAATTAATGCTCTAGAACCGTCTCACAATAATGTCTAGATTCAGATGTTGAAGTGAGTTCAGACTTTATAGCCAAACTAATGCTTTGAAATGGTTTTGGAGTTAATGAGCCGAATTGATTTAAATAAATGTGATATGAGTCTGATTATTAGAGTGATCAAGAGAGGACTGAGTAGTGATAGTGATCAATTAACTTGGTCACACACGAGAGCAACTGCTAGCAAAATTGTAGTGATGAACTCTCTGAAATTTCTCTTTGCCATTCGATGTGAGGCTTCTTGTGTGTTTGAATTAGAGGTACAACAATTGTGGGGCTATTAGAATTGAAAAACTTAAGGCACACTATGAGGAGACCAAATGTTTATACTCTGAATTTGAAGAACATCAAAACCAACACTACAAGAAGATCAATTGTTTATAGTATAAATCTTTTAGCATTATAACTAAACTTTATTACAAGGGTAACATGATTATTCTCCTTTTCATTTTTACACGCTTCATATTAAAATGCACGAACAATGTTTAGAAAATATTTGTATGGGTGTTTTTACTTCAATTGAGAATTGTTTTGATTCAATTTTACATATGCACGTGTTCATGTTTTTTGAAACAAATCCCAACACATTCAATGCTCTTATCTAGGGACTTCTCAATAAATTGGTGGAGTAGAGTGTAAACATTGACACATCTTAGATGTTGTTCAGACCCTTCTAATCTTAGCATCTTGTCCAAAATAGTTCTGGGGAGAGGCTTCTCATACTACTATATACACTATATATCGCATGTTTTCACCTACTATAGGTAATATCTCTTATTATGAACTCTTGTATGGCAATGTTCCTAATTATAATCTTCTTCTAGTCTTTCGTAGTGCGTGTTTTGTCCATCTTCTTCCAAATGAATGCATGATATTACAATCTCATGCTCATCTATATTGTTTATGTGGATAAGGGATTGAGCACAAAGGGTATCGATGTTGAGATCTTATCTCTAATTATTTCTACGTATCTCGCCATGTTACTTTTTGGGAACATAAGATATTCTCTTTGCTTTGCCCCTTTAACTCCTCTCATGCTACTTCATTTTTGACCAATACAACAATTAAATCTTTCCTTTTGGAGTTGTCTTCTCATTATCTTGATCTAGGCACCTCTAATAATCCCATTTTGGCAGCTTTTGAGTTGTCTGCACCATCCATGATTTCTTCACCCTTGGTCATTCTCTCTTCTCCCATTCGTTGCTCCAACTAAGTAAACCGATTTTCTATTCGGCTTCATGATTTCCATTATTACTCTACTATTGCTTCCCTTCACAAGCTTCACACGTACAAAGAAGCTCAAACTCTCTTTCATAGCAAGCAATGGCGGATAAGTTGCACGTGCTAGACAAATCTCATACTTGGGAATTGGTTGATTTGCATCCTAGAAAGCCAACTATAGGTTGTAGATGGGTATATTAGATTAAGACTAAAGTAGATAGTATGGTGCAATGTTACAAAACTATACTAATAGCAAAAGGTTTTACTTAGGAGCTTGGAATTGACTATGACAAGACATTTGCTCTAGTTATACATCTAACTTCTATTCGAAGTCTTCTTGTTGTTGCAGCTATTAAGTAATGGTCTCTATTTGATCTTACTAAGGAAGTATATATGGAGCCTCCTCCTTGATACACTACTATTTCTAATAAAGTATGTCATTTATGTAAAGCTCTATATAGACTGAAATAGACTACTCGTGCATGGTATTCTAAGTTTGGTTACATCATGGAACATCTTGAGTCTAAATATAGTCCCGAAGACAATACTTTATTTGTTTAGAAATTTCTTGTGGGTATATTTTACTACTAGTATATATGGATGACATGATTATTACTAGCGATGATCATATTGGTATTACAAAGCTCCAGCAGTATCTCAGTTAGTAGTTTGAAATGAAAGATTTTGAGCGACTCAGTTACTTTGGAGGTTGCCTTAGACTCCTCAAGCTATTATCTTTCTCAAGCAAAAGACACCACCAATCTTCTTTCTCATGCGGGACTCACTAATACGAAGATTGCTACAACTCTCATCGAGGCAAATGTCAATTTTAATGCAAAGAATGGAACTGCTCTTTCAAATCCTACACTTTGTTGATAGTTGATTGGTAGTCTTATATATCTCATTGTTACTCATCCCGACCTTACCAATGTCATTCATATAGTTAGCTTATTCATAACCACACCACGTATGACTCACTTTGTTGTCGTCCTCTCCCGACTCCACTTTAGAGTTGAAGGCTTATTCTAACGCTGATTGGGCTAGTGACCCTCTTGATCGTTGCTTTACTACAGGCTACTACTACTTTCTTGGCACTTCACTCACATCATGGTGCAGTGAGAAGCAAAGTGTCATCACTTGATATAGCACCGAAGTAGAATATCGTGATTTTGCTAATTCAACATCAGTTACTTTGGTTACAATGGTCATTAGAAGACACATGAGTTTGTCGTAATGGTGGAACAATCATTTGCTACAACAACTAGAGTGCTATTCAAATAGCTTGTAATGATGTTTTCATGAGCGTTCCAAGGATATTAAAATTGACTATCATTTCATACAATATTACATGCTTTAAGTAGGGGTGGCAAAAATACCCAGCCCAGCCCAAACTAAACCGACCCAACTTGACCCAACTCGGAAATTATAAATATTTTGGGGTCTAGGCTCAATTTTGTTTGGGTATTGTTTGGGTTGGGTCAGGTCAAATAATAACCCTACCCATTACACATTACCCAAATCAAAACATATTTCCTTTTTTCCCCTCTCTATTGTCGATCTCCCCCTTCTTTCTCCTCTCTCTCAATCAACGATGCTGAGGCCCTCACCATTGTCGCTAGTGAATCCCAGCCACTGTTATTGCCGTTGGAGTGCAGCATCATCAACTCTGCCATTCTCTAAAGATGATGATGATTTACGGGTAATCGTCATTGCCGTCGCCATCACCCTAGGAGAGAAGACTAGATTGCGATGCTGGAGATGACACCGCCTAGTCTAGACATCCAATCCTCCACTTTTTGAAAGAAGATCACACTCTGTCTCTCTCCCACACTTGAATTTGACAAACTTGTAAGTTCACGCTTCTTCGTTGCCTGAATTTCTTTGGATTTTGGTGTCTTGTTGCGCATGAATTAGGTTGAGTTGGAAGCTAGTTTTGTGGAGATCTTCTATGCTCCTCTCGTGAGCATTCATGATATAATTATGCTTGTGTAGGAGATTTTTGCGTATTTGAGTGAGGTCGTCATCGATGGCCAGCTAGAGTACTACGAGACAACTCGTCATATAGAAACACCTAGTTGAGAGGTTAAAAAGATCTTAGGGTTCTCTCTTCTGAAGGTAGTCTGCATGAGGGTCAGCACTGTCATTTAACCATAATGTATGGCACTAGCAGTTGAATGCATCTTCAATAATCGTAGTACTTTATTTTAAATTTTGAAGATGCAAATTGCGTT
Organism: Corymbia citriodora subsp. variegata; assembly: GCA_014858505.1. Classification (NCBI taxonomy): domain Eukaryota; kingdom Viridiplantae; phylum Streptophyta; class Magnoliopsida; order Myrtales; family Myrtaceae; genus Corymbia; species Corymbia citriodora. The sequence goes on along the minus strand of CM026418.1, from coordinate 8,385,559 downwards.
CCAAATTGAAGTTATTGGTTACTCTTCTTACTGGCTTACAATCTTTACTCTTGGGATATGGTCCGAGTCCTCTCGTTTCACTACCCTCAATCGAGTGATATGATAAATGACTATCCTCTTGTTTTACTAATCCTCTCCTTCAAGTACACACCATCTTTGCTTGTCTAGCTGATATTGATGAGGTGATGAAAATATTGCTCAATTTGTAGGAGGAACTTCAGCCATGCTTGTTATGCCCATCACAATAATTTAGTGCGTGGCCATTTCATGTTCGCGTTCATTTTGCATGAATGAATCTTGTAAGATACCTTGCCATCAATAAATTTTGGCTGTACTAGTGCAATGATGGTTGATATTGCATTTCAATAGTAAGTTGTCATTTGGACGGCTTTTGCATATAATTGTGCATAATAGTTTGTGGTGATTGTTGAGTGACCATCATTTGCTAGAGCTTTTCATAAATGGTATGTTACCTCATGTAGACATTAATGAAATTTGTGGGAAGCAGTGGGGGATCAAGTGTTCTATTCCCACACAATCTAGTTAGGGGTGTGAGATCATATGATTATCCCATACTTGAGTCTCATGTGGCCACTAAGGAGTTGTTTAGTGAATCCTTTGATTGCTTTGCTAGATGATTTCTAGGTGGTCATCATCGAACCAGCCCACATGACTTGAGCACCCTTTTGAATGCCATTGGAAAGGTCAATTATGGATAGATTTCCAAAATTGTTTGCTTGTAGCACTAAACTTCCAAAGTCCATATTCTAAAACTCAAAACTTTCAAATTGGTAACTGTCCGGTGGTGGTGGTAGTTCTTCAAGTGCGTATTTCGTGTTGGGCTTTCAAAAGCTTTCTCCTAATTATATACATTGAGTTTGGTTTGTTCGTGTGTGGTTAAGTAGGCATTCTAGGGAATATGTGTTATGGGGGATTATGTATTGCTTCCTTTATGGAGAATCCTCTCTAGAATTGATACTTCAGAAAGTAGAGGAAAATGTTGTCCTACTTATAACTTTTCACTTTTCCATTTCACCCTTCCCCCCAATGCGAGACCATTATCTTGTAAATTGGTAATCTTAACATATAATTGATAATTAGGATAGTTAATTTTGATGTGAATCAAGTATATAATATATTGACATGGATGTTATTTTAGGACCAAAGCTTATTATTTGGTGTTGCTTCTTGTTGTTGCAGTACAAGTTTGTTTTCTGGTACACTCGTCAAACACCTAGAGTTAGGACCCAAACATCATACAAGGACAATATAAAGAAAATAGTTGAATTTAGCACGGTAAGATCATCTTGACCATCACAAGGTAATTCATGTAGATTGTTTTTTCCATGTAGGTGTAATGTGATTCTTGAAAAGAATTTATAGTCTTTGATTTTGTAGAATTTTCTCCTGTTCTAGAAAGAAATAAATGATTGGTGTGCTTGTTGGCACACTTGCCCTCATGGTCAAGCAATAAAATGGTGGGTTTTAAAAGTTGATTTCTAAACCTATTTTTAGATAAAAACCCACTTATAATGGTTTCAATGTGAAGGTGTAATCCCTTCATTGCATTTTGTTGTTTGAACAATGCTTGAAGCATCAATTGGCTTTGAAACAGGGTCTAGTGAGTCTAGGCCTGTTTGCAACATATAGTTTGTGATCAAAGAGAAAAAAATTGTAACTTGAGTTTTTTTCGTAAGTTACAAATAGAAACCTTTTGAAACAAGACGTGTGTTGTTTAAAGGAACTTTTGCCTCATTTTCCATTTGCAAGGCAATAGTGATAGAACTCAAGTCTATATAGCATGACTACATGTAAAAGGTTATTAAGCAATATGTAAGGGCATACTTGTTCATTGAGTAGGACAGCTAGAGCACACTAGTGGTCCTATGTCGCATTTCTGAATAAGTTTGCCATATGCTATTCGAAATGCATATAATCAGGAGAAGGGAGCGAAGATGAGAATTTGAATCAAATCATCAACAGGGAGGCCATGTAGGACCACTAGTTGGTGATGTGGGCATAGGCATGGAGCATTTCTCTAGTCGTCAAGTTTTTCCTACGTATAATCATGTAATAGTGGAAATTTTCTATTTTTGGTCTAGGTGGGACTCAGGCACCAATGTGGGAGAATTGGATGGCCATTCACATCGAGTTCTAAGCTGTGCTTTTAAACCAACTCACCCTTTTCGGCATAAGTACAGTGGGAGTGCCAAAACTTGGCACAAATGAATACTTAAGTGCCAAAAGTTACAAGCAATACACTTAAGTGCCACTTTTCAAAAAAAATGGATCACTTTAGTGCCAAGTCATCGGAACTCTACCGGAAATCTAATTTTTTTTATTAATTTTACTGCCTATGTGGCTTGTCGGAAATTGAGTCGAAAAAATTAGCCAAAACGATGTCATTTTAGCTGACGTGGATTTTAAAAATTATTAATTAAATAATATTAAATAATTAAAAATACATATTATTATAAAATCGATTTTATTTAAAAAAATAAGAAAATGGGATCGGCGAGGGCTACACAGCCCTTGCCGTCGCCGCCCCACCCTTGCTGGGAAGGGCTGGCGATGGTGGGCGAGGGTCGGCCGGGGTCACCAGGCCCCAGCCAGTGGTTGGTGACCCCAGCCGGCCTGCGATGAGGGCCTGCGGGCCTTCGTCCAGATCTGGGGCGAGGGTTACAACCCTCCCCCAGATCCGACGAGGGTCATCGGCCCTCGCCCAACCGGGCCAAGGGCCGTCGGTTGCCCAAACCACCTTAGCCCGCTTGGGTGAGGGCTAACAACCCTCGCCCATTGTCGCTGGCCCTTCCTAGCGAGGGTGGAGCGACGACGAGGGCTACACAGCCCTCGTCGATCCCCTTCTTCTTCTTCTTTCTTTTTTTAATAAAATTGATTTTAATTTTTTTAAAATCTGACGTGGACAATTTTTTTTTTAAATTGCCACGTGGATTTTCTATTTTGAAAAAAATGCTTTGTCGGCAAATGAAATCGCCGGAAAGTGAACACATAGCAGTTTGGCCGGAATTTTTCGCCATTGGCACTTAACTGATCCATTTTACTCTAATTTTGGCACTTAAGTGTACCTTTTGTAACTTTTGATACTTGAGTGTCCCCTCGTGCCAAGTTTTGGTACTCCAAGGGTTCGCATGTCCACCCCTTTCGTATTGTGACTTGTGGAGAGGATTTTTTGGTGAACTTTTATGAAGGACTGCCTTTTAAATTCAAGCTGTCTCACAAGTTTGTTGTTCTTAAGTAATCTGGGTGATGTCTTGCTTGATTAGATTTAAATTGATCTTAGAAATTCTATAGTAACGCCTCATTATGGTTATTCATTTGTGCTTGTGCAATAAACTCTAGTCTTTTGTATTGGTTGAATTTTTTGTACTGGTTGAGTATAGGTAAATTTTGACTGAAACTTCTTTCCTCAAGATCGAGTATAAATTTATGTTGCTTATGCCTTTTGTCGGTATAATGCATGGTTGGATCTGACTATGGATTACATGAGCATTCTAGACATTTTTTTTTCCTATTTTGGGGTTTGAGGGCATTATAGAGTCGAATTGATACTTATTGATGCATGACCTGTTTTTGGGAATACTAATAAAAAGCTGTGTTTTTGAACTTGTGTTCAATTTGCAAGTATTACGACATGGTTGATGGTTTACTTGGACTTTCATATTCAATAGAGCTTTCATAATCTCATCCATCCATGAATAACAATATGAAAGCAATAGTTTTCACCATTAGTGAATCATCCATCTTAGGAAAGAACACTATTACTTATTAATCTCTACTTGAATGATTAAAATTTTCAGGTTTTAAGTATCATAGATAGAAGGATTCCAAATGTCCGAAATGAGTGCTTTTAGTGCCATGGAAAAAAAAAGACAAGGTCTATAGTATGGGAACACTTTAAACAAAGTGCTGATTAAGGAAAGGCAAAATGCATATATTATGGGACCCTAAATGGTTGTTCTAATGGCCATGGGACTAGTTCTATGCATCATCATTTAGCTAGATGCAAGGCATACCCTTATGCAAATGTTGAAAACAGGCAAAAGAGTGGCTTGAGTACCATTATAGGGGTTGGTAGTTCTTCAAGTCCATGGAAATTCAAACAATATGCTAGTAGAAGAGACGTAGCAGCCATGTTCATTATTAGTGAATTACCATTCAAATTTGTAGAAAATGAGGGATTTTGGATATTTGTGAATAGAATATAGCCAAATTTTGCAATTCCATGTCGAAATACATTGAGGCGTGACTATCATAAGTTATACTTAGAGAAAAGAAGTAAGTTGAAATATTTTTGCGAAACATCACCAAGAGTCAATCTTACGATTGACACATGGACCTCATGTCATAATTTAAGTTATATGTGTCTCATTGCACATTTTATTGATACCGATTGGAAATTACACAAGAAAATATTGAATTTTTATCAAATCTCGAGTCATTCTGCAAAGATAATTGGAAAAACAGTTGAGAAATGCTTGATTGAGTGGGGGATTCAAAGCATTACTTGTGTCACTGTAGATAATGCATCTCAAATGACCTAAAGATTCAACATCTGAAAAGAAGACTTAATTCTTAGAATTCTATGGTATTGAAAAGTGAGTTACTCCATATGAGGTGTTGTGCTCATATATTAAGCTTAATTGTGAGACAGGGCTTGAAAGAAAGAAATAATTCTATTATTAGAATACATTTGGCTATACGTTATGTGAGGTCTTCTCCTAATAGGCTAAGTTGGTTTAAGAATTGTATTGAGCAAGTGAATATTGAGTCCAAAAGTCTTGTTCGCGTGGATGTGAAAACTTATTAGAACTCAACATATATGATGTTGGAAGTAGGGGTGTCAAATGGGTGGGTCGGGTCGGGTCGGGTTTGGGTCGGGTCAAAAATGGTCCGACCCACATCGACTCATTTAATCCGTTTTGACCCATTTTCATGCAATGTAAATTTAATGACCCATACCCGACCCGACCCATACCCAACCCATATCCGACCCATATTACCAACACATATTAATATTTAACTTAATTTAAGAAAATCTACTCCCACTTATTTAGTCCACTTTAAACTTTTCACATATAAATTATTTGAATAAAAATTTCACATCAAATTTATAAAGTAAATTAAATAATAAAAATTTAGTAAATAAAAATATGTGGATATCTCTAAATTGAAACAGTTGGAGGAAAATAATTTAAAAAAAATCGATTTTTTAATTATTGTTGAGTAAACCTCATCGGATCGGTAACGGAGGACAAAAACACATAAAGGAGGGGGATGAAAGGAGAGAGATGATGGGTCTACCTAATAACTCACTCAATTCATATTTGACCCATATTTAGCTTTCACTTGACCCATATTTGACCCATATTTAACTTTCACTTGACCCATATTTGACCTATATTTAACTTTCACTTGGCCCATATTTGACCCATTTAACTAAAAGTGGGTTATAAACCCATATTGACACCTCTAGTTGGAAGCAACCATTAAGTTTGATAAAGCTTTTGGCTTATTGGAACTTCGAGATAGCATATTTGTTGAAGAGCTTTCTAAGGTAAGAGGATTGTCCACTACAGATGATTGGAATTATGCCCGTCAATTTCTTCCATTCCTAAAGTTATTCTTTGATACAACTTTAAAAGTTTCGGGTTCTTCTTATGTCACTAGTAATGATTTGGCTAAGGATATGTATGGAATTCATGGAGTCATTGATGAACATTGTGAGAATGAAGATCAAAGCTTGCAGGAAATGGCTAAGAGAATGAAAAACAAATTTAATAAGTATTTTGGCAATGTAAATAATATCAATCTTACTTTATTCATTGCTTGTATACTTAACCCACAACATAAGTGAGCATATGTGGAGTGGATGATTAACAATGTTTATGAAAGTAATTAAGCTGAAACTTTACAAAGAAGAGTGACAACATCTCTAACATCATTGTTCAAACAATACTGCACTGGTGTATGCCTCCAAAGCAATTTGAAATTAAAGGGTACAAGGATTGTAAATGTGTCAAAGTCTCCTGTGATTGGAGCTGATTTTATGACTACAAATTATTTTAAGTTGGTGGAAAGCAAACTCTTCAAGATATCATGTCCTTTCTTCCATTGTTCGAGATATTTTGGCTGTGCCTGTCTTAATTGTAGCTTTAGAGGCCGCATTTAGCATAGGAGGTTGTGTGCTTAATGTCTTTCGTAGCTCCTTGACCCCAAGGATGGTAGAGGCTCTCATATGTGCTCAAGATTGATTACGATCCACACCACTTTCACGTTCGATTGAGGAGGACTTAGAAGAGCTTGAAATCTTTGAATTAGGTGAAAAATATGGTTATATAAATTTAATATATTTCTATATTTCAATACATATGTTAGTTATCATTTTCATCGTGAATTTACTGCAAAGTTGCCAACTACGACCATGAAGCCAAACTCGATATTGACTTCTCTCGATGATTGACATTCTTGTGAGCAGTTGCTAAATGTGCATGGGGGTTCTATTTGGAGGTATGTCCTTCATATTCTAATGGTAGCTGTAATTCCTATCTTAAGTATGTTAAGATATTTTGACTCGTCTTAAGTATGATGGCCCACATCGGTACAATTTGTTCCTATCATTGGCTATGTTTTTACTTCTGTTATTGAGCATTTTATGGTGACTGAGTTTAGCTTGCATGTTTGGATTATTCTTTAGTTGGCAACCCGGCACTTTTTAGAGTGTCATTTTACATATTATGTAGAATAAAAATTTGCAATTTTAACAAATCGTGTGACACATGCTGTTTGTTTGGACTTAAATAATGGCATGAGTTTGACAACTTCATTCATACTTCTTGATGGCACCTTTATCCCACATTTCGCCGATTGTATTCTTGTACCTCATTAAAGAATGTCATGCTTCTGTTATAAGAATGCCTTCCCCTTCAAGAGTCTCTTTCCATGTTTACTTTCCAGGTTTCAAATTGGTGCAATCCGCTAACTTGCTGGTTGTTATGTCCTGAGTAAGCTTGCTCAAGATATAAATATATTTCTTTTTCAAAGGTTCCGTCTCGGAGGTCAAGCTCTACAGTTGGAGCTCACAAACATTTCTCCAAAGATGTTTAACTGGGAAGCTGAAACTTTTTGGCTTGCTATGCATTTGAGAATTGAGATCAATTATGTCCTCTCTTTTGATGTCGCACTTTCCTTAGCTTAAGACTTTCATCTCGTGACTATTTTGAAGTCTTGATGGCAAACCATGATTTGTGCTGTCATCTTGATAAATGCAGTTCTGATTCTTATTTGTTGACAGGTTCTTTTGGATCTATTCTTAATTGTTGACAGGAGTCAAATTGTCCTGTTAGAGCAGTTGATGAGAATTTCGTCTTTAATAACACGTCAAGTTGAGGAAGGAGCAATGAAGCTGGCGAGAGAAGGGAAAGCGAAACTGTCGGATAAACCCGTGAGGAGATTGGACGCTTTGGCATTTCTGCATTTCTTAGCAGCATACAATTTGGTTCCCCTTCAAGAGTCTCTTTCCATGTTTACAATTTGATTTATCCCACATTTCGCCAACTGTTTTGGCTTGTTGCGTGCCCAAGACATCATGCTCCAGACCATTCGTCTAGTATGTCACTCCATGTTGGTCGCAAACGTGCTTGGGACCAACGTTTTAGTACGTGTGCTCCTCGTCAACAATCCAAGACCCGACCCGACCCGACCCTTTTTTTTGCTTCCTGTTTTATACCTTTCGGGTTGGGTCGGGTCAGATGACATGACCCTTATTGTTTGGGTCGGGTCGAGTAACATCAAGACCTGACCTGATCCGACCCATTGACACCCCTAGCTTTATGGCATTGTTTGACTTGTTTCCACTTTATCTACTAGTCAGACCACTGATATCTTCATTAAGGCACATCCACCTAGGCATTTTTACAATCTTTTCTTCAAACTAGCTAACTTCTTCAACGTCTCCTTGAGTTTGCGAATATGCTAGATATATTTAGATTATTTACGATATTTTGAATATTTTTACAATATTCTAGATATCTATAATATTTAAAATATTTTTATGATTGATTGTAATTAATTATATGATATTTTTTTACTATAAAAAGTTAATCAATAAAGTCTATAAATAGGATAAAGCCTATAAATAGGCTCTTGTATTTCTCGTTACTACTTATCAAAATATACACAATTCTCTTTTTTTTTTTTTTTTTTGCAATATTCTTAACTTTTGCCATGAGATTTCTTAATCCTTAAAGCATAAACACTACGCCAGAGTAATAGGATATTTCTTTTCCAAGATTTTGACCATTTAAATTTCTTGAAATTGGAAAAATAACAATATATGCTTTTCAAAAACTTGGCTCTCCTATTTTCTAATCATTCCGTGATCATCAGGAGATTATGTAACAGTGCTGCCTCCACCACAATTTTTCTCAAGGAAGAGAAAATTATAATCCTACTAGAGATTTTTTTTATTTAAATAAACAATCAAAACAGAACTCAGCCAATTGAAAAGACCTTTATTAAAAAAATCGTCAATATAAAATATTTTTACATTCCATGTAAAAGGAACAGTTCAATCATTTTATTTCTAGACAATATAAATGTTAGATTTCCATTGGCAACATCACCAATGCAAAATATATGTATAAATGCATACGTGAGATATTACTTCTAAATGGCACATGCAATTCTCATATTATCAAGAACACGATCTAATTCTCATAATCATGTATAAATACATCCACAATCTCTCACACGTGTTCCATTATTACAACCACTCAGGGTATGCTTGCAATCCCACATGGGTCTTTTGGCGTAACTGTGCATCATCCGTCCCATCGGGCACGGCAACGTCTTGGCTTCCCCCAAAGACGACATCCAATTAAGGACATTAGTCCAGCCTTAACCACACAGCATTCGAAATCCATTGGGCATTGCCCCGGAATTCATCGGCAATGGGTTCTCATTAGGTGATCAAGCAAGCACATCAAGCACTCAACCCATTTCTTATCTTTCAATTTTAGCCAACGCAAGAACCTCAACATGCACAAATGGCTAACAAACTCCAATCCCGCACTCACAAAACTGCACGAAAATAATTACATGTGCACACCTACCTTACTTTGACATGCGACCAAGCTCTCAATTCATTAATATTCTTTCTTGCAAGTATACTATTGTACAAGATAACACATACAAATAGCAATTCCCCATCTTACCATCACATGGCACCGTTAATCCATTTCTTGCACTCATTAGGCACATTAGTACATATATTGCCCTCTAAGCATTAATTCAAGCAACTCATAAAAAACCATGAACTATTATGGCACCAATGAATTTCCTTAACAAAAGCAAGTCCTTCTTGCAACAAATATATAACCTACTAATCATATGGCGCTACTTAATGTTCCTAACTCATAGTCATTCATGCAATCATGTAAACAAATAAGAAAGCAAACGGTTCATTAATCTTAACTCAACAAAGGTATGAACAGACCACAATGCATAAATAAGGCTTCCTCCTTTTTCTAAAACAACAACCATCCATGAAATCGTAAACCTAGCTTAACTTACATTCCAATCTGCGTATCACAATGCCCTATTCAAGGTTAGATAAATACTTACTAAACCAGCATGAGATTAGGCAGAAATGGATGAACGACGACCGGTGAGTGTAGGCGGCTCCATACGACGACATGGCAAAGGCAGATGATGAATGGTGGAGGCAAACGGCAATGGTGATGGTGGGGATGAGGTGCGGTGGTGAGGATGAGTGTAGCTGAACCCAAAGAGAGAAAGGGAGAAAGTGATGTGAGGGAGATGAGGGAGAGAGGGAATGAGGTGAGAATGGGAGAAATGAGGGAAATGAGAGAGAGAGAAATGGATAGTTTTTACAAGCCAAGGTCAATAATGCAAAGACACTCAAGCACTCTACTATCTACCTAGCCTAACTCTCCTTAAAACCCTCCTTTCCAAGTATAATACATGGCTTGGGTTCTTCTACAAAAATATCTACATCCCCCCTCGTAAATGCAAGTCAAGAGTATATGCCAAAAAATTGAAGTCCATCCCTCCTTCTCTCCCAAAGTGGCCTACAAGCCCACCAAGAGCAAGCCAACATTGGTCTTCATTCCAAAATGGTTTCTAGAAGGTCATTAAGGCTAAACCACAATATTACTATTCACAACACTATTCATGCACATGGCTAATTTATGTGCAAGCTTCCAAAGTGGATTATTGGCTCAAGTTGGACTTGATGGCCCCCATAGGCCTTCATGGCCAAACCTTAGGCATGAACCTTGTGGCTTCCAAATCTTGATCCATCTTTCCTTGTCCAAAGTATAGGGCTTAACAGTAATTAACGAAATTAATGAAACTATGTCCAACGGTAACTGGATTAGGATTCATAGCTAAAATCGATCGAAAACGGTTTTAGTATGGCCTAAATGAATTGGTGGCTTTTAGGGGTTTTGTGTGTCCAACCAATAGTTGATTCGATATCAATCCACACTTGTTCCTCTTCGATTCATGGATGACCCTTGATTGTCATGTAATCATAAGAGATCAATTGCTCACCTTGAAGTATACGGTCATTTGGAATTAGCTTAAGGTCGTTTGCAGTTAGCAAAATAATCGTGTAGAATCACCCGCAATTCGATAATATACTATTGTCGAATCGATTTATAATCGTTTATTGACTAGCTTGTGATGGCGTAAGATTGTTCCTCATCAATCCTTATGGTTGAGCTACTTGTCCATGGTCAAGTTTTCTAGTCATGTACATCTCAATTCTTAATAGCTCTTTCCATTAGGTTAGTTGACTTATGAATAATCTTGGAATCAAACCATGGTCTATTTTTGCTAATTGCGCATCAATATAAACCATTCCTCATATCTTAAACAAGTTTAAATTTGAGGATGTCACACTAGGACCTAGGCTAACGAGGCTCAACTCACTATCTCAGGGCAAGGTTGAAATTGCAAAAATCTAAGTCAACATGGCTTAACCTCACCGTCACAAGGCAAGGTTGACACCGCCAATACCTTAGCTAGCGTGGCTTAACTTCACCGTGGCAAGGCAAGGTTGATATCGTCAACTCAATAGCTGTTGAGCTAGTGAGGGTCGAGCTTCGCCTTGTGACAGTGAGGCTCGTTCCTTGCCTACCCAATCACTGGCAAGTTTGACCTTGCCTCATGACAACAAAGTCGAGCTTTGCTAGCCCATTAGGGAGGTCAGCCATTGGTGAGGCTCAATCTCCCCAATAATATAGAAAAAAAAAAAGATAGAGAAAAAATTAATAGATTATAAAAAAAATATTAAAATATCAGTAAAAATTGTTCATGTCAGTATTGGTGGTATCATGTAAAACTGTTGGCAACCATGTAATGATTTCCGACTAAAATCGGCCGGATAGATAAAATTAATAAATTGTCAAAAGGTTTAAGACTAAATTAATATAAAAAAATATTTAGCATTGAATTGGCATAATTGTAAATTTATGACTTTTTTGGCAATTTCCCCGCTAAAGGTCACAAAACTACAAATTCTACTCACTATGACACATTTGCCTAAAAAAAAAAAAAAAAAATTTGGTAAGGTAAGTAGTATTGACTTTTAACTAATAGGAATGTACAGAGGGAAGACATGGCACCAACATGCACTCGTCAAGACAACACGTTAGTGAGTGGATGGGTACCACGCTCACAAAATACAACAACAAACCAAAGGAATAGATACAAGACTTAATCCTAGAAAAAGTAAATCAATTAACCGACCCTTGGTTGCCCACCAAAAATAGAAGCGTCTAGGCCCCAGGACCGCTGCAGGCGTCGGTTGGAGGGGTTGTCCTAGACAGCTTTATAGGTTAATGCTTTATCCTTGACCGCCTTTATCAAGTGCTGCTTCATCGCCGGGATGAATAGGTTGGAAGCTCGAAATAGTATATTGTTTATGGATTTCCAAATGACATAACATAGTGCACCAAAAGCAAACTAGGATATATCACCATGGAAGTCTTTACCAGCCAATGCCCTTGTAGCCCAGCATAGGTTTTCCTTCCAGGAATGGTTGGACCAAGCAAGGTTGCATTTGGCGGCCCAAAAAATTAACAAAATATTCGAAACTTGACAGTCAAAGAACAAGTGATCGTGGGAATCAGGAACACAATTACAAAAAGCACAGGTTGTGGAATTGATTCGACCATAGGCCACCTAAAAAAAAAGTTGTAACACCAAAAACCTTAAAATTGTATCCATGTTACATGTTTACTAAAAAGTTGTATTTGTGTGACACATTTATCCATAATTTATTTTTTATGACACAAAAATCCAAATTTAAACCTACATGATACATTCATCCTTTGTCAAGATTTTTTTTCCCCTTCTGCCTTCATCTTCGCCATTGTCATCATCCTTACTGTTGCCATTTCCTCTATCCTCACCATTGCCAAACCAAGGAAGAAAACGAAGGTGAAAGTTAGAAAAAAAAGAAAAGAAAAAGAAAAACATACAACGGGTTGACATATTTATACTTTGGGAGCACCAAGTCAGCAACATATGACTTCCATCATCCATAAATGCGGCTGCATAAGATTTTAGCAGTGTTCATTAACAAAATTTTGATAGAGGATAAATATGGCACATTAGTATAAGTTTTGGATCATTGGTGTCAGAAAAAAAATTTGGGATAAAAGTATCACATAAACACAAGTTCAATATTAATGGTTCATAAAAAAAGAAATTTAGGGTAAATGTGTCAGAGTGAGCATAGTTTATAATTTTTTGTGACTTTTTCTCTGATGAAGAGATAAAAGATTTTTCAAATAGGTACAAATGATGTGTCCTTCCACGTGATATACTTTCACTCTCCCAAACTAATGGTTTCAACGAGATTGGAATCCACTAGTAATCTTAAAGAAGCTATGGTCTGTAGAAGATGTTGCTTCTAAATGAAGCTTAGTAGATAACTCTACAGCAACAAGCACCTCCAACGTTGTAAAATACTTCGTTTTTCATAGATTACAAGACGGTAATATTCACAAAGAATACAATTATAAATGAACAGTTTCTTACAAGCGCAAGAAAGAGAGCAGTCATAGATAGAACAGAAATTTTGATTTCCGCCAAGGTCCTTGGCAACCGTTGATCCCATTAAATAGCCTTTTCATCTTCAAACTAACCATTAGAAGCTATCTTAGGGTATGTATCCGTTGGACCCACTTTCTTGCTTAATAGACCTACAAACTGCACTTCCAGTCTGTTATTCTTAAGCTGAGCAAAAGATTTCCAGAATAAAAGCTTCTACTTCTGCAAGATGTCTGGCTCTCTGAATGCTTGCACAAAAGAGAAATGTTCTGAATTTACAACAACAAAAAAAAACCATTAATTTCTTTACAATGAAAAGTTAGAACTACTGCCAAATGACAGGTAGAGCTCGGTAAATCAAAACTTTTTTATTTTTTACTGGGTTTGCTGAAATTTTCAGAAAGCCGTAGGTATACTTGTATTGAGTACTTCATTCTGCGGATCCAGACCTTAAAACGGGTTGCTAGACCTCAATTTGAATTCAAATTGAATTGAAAGAAGATTTGGGTCTTCTTATCTAGGAACGTAAAAGTACGTAACATGCGTTCTACTTCATCTGTAGCGAAAGTTGCTACTTCACATGGTTCCTCGCAATCGTTTAACGCTTCTTGCTGAACTAACTATTCACCTTCTACTGATCCTTCCAAGCGTATTGACGTCTTCTGGTTCTATTCACCTTCTGCTTGTCCACCCAAGCTTTGATGCTTACCTTATTCTACAAGTTGTTCACCTTCTACTGGTCCATCCAAATTTTGACGATTCCCTCATTCTATAGATTGTTCGTCCATCAAGCTTTAAAACACTTCGAGTTCAATACATTGTTCAGCTTTTATTGAGGCAGAGTACTACCAGTGTTCCGTTTGGACTCCATCTGCATATGACCTGTGCATCTACAAGCTGATTCTACATGAGCCATGCACGCATTAATAGCATTTGATTATTTTATCATCTTCACAAAAATATAGAGGACTTACCGAATGTAGCCACTTCAAAGAGAGGAGTTCCTAATAATAGACCAAGAGGAAAATGCTTACACTGCTTTTGAGACTTCTAACATTGAATTTAGGTCAGACACCTCCAATTTAGGGCGACACTTAAAATGGTGCCCTCAACTAGAGGCTTCGAGGGAGGAAAACTTCGATAAGAAAATAGACCAAAAGGTCTATCGTGATGTTAGCTAACATTATAATCGTGCACGGTTATACTTTTGCATCAGTCGAGAATAAAGAAGTTATGGCTCTCCTATGGGAAAATAACTGTAAAAGACCCTAAATTATTGCACTTGTACCAATTTAATTTAAATCTTCCTATTTGATCAATTGAATCCCAAGCCTTTTAATAATTTGCCAATTTAACTCTAAAACTTGCAACTATGCTATTTTAGTCCTAAACTTTTTAACGATTTATCAATTTAGTCCTAAATATTTTGATAATTTAGTTATTTTAGCTATTTTGATTAGAAAATACTAACACTGACAACTTTTACAATTTTTAATTTTTCTTAATTTTCTGAATTTTTTATTCTTTTTCTTTTTATTTTTATCCTTTTCTTCTTCTTTTTTGCCCCTAGCCCTAGCACCCCTCATCATCGGCTCTCATTTAGACTAGTCGAGGGTTAGCTAGCAACCTCACTAGCCTAGGTTTGGGAAAAAAGGAAAAAAAAAGAAATAAAAATTCAGATAATTTAAAAATTAAAAATTGCAATCTAGACTAACCTCATTACTATTGATGTGCCACATGGGACGTTCAATACTGACTAGAACACCATGCCAATGATTTCCGGTTAAAATTGGCAAATCGTCAAGAGGTTTAGGACTAAATTAGTAAATTGTCCAAATATTTATAACTAATTGGCAAATTGTCAAAATGTTTAAGACTATATTAGCTTATTAAAAAATTTTAAGACTTAATTGATACAAATTTAATGAATTTAGAATTTTTTTAGTAATTTTCCCGCTTTTCAATGATACTTGAATGCTAGTGTTCGGCTAGTTCTAAGAAATACGAGGAAGGCCTATTGCTTGGATAAAAAGAAAGTATTACGAAGTTCAAAATGAAATCCGCCTTGGAAGGGTGTTATAACGAGTGACAAGCTTGTATCGGTGACTGATTTGGCTGAATTAACAATGAAAGGGCTAGGCCTCCGGATAATTTGATCTCTCTAATTATGCCTCATTCTTGAAATTCTGTCGCTGGTGTCGGTGCTGTCACCGCTACGTATCCCTCTTTTGTCGGAAATGTATCATTTTCATTAATTAAGGAAAAAGTTGAGAATATACGACAGATGCTTTTGAACATAGCAAATCTCATATGGCTTGGGAGAGATAGGCAACTCAATCTTATGGTGAGACCTTTTCTTTAAGTTTTAGCAATCCAATCTGTTACTTTATTGGACTCTCTGGACTGAGAAGATCCAGCTGTTGAATTGGAAGAAAAGGAAAATGTATCCTATCCCCATGGTGGCAGGGCAAATTAGATATCTGAAAATTGCAACAAAATCACGGCTTTCTTCGATAAGCACTCTGACTTACTATTTTGGCTGATTTGAGCTTGTTGGTGTGCTTTTAAGATCAAGACAATCTAACTCAAGTAGATGACTCTCTTTCATCAACTTTGGAGTTTCTAGAAGAGTGGGTTTCTGCTTGATTTGCTGAAGCTGCCTGCACAAGTCAAGCATACCATCGACGAGACACCCAGAGTTGTCGTGACAAAAACATGAGAGGGCTCCTTCGTTTATTCCTTTCGACAAGGGAACCATCAATGTTGATTTTCAGCACACCCTGTTTTGGTGGCTGCCAAATCTGTCTCTGTTCTCCGAAGCTTTTTCCTGTCTTTTGCGGCCCATTTCGTAATAATGATGCGCGTTCCAAGGGCCCAGTCCACTAGATTGCTCGGATCTGGTTCTTGCTTTTTGAAGATGGAGTTGTTTCGCGATTTCCGGATAACCCATAAGACTACCCCGAGTAGATCGAGATAATGTGAGTTTACATAGCCACTCTTGTAATTTAATAGCCACTCTTTGATACGAGTTAACCATCGACTTGAGATTTTGATGTTCAAGGCTTGATTTGACCAAACAAGCTTTGTCCAGGGACAAAGGAGGAGCATATGTTCGATGGTTTCTACGTGCTGCTGACCCCGCAAAAAAACCTGATTTTGGAATGGTTTTCATCTACCCTACTTTATACTGTAAGGCCTGTGGTGTCTAGTTAGAGGACGAAGCCAAGCCATGACTTGGTTTATAAATTCCTCTTTGAGGGAGTTGTAGCCACTCTTCAGTGCATAAAATCGCTCATCGCTCATGAATCTTTTTCAAGCGATCTTTTTTTAATTTCGCATAACTTTTTCTCAGGAGTCTTCTCCAAACGCAAATTTACTTAAAAATTGGATGAATAGGGTTATTAAAACACATCTCCTATTATATGCCTTGTTGAAAGGAGTTAGAACAAAACTTCCAGAGAGAATATCTCATCACTCAAGCATCTTTTTCAAGGAATCTGTTTTTGGATTTCACGTCACTTTTCTACAAGAATCTCCTGACAAACACGAAATTACTAGAAAGTAGGTGGAATCAGGTTATTAGAATGCATCTCCAATTATATGTTTTGTTTTAAGGAGTTTGAGAGCGCAAAACCTCGGCAGATCTTATATTAATCCTTAACAATTTAAAAGTGAGTCCTCATGGAAGCCGTAAGGATTTCATTCACTGTCTACTCATCAAACAGGTGAATATGTTCATCCCAATTAGCATCATCATCAATAATAAAGCTTTCTATAGCTTTTCCTAGGTTGCTGCCCGCGAATCACTTTATTCTCGTGTACTTTTTTCTCCCCATTTCCTACTAACCACATAACAAAATGAGAAATTGCTTCTTTGCACATAATTAAGCTTTGCCAGCCCATGATGGACAAGATCCCTTTCCAGCATGCCAAAAATTCCTTTCAATAACTGACTCTATACTAAGGAAGGAGTTCATGTCATTCATCATGCTTGCTTTTCCAAGATTGCCCTAATAAAGGGATGAAATCCTTAACTCCAATCTTATCATTATCCTTCCTAAGTTTTAGTGCATCCAATATCTTCTAGAGAAGTTCAGGTTTTCTATCCCGTTCTTCCGCCAAAAAGATGCAATTTTCTGTTAAATAGCTCTCTGACAAGTGGACTTTGACTTTAAAAATGGACAATACATATTGTGACAAGGCCTGCATCATAGCTTTAATTAAAATTTTCATCCTTGCTTTCAACATTATTTTTTCTTTCCATACTTCTTATTTGATGTTCACCTCCTCAATATTCAAGCACATATATTTCTTTTTTGACACATCCTAGCCTAAGAGAACACCCGTTTTTTTAAAAAAAAAAAAAATTAAAGTCTTCACAATCTGGGAAATTCTCATCTCACTAGTCATATTCCCTCTCGGATTCCGTGAACAATAAGTGCTAAATTAAATCCCTGATTTGCTATTTGACCAGATGTAAAAACTGTATTAATTTAGAACTGTTGTTGAATTCTGAGATGCTCTTATCTTTCCATCAAGGAGAAAATATAATCATCCACCAAAAAGAGATGTGATAAAGTTGATTTATCCCTTTAACGTTGCTCTTTCTTCATAATATATACATATATAGAACATTAGCAATCGGGATAAAAAGATACAGGAAGAGTGGGTCACCTTGTTGGATGTCTCTTGAGAGTTGAAAGTATGAGAGTGGATCCCCATAAAATTTGACGCTAAAAACAGACCATCCAAAGCTACCCATTTCTCACTAAAGTAATCTATAACACGCAAGCTTCCAAAAAATCCCACTAAGCTTGGTCATAAACTTTCTTTGTATCAAGTTTAAACACAACCTAAAAATGTTTCCTCTTCTTACGTGCTCTTAATTGATGTAGCACCTCCTGGACATTCAAAATGTTCTTTTGAATTTGTCTTCCACTCACAAAAGTGCTTTTTTTTATTGAAATCAAATCAGGCAACCAAGGTATGAGGTGATTGGCCAAAACTTTAGGTACGATCTTGTAATCAAGCCGATAGGATGAAATTGATCCAGTTTTCTAAGTTGGGGACTTTTGGAATAAGAGAAATGTATGTTCTGTTTGAGCGTGGATCAGTTACCTAGTGTTTAAAAGAATTCTTCACTTCATTGAAAACATCTTGCTAAATATCTTTCCAGGGATGTTCATAAACTTTTCCATTAAACCTACATGGCCTTGGCACTTTGGTGGATCGCAATTGAAAAGCTACCTCTTTTACCTTCTTAATAGTCACACCTGCCGTTAAGACTTGGTTCATTTTCCTCCGTAACTAAATGGGAGAAGTGGTCAGGCAATGGCCGGATCTGGCAGTTACCCACTGTACTTTATAATTTCCCGAGAAAATCAACTGTCATTTGCTAAAGCTAGCTAGGATCACGAGTCCATCCATCATTTGTAGTATTTAGCGTTGAATTTTTTTGTTTGTCTCTTTTGTCGGGAAATTTGTCCAAAAATTTTAAGCCTATTGTAACTATGTCAATTGAATTATAAATATTTTCATATTTTGTTAGTTGAGTCCATTCGGTCAATTTTGACCAAAAATCGTTTACATGAACGTTGATTGTTAAACATGGCATGGTTAGTGTCACGGCCCAAACC
The DNA here is from genome assembly GCA_014858505.1 of Corymbia citriodora subsp. variegata. Lineage (NCBI taxonomy): Eukaryota > Viridiplantae > Streptophyta > Magnoliopsida > Myrtales > Myrtaceae > Corymbia > Corymbia citriodora. The sequence goes on along the minus strand of CM026418.1, from coordinate 8,366,822 downwards.
TCGAGCACACAACAAACCCCTTACCATGATCAATTGAAAGCAACATCCTAGGACTCGCCGATGACGATTCATTTTATCTTTCGTTATGCACAAGCGAAAGATGAACCATCCCTAGTCTCAACAGACAATCAAACAATCAAACAGGGATAGAGGGATTAACAGCAAGGACAACCATTACTACTCATTTATACAATTTACTAGATTAATTAACGGATGATCGTTTTCCGATTTACAAACCCGACAAAAGGGGGCCAATCCATCCTCTAAGCCAAACCAAAAAAGAACTAGGTTAGGCTAATCCAGCTATACACAATGAACTCTCGTGTTTAGCATCACCATTACCGGGACCCATCGAACTTAGGCTTCATTAGGTCGATCACTAGAGGAGCAGGGGCAGGATTCTCCACTACGCCATTCTAAAGGCCTAAAAATGGTTGTACAATAACCAGTGAGATAAAATCTCAGCGAGTTCTTCTCCTAAGCCTCGGTTAGTACACCAACTCAACTTGGGCTATCTCTCCAAAACCACTCCTTACTCAATCCAACCACAAACAACTAGCAATCAGCAATCAAACAACAAACATGGCCAACCAACAATCAAAAGTCGGTTTATATGCAACCTTACCCGGTATGCTATACCTTGCACATTATAAGTCAGCACAATACACACAATACATATGGTCGTTAGATGATGCAATTCATCAATCACATGTGAGTCGTGTCACAAACAATCTCACCTGGTCATTGCCGCACCCTGCACATTATCAATTCATATATGTGTGTGTGCCATAAATAATATGATCGTCTCATACATAATCAGAACCAATGATGCCATGTTTTCTTATGCACTCATGTATCCACACGTGTTCTAATTATTACTGCCCCTCAATCAGGGCTACAACTAAAGCGTTATAACGCCCTTCCTCCGTAGAGACGCGATTATGCCCTTGCTATGACGCTACGGCACCCTTCTTCTGCAGAGACGCAAATATGCCATTGCCTGCCCAAAAAATGTTAAGGGATACTATCCTAAGAAGGCATGCCGAAAGAACATCAAAGAATACTCTCCCGAGATGGCATGCCTAAAGAACGTTAAGGGATACTCTCCCGAGATGATGGGTTCAACTTAGTGATCACACAAACATACCATCACAACCCACTTATTATCTTTGAGCATTAACCAATGCACATATGTTTGCATATAAAACCTTAAATCATTTCTCACAAAAGCAGTTTATTTTCAGTGTCCCTCGGACAAACCATTTTTTCCCTTTTTATGAAAATCACATGATTCAAGCGGATGTTTATGCAATGTCACATCCATTTCAATTCATATGATTAAGACACATGAAATTATGCACAATTTCACTTATAGATGAACAATGCCGTGAATAGTAATCGTGAACAATGCACTATGAACAGTATAATTTTAGAATTTAATAATTAAAACACTAAATTCAGTAATTAAGCAAATCACTAATTAATATAATTAATCAAGCAATTAAGGTAAATCATGCTTAATTAACACATAACACACATGTAAGCACAATTAAGCATAATTAAGCAAGATTAAGCTAAGCTAATCTTAACCATCTATCTAACCACCTATTTCAGGACTAATACAACTTAATTAAACTTCCTAAACCAACATTAACACTAATTAACCCAACCCTAAGAATGTGTAGGCACTAACAAAAGTATTAGGGGCTATACTCACCAGTTAAACGAGCTAGGGACACGAACGCGACCGCGGCCGCGGTGACGAACCCGACACCCAGGGACCTCACCCATGATGATCTAAGGCAGTCCCAAGGCTGAAAACAACAGCAAGCAACTCAAACTCTCTCTACAACTCTGAAAACAACACTATTTGAAGGAGAAAGGGCTAACTAGAGCTAAAACGGGCTGGTTGGAGCTCTAGTGAACGGTTGGCCAACGACCGGCGGCACTTGGAGGTCGAGGGGGAACTGCTGGTGGCTGGTATAGGTGAAAATTGGGTCAGAATATCAGGAAAAAAAATGTAAAGGTGAAACTGGACATAATTGCCTCTAGTAGGCGGTCCGGCGAGCAGCAACTTTCAGCCAGCTGGTGGCTCCAATCGGCGATCAGCCGCCGCCACCACCTGAATGGAAATTGTCTTCTGAACACAATGGTGGTGGCACGGGCCGTGATTCATACGGGAAAGGCGTGAACAACTTGATTTTCGGAGGAAGGTCAAAAGGGAAAATTGAAGGAAGGAAAGGAAAACAAGAAGTGTGCGGTTTTTGGAGAAGATAAAGGGGAGAGAGAGAGTGAAGGGAAGGCTGAAGTCAAGCCTCATCAAGGCCAATTAATGGCTTGCCCAACTCCCCAAGAAAATGACATCATCTTCTCTCTCTTCTTTTGTCATTTCTTTAAGATATCTAGGGGTAAAATGGTCATTTCTACATAACACATTTCTCAATTTGCCCTTGGCTGAAAATGAAGGGAAACAGGCTAGAAAATAAATAGGAATGGGTTCAGGAATTTGTTGGGCTTGAAACGGCTCAACCTTAGACAATGGGCTTGGAAGGGTAAATGGTCGGTTTGGTTCAACATGCTCACTTGCTTGTCTCGGGCCTACCATGGTGGCCGTCCCATCTTGGGCATGAAGCCCACACTGGTCTTGCTTGGCCCACGTCCTCGTAGGCTCGTTTCCTTAGTCCGTAAATCCCTTTTTTCAAAAATTCGGCTCATCTAACACTGTCGACTATCAAAGAAGTATCGTCCAAAAGTCCATCCCGAACATTCTCAAAAATTCGAAATCCAATACTAGATTCTCATGCATTGTCAATTTCGCTCGAATACCATTTTGGTACTACTTAGACTGATAGGCAACTTCAAGGATTCACATATAGCCGACTCGTGCCAATTCACATTTAAGACTTCTCGATACATGAACGTCCTTAACTACATGAAATTGCAAAGTATCAATTCTTATTTCAAAGTACATAATTATCAATGATCGACATAGGGCCGTTTGCAGATTCGATAACAATTGACGAAATCAACCGTCTTCCTATTATTTCTATTCGCAAATCGATTTCTATTCATCCCTAGAATCGGCCTACATAACTATATGATCATCCCTATGTAAATCTCATGGTTGAATCGTTTTCCCAGGTCAAGTTCTTTAGTCACACGAGTTCTGTCCTCATTAGCCTTTTCCCTCAAGGTCAATATCTCGAGAATGATAAGTTCTAAGTGAGATCAACTAACAATGCATTGGCAAAATTAACATTCATTCCTCTTTCAAATGGCTCAAATTTCAAGATGTCACATTTAATAAAAAAACCTATAAATTGAATCCTAAATATTTTCATATTTCACCAGTGGAGTCTATTAGGCCGAAATCTAGCCAATTTTGGCAAGATTGGCTAACATGAATATAGATAATTCTATATGGCATGACCTGCATTGACCTGGATAATTTTTTATAATTTTTTATAATTTTTTATTTTTTTCTCTTTTCCTTCTTTATTCTTTTTAGTGTGGCCAACGACAGGCCCCAGCTTCCGGCTGGGGGCAAGTATGTGCAGCCCTCACCCGTGGTTGCGATGGCCTTCTGGTTGAGGGTCGCAGCTTGCCTGAATCTGGACACGTAGCTACCGACTTCAGCTTCGGCTTCCTCTTCACGACATGAACGATCCAATGCTTGATGGGGAGACAAATGACATGCAGAGGAGAGATCGTTTCAATCGTCACTCGGACGCCCTCGCTTACGGCTCTCCTTACCAGAAGGCTGGTGAGACTGGCGTCCTCACACACTGATTCACCGGCTCTCTCTCTTCGTCGTCTGTTTTCCTCGGTTCGATCGAAAATTTTCCAAAAAAGGTGAGCATGATCATGGGCAGATATGATGGCATGAGAGATTCTTAATGGGCGTTTTCTTTTTATCTTTCCTTTCGAACCCGCCTATTCATTCCCACAGGTCATTGCTTCCCTTTTAGAAAATTTTGCCTCGTAGGAGCTTCGGCCCTTATTTCCCTTCCCCTTTATGAAACTTCATTTCTAGAAGACTCCGAAGACCTCTTTTACTCTGCCAACCCACTAATCACGATTTGCCCTCGAATCTCCATCGAATTGATTTCTTCACTGCGTCAAACCCCTTGATTCTCTACTTTTCCTGTTTTTCCTTGGCCAAGAATCTCCATAATGCGTCCCTTATTCGCTTCCCAATTTCGCAAAAATTAGTGCCTCAAATCTCACCTTCCTTTACTCGAAAATCACACATTCCTTGATAGGAATTGGTTGAACTTTCTTCCCCTATTTCATTTACCTCCCAAATTCGAAACAGCAACGAGAGCACCATTCATATCACGAAGAGGAAGCAGAAGTCAAAAAGCGCCACACCCACATATGGGAGAGGCTCTCGGCCGTCGGCTGCGGTCGAGAAGGGCCTTGCAACTCTCACTAGCTATAGTAAAAAAAATTAAATCATTGGGGTTTGCCCCAGTAGTCACCCTTCTCACATGAAAAGAGGAAGGTCGGGAGTTCGAATCCCCACCTTCTCGTAGGATTGGGGTAGGAAAATTTAGTTTCAGAATTGAGTTTTGACTTTTATACCCTGCAAGGCGGCAGGACAAAAGTCTAAGCATTGGAGTAATAGTAAAGTAAAACTGACAAAAAAAAAAGTAAAAACAAAAAGAAGGAAAAGAAAGAAAAAGAAAAAAAACATAAATATTAATATAAATATTATAAATATTATTAACAATTGTCAATGTCGGTGCTAATTATGCCACACAAGACAACTAACATCTACATCAACAAATTCCTACCAAAATTGGCTGAATTGACTCAATTATCAAAATATAAAATTATTTAAAACTTAATTGACAAAATTAAAAAAAGTTTATGACTATATAAGGTTTAAGACTTTTTGGATAAATTTCTCTTCAAAATAATACGAGTGTTAAATAGATTCACGACTTATTTAAACCAAATCCACCTTTTATGACTCTTTATTCACTCTTTCAATCCCGCGCTTGCTCACTCTGTTTTCTTGTCTTAGTTTGGATATGAGTTTTCTTAAATTATGTTAAATACGGAAGTATTTAGTAATATGTTATGAAACTGGTCAGATGTAGGTCATTAGATTTGTATCGAATGGATTAAGTCAATTTGAATTGGATTATTTTAGATCCAACCTGCTTATTTGACTAGTTTACGCAAAATTGATTCTATTCTTGTGACGAGATCCTATAAATGCCTTGTGGCGATTTCATTTTCAAAGAGACAAGGATCAAACATGTTTGTTCAAACTCCCTCATGGTATAACGACAATTTCAAAATGAGATGGACGTCGGGGGAATACTTACGGACAATAAAAGAGATTATTATTATTAAGTCAATTGATATTATAGAATGACGATTTACAAATCCTACGGTTGACCTCTTGACACGTGTATAGACCAAGTTCCTATATCGAAAAGATTAAGGGCACTCTTCTCTGTGACTCTTCAAGGTCGGCGAACCTTTTATGATTATTTTTAGAATGGGTAAATATCACACAAAAAAAAAACTCTAAATTATGCCCTTTACGGTATAAATACACTCAATTTTTGTATGTCTCTAGATACTATAAATTGTCTCATGGTGATACAAATACTTCTAACTTTTTGTATCATAAAAAAATCAAAACTTATGCATATGCGGCATATATACTTCTATTTCAATTTCATCTAAAGTATCAAAAGGAAAAGGCTTAAAAGCTAAGGCCGAAGCAGGTATGCTATCCCCAAATAACAAGCACCGCAAGCCATTCTTTAGGGGATCGTCTCTTGGTTTCCTAACATTTTATTCTTGAATTCAGACATTTGAGTTTCAGATTTTCTGACTCACAATTGTAAGTGGAGACCATACTAAAATCATACCATCTCACTGAGCTAACAACGAAGTTCTAATTGGGAGAAACCATTATAGGGGAAGAAAAAAAGGGATTTAGAAAGTCATAAGAGATATCACGATACGATTTTATTAAGGGAAGGCTAGTCTATCTCTTTAGTTCACAATACATTGTCTTACATAGGTATTCACTTGTGTTCAAACAAACACCATGAACACCATGTGCTCTAAGTGGAAACGCAAAGAATCTAGAGGATAAGTCTCTCTAAAGACGCTACCAACAAAAGATGATAAAACAACATAGTACAAAAGGTACTAAAGCGCTATACACCAAGCACACTACACACTTAAAGCACTTCATACCAAGCACACTAACCTATTTTATTGCCGAATCATTCTTCAGTGTTGTTTGCTAAGCTGTCTTCGTTCTTTGCTTTGCGAAAGGCGTGCATAAGACTATTAATCTCCATTGTGACAAAAGCTTATTAGCAATAGGGTCGTCGGGGATTCCTGATGAAGATGGACCATCTGTTCTTCTCTTTTTAGAGGGAGAAGACTAGTCTAGTTGGAGCTGTGGCCAGTGGGACTAGTTTTCAGAGGTGGTGGAAGCTAGCTGCAAATTTGTAGAGATGGATTTAGATGAGAATGGGTCTTGGGCCAATGGCCCACCCCATTAATCTCGGGAGGAGGAAGAGAGTGCTTCATCAACCCTAGAACCGAGATCCTCTTCATGGTATTCTCTCAAGGCATGATGAATTTGGTGGCTTACCTCAAGAAATTTTGGATTAATGTGTTGTCAAATAGTATTATCTTGTCGCCAAATCTCTGGAGGAATCACACTTTTATGTTGGTAGAGAACTGTCTAAAGTTCTTTATATTCCTATGGGAGTTGTCTAATTCTTGTTAGCGAAGTCTTGAAAATGTCATTCATACCTATTTGAGGTTTGAAAGTAGAGTCACTAACTTTTGTCGAAGTCCGGTGAAGATCTCCACTTGACCTAAGAAACAATTATGATCTGCGAAAGATGATTAAGGCGTGAAGTTATGGATCTAGCAGGAAAAGATTTAATTTTTCCTAGAAAATTAATCTCTAGACTCCTAAAGGTTTTAACCACAATATAAATTCTCCCAAGTGCGTAATTATCCTTGGATAATTTGGGTAATGATGAGAGGCATTTTAGCTGTAGGAAATTTGACAGCTACTATTTACAAATTAAGTAGATACCAAAGAAACCATTTAAGTCCTTCAAGAGATAGGTCTTTGGGTGAGATAGTTAAAGGATATATGAAGGAATACTTAGGATATAATCCCAAGGGTCTCAAGCATAACCTATCATATTTGCTGAAGATTTTCAACTGATAAACCCATAGAAAATCAGTTTGACTTTCAAAAACAACATTGCCTTGAATGAGCCTTGGAATTTCAAGATGATAATTTGGCAACATCGGTTGAGCTCTAACTTGACCACTAGCTATTTTGCTTGCATATATTTGATGGAACTAACAATAGCTTGATCTAGTCTTGATAGGAAATCTGCAAGCACACTATTTTTCCTCGCAATGTGTTTGGTTTCTAATGAGTATATAGAAAATCATCCTGCGCATCTCAAAAGTTGTGGGTGCGATATTGTCTTTTGCTTCAATTTCAACATCTAGAAATGAGAAGACATGTTTAGTTCAACAAGAAAATGGTGACCTATGAGATGAAATTTAAATTTCTTAATTCCATACTTAACGGCCAAAGTTTCTTTGAACATCTAATGAATTTCTGCTTAAGAGAATCTTCCACTCGTGTCCACAAATTCTTCTATTACCATCTCTTAGTTCTTCCAAGAGAATAGTTATCCAATATTTGTTACTAGAATTAGTTAAGAATTCAGATTGTGGCTTTTGTTTTGACTAGACTACCTTGGTTTATGAAAGTCCCTATGGAAACAAGTTTTTCTTCAGCATTTTTTGCAAAAGATGAATATGCCTAGTGATTTGAGGAGCAAAATCCCTCAAGTAGTTAACAATTTCAAGCAATTGTTGGATCTATTTGTGAGATAGATTTTCATCTGGAAATTTAAGTAGTTCCTTTACAATATGATCACTTGGTTGGAATGCACCATTCTTGAGCTACATGCCCATAAATTCAATCTCTGTTTGGGCAGTCTACATCTTTTTCTATGATAACATAATACTATGCTACTTGATAATATGAGCAAATTGAGTTAGTAACTTATAGTGAAACTCTGTGTCTTTACTGTAAAGTCATCAATGTAGATTTGTGCATGTGCATTGTTCAAATGGTATATCTTGCACATAGCCTTTTGGAATAATGAGGGTGTTGTTTTTAACCCAAAAGGAAGAATCTTTCATTGAAAGTGTTGGTTTGGGATGCAAAATGCCATCTTATGTCTATCTTCTAGGTGGATTCCAAGTTGTCAAAATCTTGTCTTCAAGTCGAACTTAGAGTGATTTTTTGCATTTATCAAACTAGAGAATAAAGTTGTCCTATTAGGTTAGAGAAACTTATCATCCTGGAAAAACAGATTAAGAGGTTGGTAATTAATGACCACTATATTTGCTTTGACTTGTTCACCTTGCTTTTCCACGTAAAATGCTTCATGTGCTCATTGTGAGTTTGTGGGCTCAATTGGTTCTTGTTGGACGAGATCTTTACATTCTTTTTGGGTTGCTTGGGGGTTTTATGGGTTCATTCCTATGTGCCTTGCTCTGGTTGGATTGATATATTCATTCTTCTTGAAGTGCAATTTGATGAAGAACTTTAAATTTTTCCACAAAGGATTATAACATTTGTTAAGAAATTCTAAATGGCTTTGAGCGTGTGACTCCAAAAGAGTTTGGAGGATTGGACTAAGGGTTTTAGATTGGATCAACTAAAGTATTTTAGTCTCTACAAATTCTCAAAACTATGTTTGGAATTTAAGCCCATTGGGCATAATTTTGAGATCTGGAATTTGGGGTCAAATTATCCCAACCGATGAAGATGTCCCTATCTAGGAATGGGGATCCAACAATAGTAATGGTGCACCATGGAAAAAGCTGGATTTTGATGGGTTTACTCCTTATATGGGTGGAAAAAGTGTTTCCTAATGCAGAAGTAAAATATTAGGTATAAGGTTCGCAATATTCTTCAAGAAGAAGTTTTGGATCAAGGATAGAAGAACCTGCACCAATGTCTATGAGTGCAATGAGACGAATGAGTTTGATAGATTTGTAAGAAATAAGTTGGATGGGAACATATGGCTTGAAATAAAGAGGCTTTTCTTCAGTGACCTCGGTTTTCTAGAAGGGATGATGGGTTTTCATAAAAGAACATGCCCTCATGGGTAGAATCATCTCCTTCATTTTCATTGTTTTCTAAGAAGGTTTCAATGCCATAAACCGTTTTGTTAGGAGGTTCATCCTCAAGAGAGAAGACTGACTCAAGATCATCTTCTATAAGAAAGATACACATCTTCTTGTGGATGGCATCCACGGAATTCATGTTTCTCTTGTAGGCTCATGGACAATTTTTTGCAAAATGTCATTTCCGACCACGGATGAATCAACGATCTTTTCTTTTTCTTTTTTAATTCCACAATCTTCTTGATGGTATGGTCGACCCTTTCTAAGAAACTTTCATTTGTCTTTCTTTCCTTTTCTAGGGGAATGCTTTCGTAAATGCTTCTCTTTCTTGTTTGGACAGTCATAAGAAGAGTCTCCGTGGCCACATTTGATTTGGAGGCCTAGTCTTTTGCGGGCCTTGCTAAGCATCTTGTTCTTCTCTGAGAATTCCAATGCTTTTTTCCTGAGACATAATTAATCTAAGGCTCCGTGATATCCTTGCTGGATTTCTCCAAGAGGAGCTTCTAGGGTTCTTTGACTTTTTTATTGGAAAAACTTGTTAACCATATTAGCAACTTGCTTAGGTATTAATAACAAGAAAACTAGTCCCAAAGTTGAATCTCCACTAAGGGCATAGTAGAACTTCATCATTTCTTGAAAATGTCAAGATCTTTTCGTTCATAAGAGCAACATTTTGTTTTAAAGAATTCCTTCCTAATTTGCCCTAAGAGTTCCTCCAGTCTTCCAGTAAAGTACATGTGAAGAATGCAAATCACATTGCTGAAACATTGTGCCAAGAACGTATTCTAATTTGCTGGAGCAAGATTCAACCACCAATCTAGTAGGCTTGCCTGTAAATCTGGTAGTGAATCCAATAGTGAATCCGAGGAGAATATGAAATTGGTCATTTTCTCGATTAGTAAATTTGGCATTCATCCAGGCATAGAATTCTTGCAGCTTAGCATGCCACTTGTAATAAGGAATATCATCAAGTGCAAAGGTTAGATTGGGGGTTTTACTCTCATAATTGCTATTCTAGTAAGGAAAGTTGCCATGGCTTTTTTTTTTCCTTCTTTTGGTTGCATCATGAAGCTAGTAGAGGCTAGTTCAGGATTACGATTTCTAATAGGTTGAACCTGTCCATCTTCTGTGGAAGTGGATGATGTAGTGTCTGACTCAAACTCAAAAGATGAACTTTGTTGATCCACCACGGTCATGCATGATTTAACATTTTCTCTCAAAAAAGACTCAAGGGGTTTGAGGTCATATAGTAAGATGGGGTTTCTAGTGATGGAGGTTCAGACTATTTCATGGGTTCTCCAATAGGCTTGGCTATAGATTTGGATCTTCATTCTACCAAGAATCTTTCTTTGATGGCCTTCACATCATGTCTAAAAGTAGGAGCAAATTGGTTTAAGTTGGAAAGTAGAGACGGAAGGTATAGGATAGTGGTGGAACTCAATGCGAGAAATGAAAGTTTTTTCCATGAAGAAGAAAATAAAGGATCAAAAATAGAGGTAGAAGTGGAGGGATGCTTTTCTTTGCTTGGCTGGTTTGAAGCTCTATGATCTGTCTCTAAAGTCTTTCTACTTCAATTGATTGGTTATCAAGGTAATGTTTAAATCTTACCAACCCAGCTCTATTTTTTGTAGCTTTGTATGATAAAGTTGCAAAAGCTTGTTTTGGACCATTGAGGTCTGATTCACTTGTTGGTGGACACAGTCTAGACGAGTTTTGACTTCTTCTACTTCAATCTAGACTTCAACAACTTAGGTTTTGAGAGCATTAAAGCCTACTTGTTTTTCAAATCTCAGTGAGGTAAGGCACTTGGTCTATACTAAGGCATTTTCTGTCTACCAACTTAGGATAGATTATGAGGGACCAAGCTCCCTAGTATGCCCATTATAATTAATTCCAGTGGGATTGGGAATCTTGGGCTGATGACTGTAATCAGTTGGACTCATGAATTTTTTCAAAGATAGAAAATCTTCCTCATTGAACATGCAAATGTGAAAAGGGGTGGATGGCTTTGGTGGACTTGGTATTGTTGATTTGCATAATTGAAAGATGTCTAGATGACAAGTTAGATCTTTCTTGGCCCATTTGAGGATCAGTTTGTAGCAAGATTTAGTAGGAGGATGGGATTTTCTCTTTGAAAGGCTTTAAGAAAATGAGGGTTTAGGGAATTCAGGAGAGCCATAAGACACGAACAATTGGTATCGTCCTTCATCTTCTCCAAGTGGTTTGATACAAGGGTCATTTTCTTGCCATCTCTAGAAGAAAGGATATTTAGACTTCCGTTTTTTTCTTGAAGGCTTGTCATTGTCATCCGGATTTGGTGCCATATAGACTTGGCACTGGCAATCGACATCCCATGGATAGTGTCCTGAAATAGGATCTCTAAGATAACCTATCAGGTGCCCTTCAGAGTTGAAGGCTTCTATTTCAAGCCTGTCCCCTTCCGACAAATAGGCTCATGGTAAGGATAGTTGGAAAGGTAGAACTTTCTAGCTTCTCATGAGAGTGATTGAACTTGATGATTACAAAGCCATATTTGTTTTTAGTGAATTTGGATTATGTGGCTTGAATCAGTCTAGAATTCTGGTGGAACTTTTTGTAATTTGTCACCTAGGTATCTAGGAGGAGCTTGACTAACTCAGAATGGTAGATTTATTTGGGAACATGGATGTAAGATGCTGTTTGGTTGCTATCAACAAAAATGAACAAAGCATCTTATGTGAAAGATAGTTTTAGATACAAAGAATGATTTTGACTTGATACATTATTTGGTAGTGAAGGGTTGCAACAATTGAATTAGGAGTTTGAGGTGCTCCAGTTATTTGTAACTAGACTTTCAAGGCATTTAGGACTCGAGGTCGAGCTAGACCATATTGAAGTTTGGGAAAAGGGTAACAAAGACTATGCCAACATTAAGGATAATCTCAACTGTCTCTATGCAAGCATGCTAGTATTCAAGGAACTAGGTGTCAAGTAAAGTCATTTTAGCAGCCATTGGAAGGCCTTTTCATCCATGAAAGGTTAATGCAAGACAAACTGCTCCAAAAATGGAGATGCATATAGCCCTAAGAATACCATTGTTGAACAAGTTCAAGAGGGAAATGGAGATTAACAAAGTGCTTTTATTGAGTAGCTGGACAAGATACTAGCCAAAATGGATAGACCGGATATACTCCTTGACATCTTTTGGAGTATGTTGGATGAGTTTTTTAATGGAACATATAGGAGAAAAGGAGTGGGATTTTGCAAATGCAAAGTACGGATTTATCAAAGGGAGTTGAGCATTGGAAACCTTGTCATCTTCACTTATATAAGTAACTCAAAAAGATAGTCAAGCTTAGAGGCATTTGATTTTCTGAAGGTAGAAAGATCTAAGGATAAGGGTGCATTTATTATGGCAAGTTGTTGATCAGTCACAGTGGAGTGAGATTCTTCCCACTAGTAATGGTATTTTATGAAAGAAGAATGATCTTAGCACGGTATCAATAACATCAATAATATAAATTTGGGTTTTTTTATGACAAAGAAAATGTTTAGAGTATTTATGTCATAATTGAAAATTTTAAAATTTTAGTGACACAAAAAAAAAAAATTGGGTATTTACATAATAATTGACATATTTTAGATTTTTTTTATTAATCCCTTTTGGAAAATATGAAACCTTAAATCTGGAGTAGCGGCCTACGACGCAGTTTCGATGCAGAGAGCTCAGACAGAAATCTACCCATGTCGATCGTTCCCATGTCCTCCTCATCGTTTTTGAGGAGTCAGCACTTAAATTAAACGAAAAGGAAGGATCCACACGTTCTTGGGACTGGCGGTGCGCGTATGGCTGTCCTCTTTATAAATCATTAAAGCTGCAACGTCAATTTGTGGCCTTGAAGTTCGCTCGCGCTTGGTGACTTCCCCAGATCCAAATCTCGCAGTCAAACGAAAGCTCCCTTCCTTCTGTAGGAGAAAAGACACCCCAACCCCAACTCGAGCCCCTTCGATCCCAAGCGACTGTGATCTTTTTCAATTTGAGTGCGTGTAAAGCACCTTTTCCCATCTCCCCAGAATCTTGATTCGCCTTAAAGTATTCTCATTGCCTCCAGTTTTCTTCTTTTTAAGTCCCATTTACTTGTGTTGAATGTACGGGCTGGTTCGTCATCTGGGTAAGTCCTGTTTCTCTCTTAATTTCGCCCTCAGAGTAGATCTCTTTATGTCGACGTAGATTTGTTGGGTTTTCTTGATTGCCCCGGGTTTTTGCTCGAGTGAGATATGCTTATCCGCATTTTGTTTGATTTGATGATGGTCGAGCGGTTTTTAGAAATGTTGGGTATGTTGCGGTAGCTTCAGTGTCCTTGGAAATGTGGGTTTTGTTCAGCTTTTTTATTGTGCTTGATTGGGACTTCTGGATGGTGCAAATGTTGATGTAGTTGGCATTTCAAGAAAATTGCATACTTGTATTGTAGATTCATGTTCTTGCTGTGAATTTTGGCCAATTCTGACATGGCTGTACATTTGAAGTGGGTTGTCTCTTAAATTAATATTGAGGATCGTTGGTTACGCCTAGTAGCTCTTATTATATATGTCCAATGAAAATCTATTTGTTTACATCTTTCTTCCCTTTGCTGTGGAGTTTATTTGTGTAATTTTGCAAAGATGGACAGCTAATCTGGACTGCATTGGTTGACGCTTTGCTAAATTGTCATGAAGTTGTTGTGAATATCCTGAAAAGCAAACCATTTACCTGTTTTGTGGTATTGGGCTGGTTTTTGCAGGCAAATAATTGTGAGATTGAAGAGGATTCAAGATGTTTAGGCTTTCACCTCGCAGAAGCCAGAGGTCAAAAGGCTTCAAGGTCAAGCATGCTTTGCAGATCCTTCTTCTGCTTGGCATCTGCATCTGGCTTCTGTACCAAGTGAGGCATTCACAGAATAAGAAGGCAGAGTATGACCGAAGTGCAAAAGCAGCGAATGGGATTGTGAAATTTGGTAGAAAAGATCTCAATCCGCAAGTGGAGGAAACTCCTGTTAAAGACATCGGCAATAAGGAGGATGAAGAAGAGGATGAAAATAGGAATGATGATGATCAAAGCAAGTCCGAAGAGAGTCTTGGCTTAGGGGGTAATAGTAATGACGAGATTCAAGAGCATCAAGATCAATCTGGGGTTGGGGCTGAGAATAGAGAGGATTCCTTGGATGCTGAGAAGGCGAGTGAGGAAAGGACAGAGGATCTGAATGAAGCGAGCAAAGAGAAAGAAGATGCTGAACCCCAACACAGGAAGGATGAGATGGAAGGTGGGGAAAAGGTGAATAGTGAGGTAGCAGAAAACAACAGTGCTGCAGAGGAAAGTGTAGAGGATGGCCAACAAAAGGAAAGTAAAGATGAAGGGGAGGGAAAAGAAAACCAGACCAAAGAGAGCAAAATTCAAGAAGTGAGTTCTTCAGATAATCAGGTTGATGACGGAAATGGAGAGCATAATGCGGGAGCAAGGGAGGAACACTACAAAGGGGATGATGCTTCCAGTGCAGTCGCCCAAGAATCCGATACTGCAGTGAGCAGGGACAAGCAAGATGATTTGGAACATTCTGACAAGCAAGAGAACTCAGAAAATGAAGAGAAAAATAATGAAGAGAATAAATCGGATACCTCTGAAGCTGTTGAGGATCATCAAAATGAAACAGTTCATCTCAGTGAGAATAGTATGACTGAGAATACTGTTTCTTCTGATGCAGAAGTTCAAAAGGAGGGTTCAGCTGATGGTAATCAGGAGGGTTCAGAGGATAATACCCACCATAGCTCCACTGAAGCAAGAGAATCTGATGAAGTGAAGACGGAAACATCAGAATCAGCACAGCAGGACAATACAGAATCCACAAATACAACGGGACAAGACAGTGCTGCCCAACAAAATGAAGAAACAAATCATAAAGAATCTAATCAAGATTCTACCCAACAAGATGTACAATCTGAGAAAACTGATTCAGGGGCTGGCGATCAGCATTCCAGTTCTGGAGCAACGCCTTCCACTACAAGTGATGATGGAGTGGGCGGTACGACAGGACAAGACAATGCTGCCCAACAAAATGAAGTTACTAATCATAAAGAATCTAATGAAGATTCTTCCCAACAAGATGTACCGTCTGAGAAAGCCAATTCAGAGGCTAGTGATGAGCATTCCACTTCTGGAGCGACACCTTCCACTACAAGCAATAATGGAGGTGGAGATAACGGTGGATTTACAGATTCTTCTGGAAATTCTGAACAAACTAATGAAAGCAATGGATCAGAGGAGAAAAGTTCAGTGCCTGTCGACACAAACGAAAAGGATAGTGCTCACAGTGGAAATGCCCAAGACAGTGTTGAAACGGAAAAAGTACAGGAGAATGTTATGATGTTGAAACAAAATGAGAATTCAGATGCCGGTTCTTCAGACTCCTCAACTCAGCAAGGGAACAATGAATCCTCAGATAACAATAATTCTGAAACAGGCCAGAGTGAGAATGCCACCAATGATCAGAGCAATGTGGATGAAAATGCAAAACCAAAGGACATTACAGGTGCTGGCCAAATGGAAGAAGTTAGCTCGAGCAATTCCATGAACCATCAAGAGAATAATGATGCATCCTCAAACATGAATGATAACAACAATGCTGGCTCTAATGGCAATGGTGATGCTGATCAGCAAAATTCCTCAACCTCTGAAGAACAGAAAGAAACAGAGACGAATGCTAATAGTGGTGCTGATGCAGCCCAGACTGATTCGGTTGATCCATCAATCTCTCAGGAAATGAAAGAGGTCCGGACGGATTTGGAGACCCTACCAGACACAGGGAATGAAGGAACTAACAGTAAGGACGCAGCAGCAGAGTGAGGTTGAGTTTCCTGTGAAGTTGATTTCTGTCTGTTGATTCTGTTCTAGGTGATTGCTTTTGTATTACTTTTTTTAAGGTTGGTCGAGCAACTATAAGGTTCTTCGTATGTTTTGGTGCCATGTGGAGGCAATGTGATATGATTACCATGTCTCTTTGTAACTCTAGTTTGTGGAAATTAGGAAAAGTTCGCAATAATCTGCGATATCAATGCTATAATCTTTGTATGTCATTGGTACTTTTCTGAGGTTCCTCACAAGTTTTGTGCACTTTATTTTGAGTACTAAACTTGTATCAATCAAAACGTAATTAGTGTAAGGCACCTCCGTCGCCAAGTTGCTGGGAAAAGATGTTGGTCGACTGCTTAATTGGCTTGCTGAGGCTCTTTTTACTGGGTTTATAATCAGCTTTGACTTCTTTTCGTTCTGTCATCTCGTAAGTCAGGACGATCTTGTGTTTGTAGTTCTCTCTTTTCCCTGGCCAAAGTGCATGATAGTGTTTTGCTCTTGAGAAAGAGGAGAAAGGTTGCATTTTATCACTTTGACATCAGTAAGTTTGAACTGTGGAGTGTGGTTATTGATTTGTTGGTGTGAGCTTATCTGGGTTTGGCTATAGATTTTGGCTTGGACTATCTGGTTATGACTTCACAAGTTGGTGAGGTGCTGAAGAGCTCTGGGCACCTAAATATATGCGTGAAAACAGACATTTTATCAGTTATGTTGAAGTAGATGTGGATCTAGTTGTAGATAAGGTGAGGGAGGCTGGGTGTAGACGATTTAGTCATGTGCTGGAAGGTGTTAGGGAATAACTGGAAAGACAAGGACATGGAGTTCCTCGACTTATGGAGAAGTTGATACAGAGTCAAACCGCTGTAGAGCAACAGGATTAATTCAAGCGACGCACCTGACTTAGGGGAATAAGACTATGTTGCTTTTGTTACAGGCATAACAGGGGCTAATTCTCGACAAACAGGAGCGAATTCTAGGATTATACGGGAATGTCCCCATACATTTAGAGGAAAGTTTGAAGAAATCGTTGGTTGTCGTTTTTGTCTCTCAATTTGATTTTTCCAACTGTTGGTGGTAGTTGAAATTCTTAGACGGTCTTTGTTCGTGGAATTTCAGGCTTTGTAATTAAATCAATATCGAAATGTTTTATCTGGAGGGACTTGTTTTTATCGGTAATTTGGTTCCTAGCATGATTCTATAGCACGAGCAAAAATTATATCTTTCTATAAATAAAAAGCTCGGGAGGGACGACCGGTACTAGCGATCCCCTCTTGCTCTTACTATAAGAATATATAAATTATGAAATATCTAGGTTGAGCCATAATGACCCCGCATCAACTCCGACTAGAAATCTGAGGTTGGCAAAAACGAGCTAAGAACTTGAATCCGATGTACATGCTTTGCATGCTTGCTGAAATTCTAACGTACATAATACGATACAACGTAGACAACAAGAAAAAACAAGATTACGATACAATGTAGTTGATCATGTCCTCACCAAAGTTTTACACACTCACGAGACATTATTATCCACCTAAACCATCTATACATGATATAAGAATAATAAATTTTCTTATTTTCTTTCAAATTCACGGAAGTCGATATTCATTAAGTTCTAAATGATGGAAATGTCACACTCAATGTTGACCTAGAAGCTTCTCCATTCTCTTTTCACAAACGAATTCGCTGGCCATATCTTATCACTCTTTAAAGTTACAAATGAATGAGACATGCATGCACAACCAGGTTGGCTTATTCAAAGATCCAACGCTATTTTGTCCAATAACTCGGTAAATATTATTTAGCAAATTTGTTCCTTTTAATAATTAATTTGTGTCCTTAAGTTATTAAGCTCCTTATCAGGTTTTCTGCTGCGAAGAATTATATAAAGGCTCGGCTTGACTCCGTCTTCCTCTCACCTATCGAGCTAGTAGTTGAGCAGTGATTTCTGGCCAACTCCCATGCCCAGTGGCGCGTCAAGCCAACCACAGTTAGCCGACACAGCCACTCCCAATGTGTCGCCGCTCCTCCACCATCTAAAGAAAGCAGTAAGCCCAAACCTCCGATCTCAGCTCGGCCTTTGATCTGGGTAAGACCTGAGGTAGACAGATAGGATGCCCAGATCAAAGGTCGAGCTGGGTCGGTGTTAGGCCATAGCTGGTCAGTGCAACATCGGCAGCCGTCCTTGCTCCCCTGGCCTACGCCATTGTAGGTGGGAAAGGAGAAGAGGAGAGTTACAGATGAGTATGGGGAGATCGAAGGCAGCTTGGAGGTCCCCATCATGCTCGTAGGAAATGCTAAGGAATTGTCAGCGACGTAGGGGAAGAGGGAAGGCAGATTGGCAGTAGCTCGAGTCTCTCAATCTCAACCCATCAACAACCATATCTACTTAGAGGAAAAACAATTTATTCATAACAAATCCTGGAATTCAAATGAGAATAATCCACCACATCCATCAAGCTTTATTGAACTACCGGGGGAAGTGTGATGAACAGAGAAACAAGATCCTCAAACGAAAAGGAAATTCCCAATTACATGACCCACACCGCATATAGACTCATGGCAATGGTTCTTGCATCGAAACTCAAGATGTCTGAGCAAAGGAATAAGCTAAGCAAGGGTGACTTCCGAACTTAGTGGTGCTTGACTTCAAAAAGTCCATCGGGACCTGAAAACGCAATAACAAATACTGTAAGGGAAAAGTACACTAGGATTCCTGAAGCAAGACCCTGAAAAAGGGTTAACCATCCCTGCAGCCATGCCACATTATTTATTTGACAAGAACAGAGACATCAAAATATAAAAGAAAAAAAAGATGAATCAATTGACTATACAAATCGAAAACTTCAACGGATCAATAAAGAAACAGATCATATGCATGCATTATTTATCCAGCTTCCAACATCTCTTTTAAAACAATGTCCCTGCACATGCACATCTACTTACCCATCTAGGTCCCCTGATAAGTGAAAATCAGGATTCTAAGACAACTATTTTGTCATCTGTCAGAGTCGCAAGGATCTAAGAAAGATAGATATGGAAATCATCGAAAACAATTGAACGATTCTATCTCACAGCATTACACAGAGTAATAAATCCAATGCTCCGATTCCATGTTGCCCAACGTCATTCTCACTAACCAAATCGCCAGCCCAGAAAACTCCAATAATTTGATATATTCAAGCAAAAGGTTGGTGGTCAGTTTGGAAGCATTAAGTTCATTCCACTATTACTTTCAAAGATAAGAAGTCAAACCAATCTGCCAAGAATAATACATTCAATTTGCCGACTCATAAGAATGATTGAGTAAAAGTTTAGACTCACTAAAACATTTTCCACATTCAAGACAATGTTTAATTTGATAACCTAGATAGGACTATTGGACGTTCCATCAGATTATAAGATCAGATCAACATCCATAAGATAAGTTGTAGCAGCAAAGAAGCAAAATATTATCACAGATCAATGTGTAGCATTTTCTGTGGAACATCCATTCGATGCTCAACAATACAAATTTGTGTGCGCATGTGCATGCAGGGCACTTGTGTGTGGGCAGATGAGCACACGTGCGCAAGAGAGAGAGGGGCAGCGTTTTTGTAAGAGTATGACAAGGGAGAAAAGGAGGAGGATCACACTTAAAAAGCATGAAAGATACCACAGCTGGAAAGGGCTACATTTCAGTATATGGTCCAAGCAATATTAGCAGAAGAGAAGGTGTTCGAGTAACAAAGATAAATATCTCTCAGTTCATGGGGAAAGGAGTATTGGGTGGCAATCTGGAGCTTGGGATATGACTTGATCAATTGACAAAACAGATGCACACAGAAGAATCGCGATAATGACAATCTCAGTATTCAAAAGACTGGATTCTCATCCTTAACAGGAAGAGTTTTGTTCAGTAGCATCTGACTACTCAATTCAATGCACACAAGAATAGTTGCTTCAACCAGAGATATTCATGCAGAATAGATGTTGAGTTCATTTTGACTTCACGGACATGAAGATAGGCCCTACTGCAGGAGAAGAATTGAAGGAAAAAAAATGTTAAACAGAAACTAATGCTAGTGAAAGATCAACCTTCCAACTACTAATCCTACACCTAATCTCAACACAAATAATACTTTTGTTAATCTGTTGAGGATGTACAATCTACCTTACTTTGATTTACCATCCGACACAACAGCAAGCCTTTTGTTTTTTAAGTGGGGGGCTGAGAAGGAACATGCTTTAAAATGTATTGATTCCCTAAGATCCTATTAGACTCAGTGATAGGAATTCATAACCAAAACATCACCAATTACCAACTGTAAATAATTAAGGACGATGTCAAAATCTCAAGCAGGAAATAAGCACTTCTGTATAACTTCCCTCGATCCAGTTCCTTCTTTGTCAGTCTTTAAAGAAAAAGAAAACACCTATCAATGTAGATCACTTTTCGTTAAAAAGTGCTTGGCACTTGTGAAGAAGCCGTTCAAAGGAAGTTTCCATTTTTCAATGTACTACTTTTCTTGTATTTTGTTTTTGACACCTTGGAAATTAAAATACTCCTATTAAGTATGCTTAACAAGTACCCTGGAGATACTCGTAAAAGCCTAATGTAAAAAGCAAAAATACAAGAGAGTGGGAGGATAGGGGATAAAAACAAAAAGCTAAGCATGCTAAACTGGTAGTCTTAGAAAGTAAACAAAACCTTGTGGGTAGTTTTGCTATCGCAGAATCAGTTGAAAAGATCCAACTCGATCACAAGTAGTCTAACTTCTAAAGAATAACAACTCATGCACATTCAATTTCAAGATATCAGTCTGACAAACTGACAACTTAGTTCTTATGATGCATCCAACTAAACCAATGGGAACTGCAATTGAGACCTCATAACTAAATGTTAGCTTTCTGTAAAAGTAAGGCTATAAATTACTTACTTCACAAAGCTGGCACTTTCAATAACCAAAAAGCTTTGCAGTTGCAGACACTATGGAATTACTTATGATACACTATATCATAACCACTCAAAAGTAAGCCCAACAACATTTACTTCGATGAACCATATTACATGGCCCTTGAGCATAGATTGAGACTTCCAAGGAGGATAACAATGCTCTAAGCTGGGGACAGTTTCACCAGAATTAACAAAACCATCCATAATTGCACAGGGAGGCAACCTAAGAGATAACAATCAACCCAGTTTCAATTTTTCTAAGCATCTAAGAAATGATATCTGGTCAGCAGAATACTCTTCACTGAAGACTTGTTCCCTTTCTCCACGACAAAACTGAAACATGTAATGTGTCCCAGAGTAGCTACATTGCCCATCATCTAGTATGACATATATTTGGTCTCATTTCCATTTTCACTTTTCAAGTCAACATCAACCTAATTGCTAGTAACAGACATCTTAATTTGGCTCAACATCTCCTAGAATAGGCAATATTGATATCAGTTCATTTGTGATAAAACAGTGACCTCACTTCTAGGTATGCCTATATCTATGATATTGAAACTTAGTTACAATAATCAGACTTAAGAGGGCAGAAAGGTTCCATCTATACAATGTCGAAAGTAAATAGCATGTGCTTAATCTTAGGATATTCTGAAGATGCAGAATACAAATGTAAAGATTCTGAAGATGCAGAATAACAAATGTAAGGTTTCCAATAAAAAGCAAGCATTAATAGTCCCCAGTCAAACAAAAAACAGATTTCCCAGTACACAATCTGACAAATAGTTAAAAGTCCATAGGGCCACATAGGTGCTAATAAGACAATACGCATAAAGGAGAGCCATATTTGATATGATACATTCGGATGCACATATGAGTTACCACATCAGGACGAATTAGATTAAGTTAGCAATATGATGAATCATACATACCCCATGGGAACTCTTTATTGCGGATGTGCAAGTATGGGTACGGCTGCAAAACATGCCAAGGAAACAGACTCGGTAAGCCCCACCACGACTATATTCATCAAAAACAAAATGAGAAGAGCTTTGCAAAATTGATCTTTGAGGAGGGAAAGCCCTGAATAAGCATAAGAAATATCAGAACTAATAGCAGGAACTGAAAGTTGCCCAACTGCTTTTGTCAAATATACGAGACTCTGGAAACCTGAAAAAAGAATACAAAAGGCACAGTGGGAGAAGATTTCTAGGAAAGAACACTTACGGCAGGCTCTTCGTGATGAGGATGTCCCTTGGACAGATTATAAATCGCCAAAATCGAGCATGTCACAATACCCGCATATGTTATCTTCTCCCACTTCGCCGTCTCATCTGTTATTAAAAGAATAAAAAATTAGTAAAACCGAATTCACCATTTGAACACTATAGCCAAAAAAATCGCAACAGCTTCAAACAACAGGTCGCAGTCCATCCTTTTCTACAATCAAATAGAAATCTTCCAACTTCGAATTTTCATAAAAGAACCATTTCCACTGCGCCCCAGAATTTCTAGATTCGCAGACCACAAATCTTCAATCTACATTTTTCTCATCCAAGAAAATGCCAAGAAAACCAGAATGACGGGAAAAAGTCCTGCCTTTACATGTCAATCATAAGGGTCCCTATTCCGTCACTCAGATTAAGTTCATCCATATGCATCTTCATTGCAGCTTCAGCAGCAGAAAGGGATCATCTAGACATCTCTACCACATTAACGAGGGAATCCAACTACAACGACCCGAAACCCTAAAATCAAATCGAGCCCGCACGACGAATCAAGCTCTAGAACCACGCCCAAACGAAAGGTGGATTAAGCAGCACCAAAAACTCGACAATCGAAACCAGAATCAACAAATCAGCACCAAAACATCAAACCCATCTGAACAACAATCGAACAATTAGAGAGAAAGAGAGAGAGGAGCATACGCGCGTCGTCATGAGCAGAGGAAGCGAAGTTGCGCTTGGGCACGGAGGAGGGACGGGCGCCACCGCGGAGAGAGCTCCGGAGGAGAGCAGATCGCACCATAGCCATTGCCATTCTCTCTCAAACCCTTTCGCTGGAAAACCACTTCTGCGACGGCCCCCCGTTCGGCTGTACCCCTGTTTTATATGTTCTCTAGTCTTCGCAATTGCAAGGGAAGATAATTTATTATTGAGAAAATGGTATAAATAGTCTTGAATTTTATTCCTATGTGCAGTGATTTATGATGTCTAATATCGTCCTTAAACTTTTAAGTAATTTAATATGATTCTTTAACTGTTAATACATATTTAATTTGCTATCTAACCATATAAAAATGTTTGATATTATTTTTAAACTTGAATTAATGGAATAACATGATTAAATATTTTCAGATAATTTAAGAATTAAATTGAACATGTACTCAAAAATAATGAATTATATTAAACAAATTAAGGATTCAATGTTATGCCTGAACCTCGAGCACGTGACAACCCCTTACCATGGTCAATTGAAAGCGACGTCCTAGGACTCGTCGATAATTATTCTTTTTAATTTTTAATTATGCACAAGTAGAAAACGAACCATCTCCATTCCAATCAAACAATTAAACAGGGATAGAAAGATGAATAGTAAAAACCTCAACTACTAATTTATACAACTTATTAGATTAACCAATGGAAAATCGTCTTTCGAATTACAAGCCCGAAATGGGCTGATTTATCCTCTAAGCCAAGCCAAAAAGAAACTAGGCTAATCCAGCTATACAAAATGAACTATCGGGTTCAGCACCACAGTCACTCGGACCTATCGGATTCGCCTCCATCAAGTCGATCACTAATAGAGTGAGGGCAAGATTCTCTACTGCGGATGGGCCATTCTAAAGGCCTGAAAATGTTCATTCAATAACCAATGAGATAAAATCTCAACGAGTTCTTCCCTAAGTCTCGGTTAGTACACCAACTCAACCTAAGGTATCTCTTTAGAACCACCCCTCACTCAACCCAACCACAAACAAACAACAATCAGCAATCAAACCATAGACAAGGTCAAGCAACAATCAAAAGTCGGTTCGCATGCAACCTTAACCAGTATGCCATACTCTGCACATTATATGCCAGCACAATACACGCAATACACATGGCCATTAGATGATGTAGTTTATTCATCACATGCGAGTCGCGTCATAAGCGATCTCGCATGGCCATTGCCACACTCTGCACGTTATCAATTCATGTGTGCATCATAAATGATGTGATCATCTCATGCACAATTAGAACTAATGATGCCATGTTTTCTCATGCACTCTTGCATTCACACGTGTTTCGATTATTACTGCCCCACAGG
Source organism: Corymbia citriodora subsp. variegata (assembly GCA_014858505.1). Classification (NCBI taxonomy): domain Eukaryota; kingdom Viridiplantae; phylum Streptophyta; class Magnoliopsida; order Myrtales; family Myrtaceae; genus Corymbia; species Corymbia citriodora. The sequence goes on along the minus strand of CM026418.1, from coordinate 8,342,499 downwards.
GCTACAACCGAACTTTCGCCGACGTCTATTAGCAAAGCCAGGCATCACCTCTCCCGCGAGGTGCAACGACGTCAAGGGATACTCTTTCAAGACGGTATGCCTAAAGAACGTCAATGAATACTCTCCCGAGACTGCATGCCCAAAGGATGTCAAAGGATACTCTCCCGAGACGGCGGGTTCAATTTAGCAATCACGCAACCCATTTATTATCTTAGAACATTAATCAATGCACACATGTTTGCATATAAAACTTCATGTCCTTTCTCATAAAAACGGTCCATTTCGGATGTCCCTTGGACAAATCATTTTTCCCCATTTTCATGAAAATCACACGATTTAAGCAGATGTACATGTAATGCTATATCCAATTCATCTCATAAAATCAAGACATATGAAATTATGCACATTTTTAATTTTCAGATGAACAATACATGAATAGTGAAATTTCATAATTAAATAATTAAATAATTAAATTTTGAAACTAAAATAATTAAATAAATAAATTTCGAAAATTAAATAATTAAATAATTAAATACAGAAAATAAATAAATAATTAATTAATTAAAATAATTAATCATATTAATCAAGCAATTAAGGAAAAAACATGATTAATTAACACACAATACTTAATTAAGCCTAATTAAGCACAATCAAGCATAAATAAGCAAGATTAAGTTAAGCTAATCTTAATCATTTATCTAACCACCTATCTTAGGGATAATACACCTAATTAAACATCCTAAACAGCCCTTAACATTAATTAACTCAACTCTAAGCAAGCTTAAGCACTAACTAAAGGATTAGAGACTAAACTCACTCGTTAAACAGGCCGGCAACATGGACGCGGCGGCGGTGACGATGATAGCGACGAACCCAACACTCCGAGACATCTCTCTCGACACTCCAAGGCAGTCCCGGGGCTGAAATCATAGCAATAGCCTCTGCATACACCAAACTCTAGAAAATAGCACTGTAGAAAAATGAAAGTGACTGGTGAAGCAAAAAGGGATGGCCGGAGCTCCGGCGAGCTGGTGACCAGTGATCGGCAGCTCTAAGGGGTCGAGGGGGAGTTGCTGGTGGCTGGTGTGGACAGTGGTTTAGTCGAAATGGGAGAGAAACAGAGGAAAATATAGAACTGGGCAGAGCTGTCGCTATAGTAGGCAGTCAGTGACCCGCCGTCTTCTGGCCACCGTACAGATCGGCCGGCGGCTCCGTTTGATAAACGGCCAACATCATCCATAAGGATTCTCTCTCCTGAGCACAACGGTGGGTGACACGGGCCGAGATTCACACGGGAAGGCCATGAACAACTCGATTTTCGGAGGAAAGTCAAAAGCTAAAATTGCAGAAAGGAAGAGAAAATAAGGGGAGAGAGTGTGCGGTTTGTGAGGGGCTAAAGAGAAGGAGAGAGAGGGAGATGAGAATTGGTTTCAAGGTCTCATTAAGGCCATTGAATGCTTGCTTCAAGTCCCCAAGTAATGATATCATCTTCTCTCTCTTCTTTTGACTTTTCTTCAAAATATCCAAGGGTATTTTGGTCATTTCTACCTTACACAATTCCCAAACTGCCATTGGGCTGAAAATGAAAGGCGAGCCTAAGAAATGGGCTAGAAAATGAATAGAAACGGACTCGGGAATTTGTTGGGCTCGAATCGGCTTAAGTTTAAATAATAGGCTTGGGAGGGTAAATGATCGGTTTGGCCCAATGGGCTCACTTGCTTTCCTCGGGTCTACCATGAGAGTTGTCCCACCTTGGGCATGAGGCCCACACTATTCTTTCCCGGCCCACGTCCTCGTAGGCTCATTTCTTAAATTCGAAAATCCATTTTCCAAATACGCGACTCAACCAACACTATCGACTGTCTAAGAAGCATTGTCCAAAAGTCTGTCTCCAACGTTCCCGAAAATTCAAAGTCCAATCTTGGATTCTCATGCCTTGTCAATTCCGCCCGAATGCGTAACCAACTCGTACCAATTCAAGTTCAAGACTTCTCGACATATGGACGTCATTGACTGTATGAAATTACGAATGATCGATTCTTATTTCAAAGTACACGATTATCAATGATCAGCATAGGATCATTGGCGGGTTCGATAACAGTAAACAGAATCACCCATTGTCCCATTATTTCTGTCCGCAAATCAATTTCTAGTCGTCCTTAAAATCGACCTGCATATCTATAGGATTGTTCTTACGCAAGTCTCACGGTTGAGTCATTTTGCCAAGTCAAATTCTTTAGTCACACGAGTTCTGTCCTCACTAGCATTTCCCCTCAAAGTCAGTATCTCAAGAGTGATCAATTCTGAGTGAGATCAACCAACAATGCATTAGTGAAATTAACGTTCATTCCTCCCTCAAAGGGCTTGAATTTCAGGACATCACATTTCAACCCATTATATATTAAATAGAATCATTTACATCATTATCCCTTTATTGTTTTCTATGGAGTTTTCTTTTTGTCGGAAATTCTTCATTAGTAACTACTGCAATGGTGGATTACATGCATTACTAAAATCTAAACATAAAATTAGCATAAGGTTTTGCAGGGGCCTAGAGACCTAATTAATAGGAAGAGACCTGGCACTATAGGCTTTTGCTATCCAATTCGTGGCTCGGTTTGTTTGTTTGGGTTTAAAAACGAGCTGAACATCCTCCAACTAGGCCATTAATTCTCAACAATCCAGTACTATGGGCAGGGAGGCTCACAGAACTTCAGTTTGGCCTAGGATAGCTATCACAACTATTGAATTATCGCTAACTAGAAAGGCTTTGAGATCAGTTCATGGGGGTTGAACTATTCTTCCTCTTGAATTTCGATTTTCCTTCAGCCATAGGAGTGCTTGCCAGACAGCTAGGGTTTTGGCAACACAGGCCGATGGTGCGTGAATTTTTTGTGTAAAGCCGGCAACGCACACCCCGTCACCCCCTCTACAAATCCTTGCAACTAGAGAAAATATTCAGTGGTTAGCAAGCACCACATCATTATCCTATGTGGCACGCATGTTCCTATGTGACTCCATTGAAATGTCTACACGTGGCGCGTGAGTTGGATGGGCTAGAAAATGGAAAATATTAAAATTGATACCTCAATTTTTCTCTCTCCTTTGGCTAGCATAGAAAAAAGTTAGATGAGCAATAAATGCTCAAAAACTCCCGCTCAAGAAAACTCTCCCCTTTTTTCAATTTTGAAGGACTCTAAAGAATGATGAAGATGCTTCTCTTGCTTTTCTCCAGCACACGCCTATTACCTCTGCCTCCGCCTCCGCCTCCCCTTCCCCTAAAGCCCTCGCCAGTTGTTGTTGTCATTGCTTAAATCTGCGTTGCCTCCTCTAAAAGCTGTACTCAATCATGGCTGCTGGGTCCCGAGCCCCCTTCACCTCATCGATCTACTAACTCCTCTCTCTCTCTCCCCATGCATGCTCGTATCGATCTCTTGGGAACCCTAGCGACATCTCATATGGCTGCACCATCTCTCTCAGCCTTGGCAACTTCTCGGCCTCCGTTGGATTGCGTTCCTCCAACGAGCTCATCATCACACCTCACCCTGTCCACGATCTCGTCCACTTTAAGTCTCTCGGTCATTTGGTAAGGTTCGTCTTGATGTGTGTGTGCTCTAAGTTTTTGTTTGATTCTTTTGGAATGGCCTCTATTGATGGTGAGAAGTCATTGACTCCTATTTTACTATGATGGGGTCATGAATCTAGCTACATTTTACTTTTTCGCGATCTTGTTTTGTTTCGATTGTCTTCACGGTGCTTTGTTTCTAGAAATGTAGTTGGAAGTTGTGCTTTGATGAGTTGATGATTAACATGAAAGCAACATTAAGATGAGCGGTTAAGTTCTTTCTACGGCTTATTTTTTCGTGTTCTTGAATTTTGATCTTTGATTCGCATTTCTACACCTTTGCTGAGCGGAAATGGCTGTCAAGTTAAGCTACTCACTCACTTGCAAAAATTAAGACAAGTGAATGGTGAATTGGGTCGAGATTGCTTATTCCACTCTCAGGAATGCGGAAGGGTGTAGGTCCTTAGGGGTTGGGTTTGTGTTCAATGGGTGATGTTTAGAGAACCGTGGTGCAAAATGACAATTCTTAAGAAACTCTTGCCTTCCTATTTATTTATTATCCAAAGATTATGAATTTTTTAAGGTGTCTTCAGTTTAGAGTGCACTTGCATTGTAAAGATGATTAGATCTTTTCATTTGGTTTGTGCTGAAGATAGATTTTTGTCGTGAGAAGAGGAAATTTCCTATTTGTTCTGTTAATTGGGTCTTTCGGCGGCAATGGGAATATTGAAGGAGTGGTGAAGTCATGTAGAGTCGAACTGTTGTGTGGACAATAATTGAGCTTAATTCGCATTGAGTGAAGTCCTTGATCTTAAGGTTATGCGTGTAATATTAGCATGCTCTTCAACATCATTTAATTCTTGTATTTAAAGGAATTTCATTTCCAAATTCGTAATCTTTTTTTTACTCCTCGATGGTCGAATGAGCTAATGTCTTGATCATGGTCATTAATGGTTAAAGCTAGCTAGATTTGTGTTTAACATTTTGGGTATCACTGGCTAACGGCTACGTTTGGGTGTTCTTCTTCCTCAACCGAGCTATAGAAAACCTTGGAACATCGCATCAGGGAGGATTCTCTGAAATCGGAGATTCGTCTTCATCGAGTTCGCTGCACCCCAAGTCCCTGTAGAATTTGGCTAGAAGAATATGTCGATCCTGTAGTCTAACAAAGGGGAAGGTAGTGTTGAACACGACGCATGGCCCACTCAACATCGAGCTTTGGCCAGAATAACTCCCAAGGCTATGACGACCTTCGATCAGCTCTGCCTCGAAGGCTACTACGATAGCACCATCTTTCACTGCATCATCAAGGATTTCCTTGTTCAAGGTGGCAATCCTATTGGCTCTAGCATAGGTCCCCCATCCCTCTCTCTCTCAAAATGGAACTGCAAAGATTTTGAGCAAAACCAAATGGTTCAGTCTATTAGCATAGAGGGTTTTGTTGATAGTTATTGTTGCTGGTGATAGCTAATGTGTTATTGTCATTCTATTCATTAGTTCATGTGACACTAGAGATTGCCATAGTTCTTGCTCCAACTTAATGCATCCTTTCTTTTCTAGGGTGGGGGAAGAACAAAAGATAAACTCTTGGCTAGGTCGTGCACAAATAAAAGAGAGATTGTGCTCTAAAGATGGTTTTGTACAATAAGTTGCCTCTTTAGAACCTTCAGGAGCCAAATATTGATGAAAATGATATCCTACTGGATGCTTTGAAAATTTGTGGTCAATCTATCTCTCATGATATCATTATACGCGAAGATGTTTTTTTTTTTTGCATCATTGTTGCTGTTAGAGGATTTGATAAGCCATTCTCAAGCTCACTCACCTCCTCCACATTATTCTTCAAGTATAGGAATCTTGTTATGGGTAACGATAAATACATTGAAGTTGAAAGATACTCATGAAGGTGAAAGGATAACCGATGAGGATAGAGATCGTATTGAAATCTTGGAAGAACACAATCCAATTGATATGGCTAAATATATCGATTATGTCAGTGCACCACAGGCTGGTGCTATCGCAACATTTTCCGTAACGACTCATGACACATTTGAGGGTTGAAATAGTCTTTGAGCTTCGGTATGAAGCGTATGTGCCAATGGTTGTACGGTGCATCAAGTCTGCATGTCAATTAGCTAGACCATCTTGGAATCACATGTCCATCACAGTTGCCCATTGCTTTAGCCCTGAATGTCAACTGATAAGGCAAGCTCATCTAAAGGAAAAAAGAATCAATCAAGAGACCAATTCTAATCCATGTGAATGTCATCAGATAAGACAATATCATCTTGGTGGGATTAACCAAGAAAGGAAAGAATCAATCAAGAGAACAATTTCTATGTAATTGAATATCAACATATAATGCAATATCCATAGCAAATATATCTCAACAAAATTGGCAAGACAACTTAGTAGAGAAATTCACAGTGTGGAAATCTTTCATGTTGATATGGGGAACCCCTTTGGCTATAGCAAGAAATACTAATCAGCTCCCTAAAATAATGTCACACAAATAGGAAACAAATTGGGAAAGACATACTAATCAACTCCCTTCGCTAAAAGAATGGCATATGAATAGGAAACAAGTTAAAAATGAAATACTAACCACTCATGCTTGTTCCAAAACATAATTAGTAATTTACAGGAAAAAGAAGGTAAATTCCTAAATAAAATATAACAAAAAACAATAGATAATTAGAAATAAAGGTTGTGTAGTCTAAGTCAACAAAAAACTTGTTTTCTTATCAATCACAAATCCTCTGATGCATCAACTACTTCCTCTTTTCACTTGCTTGATGAAGGAAGATCAATTGATAATGACTGCAGAAGGTCAACCCTACATAAAAGAGAGAGTATCATAATAACTTAATACTTTTCATTGATGAGATCACACTTTTAAATTAAACAAGCATCATACCTTATGTGAGGTGCCTCCAATGCATGAAGAAACTTTTCTTTTTTGCTTGTCACTAGTGCCCTTCAACTGAGTATTTGATACACCTTTTGGTCTTCTTTGAAGGGGATCGAGTATTCGAATTTTACAGTTTTCTACATCTTCAAGTTCATCACTTTCCGCCAAGAAATTAATATGATCATTACCTGTCAAAGATTGCGTCTTGTTTGTTATATGGGAGTGAAGACATAGCAATGTTGTAGTTGCAAGTTGCTTTGTAACATCATGATTTGTACTGATGTTCATAACATTGAAAGCTAATTGCATCAATTTCTTCAAGCACAATGCTTTTGGTTCTATTGCAGCATGAGAGCTTTGTTCAACATCATAATAAGCCTATTGTTTTGCAGTTTTTGTCCACCTCTTCATAATGTATTGGGAATGAATACTTTTAACATTTACAACATGTGTTAAAATGCACAAAGTATGCATACACAACCATCCTTGCATTTCAAAGAGCTTGCAGCTACATGTAATGGTTAAATCACTTGGATTAAAACAAACAACATGCTTCCTTTCACTACTTTCAGTTGCCACAATATAAGTGTGCAATGGCCCTTACAAACAAACACAAACAAAGCATTCAATAACTCATCCTATAAATTCCTATAAATGACATAAGTATACACATTTGCAACTTGTTTAAGAATTCCACTATTTTGAACCATTGTCTGTGGCTTTCCTTGTCTGCGGCTTTCCTCGAGCACACTCAAAATCATCAACAATTTCAGAGTTTTACATGTTTTTTGCTTGCTTCTCATAATGGGTAACAAATTCAGACAAAGTCATAGTCTTACATGCCATATCTTGAAAGACATTATTTGTGCTCTCACTTCTTTGTGTAGATCGGATTCCTGCAGAAAAAATATCTCAACCAAATGCAAGACACCATTTATGATGCAACTGGTACAAATTATCCAACCACTTGTGGTTCTTTAAGCTCCATTCTTCACACATAACTTTCCAAACATTCTCCATTTCTAATTCAGATTCACAATGATATAAAAGTTTATGACAATATTTATCGTGAAAACCTAGTTTTCCAAGAATATGTCCAATATGATGTGTAGCATTTTTTCCAATGTGCCATATATATAAACGATGATTAGTATTTGGAAGAACGGTCTTAATGGCATTTGCCATGGCATGATCTTGATCTGTGAAGATAGTTTTTAGTGCTTTATTACCCATTGCCTTTAAAAATGATCGAAATACCCATATAAAATAAGCAATAGTTTCATCCAATAAAAATGTACAACCAAAGAGGACATTCTTACAACAATGATTCAAACCAATAAAATGTACACATATCATATTGTACTTATTTGTACGGTAAGTTGTATCAAATACTACTACATGTCCAAAACTTTTATAGTCTAGCTTGAATACATCATCAGACCAAAAAAAATTGGTTAGTCTCTCTTCCTCATTCAGTTAAAATGTATAGGAAAAATTATTTCCATTTGATTGTAAGCAATTAAAATGATTAATAAGAGTTTGACAATCACCTGTACAAATCAACTTCCTTCATATTGATTGTAAGAAATTTTGGCAATCCCGTAAAGTAAAGCCAATATTCTCCTGTCCTCCTGCTTCACCACTAATGTAAGAATATGCTTTAGTAGCCCTTATACCAGCTCCAACCACAGATGTCAAAATACTTTTATTAGTATCTGTCATGTGCTGGTATGATGGCATAAGGTGTTTCTATTTATCATTGATGAAAGGATGATTATGAACATCCTTAAACTTGTCAACTATCCATACTGCATTTTCGATTTTGAATTGTATGCAAGCTTGGCATCCAATTCTCTTTACTGTCCTCTAAACATCTCTTTGTTCATGAGATGGGACTGGTGAAGAGTATCATTCACAATTACAAAGAAATATGCATGTTCGCAATATTCATTTACTATTGTTTGTCTTTTGTCTTTAATCCCTTGGAAATTACATATGTATTATATGTTTTATATGCTTCATCCTCATTAGCAAATGTCATGCCAATTTTAAATTCAAATTCTTTATCGACATTATGCACGATCATATCATCTGATGTAGCCTCTACAAATTTAAAGAAGGATTATAAAGAGAAAACTAACTTTAATTCTAAAAAGATGAGTCATACACATTTATCCTAAGAACAAATCAAGCTGGTAGCAGAGTACTCAGAATAATTTGTCGAAATTTGTACAAATGTAAGTTAGTGACTTCAAAAGATTGTGAAGTGTCGATATTTCAATCATAATAGAGAACATCATACCCACTTATCTACAAGTCACTCCTAGTTTTGTTCTCACTCTTGGTTTTGCAACCAACATGAACTTTATTTCCTCGACCTGCAAGCTCAACATATCACCATAAATAAGTTTGCCATTAGTAGAAAAAATTTTCAAAGACAATCCACGATAAAAATTCAGATTTAGTTTCACAAAGTCGAAAAAAGAAAATGACATCAGCCTAGTGATAAATAGCCAAGATTTGGCTCCGTCTTGTTGTAAAGAGATCAAGATATTGCAAGGTTGGTTCAGAGGAGTGCCAAGTCTATTATTGTGATAAGCTTCAATGAAAAAGAGAAACCTAAAGTTGCTATCAGTAAAGGTACTCAAAGAGAGGGGTTCTCGAAGAAGAGTCACATTTATGTTCTCTCGGCACAAAGCAAGGTACAATTCAAAAACAGTTATTATACTATCATAGCACCCTCTCTATGTATGTTTTGCTATTGTTACTGTTGTGCCTATATTTCTTTTAATAAAGTGAATTCTTGCTCACATTTAGGCTGCTTGTGGGCTAGCTAATAGGACTAAGGACTGCTTAGTGGACATTGATGACGTTGATGCTAATGATGAGTTGGCCATGGTCGAGTACACAACGAGATCTACAAGTTCTATAAACTCATAAGTAAATTTTTAAGCAGAAATAGGTAACCATTTGGAAATTTTTCGTGTTGCTCACTTGTTTAGTACTTACTGATCTTCACTTAGTGGAGTTGCAAATTGTTCAGCGGCGATTTTTCTCCCTTACCTTTTTAAAGCCAAGATTCTAAAATACTAGTATCCTACCACTCGATACTAATATGATAGCTAACAACACATAGTGAACGAATGCTACAATGGATGGTAAAAACAGTAAAAATAAAATCAGACTTCACACTCATTGTTAACCTCTACAAGCCCCCTCTCATCCATACACCTCTCTCTCCTTCATCACAATATCCCTGCAGTTGTCACAAGCATTGCCGAAACCCCAAAACTCAATGCCACCACTAGTATATCTTGTCTCGCAAGCCTCTTTCGCTTCAAAATCATTGGCAACTTACTTGAGCCCAAAATCCAGACTGAATAAGGAGTAGAAGAAGAAAAAGAGTTCGAGAGGCCTTGGTAGTCGGTGGTTTTTAGGGCGCGAATGATAACATTTCTATTCCAGAAATCATTTCTGGAACAGAAATAGATTTTTCTATTTCTATTTCTAGATGAGTTTCTGAGCAAAAAAACACGTTTGATAACAACAACAAATTTCTATTATTGGAAGAGAAATTCGTTTGATAATCAAAAAATTTTTACCGCATCTAAGTAGTGATGATAATGGGAGGAGCAGGGATCGGCGGCGGCAACCGCTGACCGGCGGTCGCCGGTCGCTGTGTGCCGGTTGCCGGTCGCCGGTCGCCATGCACTGGGCGCCGGTCTTCGGTCGCCGGTCGCCAGCCGTGGACGGCGACCGGAAGGCGGTGGAGGATGGGCAGTGGACTACGGCAAATGGCGGTGGCGACCGCCGGCGGCGGCGGCCGGCAGCCGGCGACGGCAGCGGTCGGGGGCTGGCGGTGGGCAAGGGTGGTGGTGGTGGTGGTGGTGAGTGACGGACGGAAAAAAATTCCTTCGAGTGAGGAGTAAGAAAGAGAGAAACAATTTTTGATTTTTGTTCCAGAAATAGAAAAGTAAAAAAATTTTGTTTCTGATTTCTGTTCCAAACCTATTTTTGGAATAGAAATTTGTTCCAGAAATAGAAATGAAATTGTTTTTACCAAACGGATTTCTATTCCAGAAACATAAATAGAATGGTTACCATGCGCAACCTTAGAGTCAATGCTAGAAAAATGACAATGATGATGAGGACAAAGGCGAAGAAAAATGAGGAGGGGAGCACTTTGAGATAGTTAAGGAGAGGCATGGGAGAGAAAGAGAGGGACAAAAACTTGAAGGAGAAGACGACTGTTTTGTTACAAAGAGGAGAGAGAGATTGTAATAAATGCTAGCAATAAATGTTGCTTGTCCTTAATACATCACATGCAGCCAACCTTCCCGAGGAGGAGAGAAAGTTGTTATGTCTTTTCTATCATCGAAGGGCGCGAGAGGAAAAAGGACAGCTTCTGGCTCTATTTATTTATTCCACGTAAGCTCTAGGTGTTGCCCTTTGAATGGAGCCATTTAAGCTCACACACGCCACATCAGCAGATGACTTGGTAGTTTCAAACCACTGAATATTTTCTCCTACAACTGAGCTCTCCAATTCTGATCCCTTCCACGAATAATCGACATTGATTTTGAGTGAATCGTGAGGTGGAGGCGACCATCTATTTATCCCAGAGGTAAGGTTGTTCTCAGTCGATTCCATGTATAGGTGCCATTTTTCGTATAATTGATGTGAGATGAGGGCTTCACAAATTATTGCGCTGCGGATTGGTGTTCTCCTTTGAAAGATCAGTGTGTTGTGAGCCTTCCATATAAGCCAGAGAATGTTTGCGAAGACTACCTTTGCTCGTTTCAAAACTCCAGACTTGAGGTATTCGCAAACCTATTTTCCATTCTTATATCCATGGGGAGACAATGATGCCAACTCTATAATCTGACCATATGTCATTTGTCCAGCTGCATAACGTAAAGAGATGCTCTGTGGTCTCTAGATATTGCTAGCAAACTAGACATATAGGCTTAGGTACAATCTTCCTTCGGTATAAATTAGTCTTTGTAGGAAGTCCTTTGTTACATAAACTCCACATGAACCGTCTGATTTTTGGGTAAGTTTGTAAGTTCCAAATTTCCGTCCATAAATTCTTTGGTACTTGGTATGAGGATGATGCCTCAGAAGTTGTTGTAGTTGTGTTTACTACTCGCAATTTGTAATACCCACTTCTCACCTTGTATGTCCTTGAGATATGCCCCGTCTAGATGAATCGATCTGGCCTTGTGTTAATACTTAAAGGAGTTGCCACAATCTCTTGTATGATATTGCTGTCAAGGATTTCATTTAGTAGTTGAGTATTCCATTCATGCAACTTTGGGTTAATAATGTCAACCACTAATTAGGGGTCATTTTGGTTCGCTGGTCCTCCTATTTTGCTTGACATCAGCCAGCGATCTTGTCTAAAATTAATGTTTAGTCCATCCCCTACCTCCCATTTCATATCTGGTTCTATCACATCCCTTCCTATAAGGATGCTTTGCCAACCCTAAGATGGTTCGGTCCCCTTCTTTGCATTCCATAGGTTACCACTAGGGAAGTGGAGGCCTTTAAATATCCTACTCCATAAAGCTTCTAGAGCTTGACTCAATCTCCAAGCTTATTTCCCCAGCATAGCCTTATTAAAGTCAACTAGGTTTTTAAACCCTAATCCTCCATTCTTCTTCCTAGTCTTCAGGGTGTCCCAACTCTTCCAATGGATGCCTTTTTGTCTCACATTCTGCTTCCACTAGAAGGTTGAAATTCTCTTCTTAATTGCTTTGCATATAGAGATAGGAATCTTAAAGATATTTATAACATACTGGGGTAATGCCTGAATAACCATTTTGGTCAACACCTTCTTACAAGCAAACATTGGTTTCTTTGTTTGACCCCAATTAGATGGTATTCCCAAATATTTCCCAGTTTTCTCAAATATAAGAACTCTCAATTCTGATGTAATGTTTCATCTCAGCTCCTATGGACAGCTCTTCCCAAAAAACACTCCAGACTTGTTTAAATTAATAGACTAACTAGAAGCAAAACAATAACAATTGAGTAAACTTGCAAGATGTCGAGCCTCCCTAATTGTGGCATCTAAGAAGAAAATGGCATCATCTACAAATAATAAATGGGAGAGAGTAGGACAGTGGGAATTTAGCTTGATTCCTTTTATGCTTCCGTTGTTAACTGCATTGTTCATGAGGTAGGATAGGACATTAGCTAATATGATGAAAAGATAAGGTGATAGAGGATCACCTTGTCTAATTCCTCTTGTAGGGTTGAAGGTTTTATAGGATTCTCCATTTACTTGAATGTTGAAACTAACTGAGGAAATGTAGAATTTGACCAAAGACACCCATTTTTCACAAAATCCCATCTTTGCCATACAATCACGTAGGCTTTTTGCATATTCAATTTCAGCACAGCTTGGTACTTCCTCTGCCTCTTTTTGACCCTTATCTAATGAAGTACTTCTTGAACAATAAAAATATTGTCTTGTATTTGCCGACCTCCTACAAAGGCACTTTGTTCCAGAGAAATAATATGTGGGAGCCAAGGTTTAAGTCAGTTTGCCATAACCTTTGCAATAATTTTATAATTGAAATTACACTAACTGATAGGCCGAAATTTAGTAATACTTTTAGGTTTTGTTACTTTAGGGATGAGTGTTATATGTGTTGCATTCAATTTAGGGTCAAATTTTCCTTCATTGAAGAAGGAATCCACTATTTTAAATATATCATCTTGAATGATTGACCACTGACTTTGGTAGAATAAACCACTCAATCCATCTGGCCCTAGGGCCTTAGATGCTCCCATTTGGAACACAGCTTGTTGGACTTGTGACGTCCTGAAATTCGAGCCCTTTTAGGGATGAGTGAACATGAATTTCGCCAATGCATTGTTGGTTGATTTCGCTCGGACTCAATCATTTCCGAGATACTGACCTTGAGGGGAAAGGCTACTGACGACAAACTCGTGCGACTAAAGAACTCGACCTGGGAAAACGACTCGACCGTGAGATTTGCGTAAGGATGATCCTGTAGTTATGCAGGCCGATTTTAGGGATGAATAGAAGTCGATTCGCAGATAGAAATAATGGGACGACGGGTGATTCCGTCTACTGTTATCGAACTCGTGAACGACCCTATGTCGATCCTTGATAATCGTGTACTTTGAAATAAGAATCGATCCTTCGCAATTTCATGTAGTCAAGGACGTCCATGTGTCGAGAAGTCTTGAACGTGGTTTGGCACGAGTCGGTTACGTGTGAATCCTCGAAGCCGCCTATCAATCTGAATTATACCAAAATGACATTTGGGCAAAATTGACAAGGCATGAGAATCCAAGATTGGACTTCAAGTTTTCGGGAACGTCCGAAGCGGACTTTTGGATGATGCTTCCTTGACAGTCGACGGAGTCGGTCGAGCCGAGTTTTGAGAAAGGGATTTTGGACTGAGAAACCGAGCCTATGAGGATGTGGGTCGGGCAAGAACAGTGAGGGCCTCATGCCCAAGGTGGGACAGCCACCGTGGAAGACCGAGACAACGAGCGAGTCCGTTGGACCCAATCAACCCCTCACCCGTCCTAGCCCGGTGTCTAAACTTGAGCCAATTCGAGCCCAATAAATTCCCGAGCCCGTTCCTACCCATTTCCCAGCCCGTTTCCTAGGCCCGCCCTTCATTTTCAGCCCAAGGACAGATTGGGAAATGTGCAAGGTGGAAATGACCAAAATGCCCTTGGATATTTTGAAGAAAAGTCAAAAGGAAGAGAGAGAAGATGATGTCATTTTCTTGGCAAGTTGGGGCAGGCATTAATGGCCTTAATGAGGCCTATCTCCAGCCCTCACTTCACTCTCTCTCTCCTATTCATCTTCTCCAAAAATCGCAGCCCTCTTCCCCTTGCTTCTCCTTGCAATTTCTGTAGTTTCTGTTTTGAACCTCTCACCGAAATTTGAGTTGTTCGTTGCCTTCCCGGTGGAATCTCAAGCCATGCCACCTATCAAAATGTTCAGTACAGAAATTATGTACTATTCACGGCGGCCGATCGTCGAACGGAGCTGCCGTTCGACCCATACGGCGGCTAGAAGTTACCGGTCCTCCGTCCGTCACTATAGCGTCGCCCTCTGCACAGCTCCGCCTTTTCTTCCGTTTCTCTCCATTTCCGGCCAAACCACCACCCATCCCAGCCACAAGTGGTTCCCCCTCGACCCCAGGTGCCGTTGGTCGCTGGCTCGCCGCTCACCGGAGCTCCGGGCAGCCCGTTCAACTCCGATCAGCCCCTGTCCTCCTCCTGCAGTGCTGTTTTATGAAGTTCAATGGGGAATCCGAGGTTGTTGCTGCTGTGTTGAGCCCGGGACCGCCTTGGATCGCTCTGGTGGAGGTCCCTGGGTGTCGGGTTCGTCGCCGCCGCCGCGCTCGTGTTGCCGGCCCGCTTAACGGGTGAGTTTAGCCCCTAATCCCTATTTAGTGCCTAAACTTGCTTAGGGTTGGGTTAATTAGTGTTAATACTGGTTTAGGAGGGTTAATTAAGTTGTATTAGCCCTAAGATAGGTGGTTAGATAGGTGATTAAGATTAGCTTAGCTTAATCTTGCTTAATTATGCTTGATTATTCTTAAATGTTGATTATGTGTGGTTTATGTGTTAATTAAGCATGTTTAGCTTAATTGATTGATTAATTGTGTTTAATCAATGTTTTCTTTAATTTCTGAATTTAATTTATTATTAATTGAATTTCGGAAATTACTGTTCACGGATTACTGTTCACGGCACTGTTCATCCGGAAGTGAAATTGTGCATAATTTCATGTGTCTTGATCATATGAAGTGAAATTGATGTGTCGTGGCATGAACATTCGCATGAATCTTGTGAATTTCACAAAAAGGGAAAAATGGTTTGTCCGAGGGACACCGAAAATGGACTGCCTTTATGAGAAAGAAAGTGATTTGTCCAAGGGACACTGGAAATTGACCGCTTTTATGAGAAAGGTGGGGAAAATGATTTGTCTGAGGGACATCGGAAATGGACCGCTTTTGTGAGAAATGATTTGATGATTTATATGCAAGCATGTGTGCATTGGCTAATGCTCAAAGATAATAAGTGGATTGTGATGCAATGCTTGCGTGATCACTAAGTTGAACCCGATTTATCGGAGATTATGGAAAGGGAGGGCACGGTTGCACCTCTGCGGAGGAAGGGCGCCGTAACGCAGTGGCGCCTCGAAGGGTATGGAAGGGCACGGTTGCGCCTCTGCGGAGGAAGGGCGCCGTAACGCAGTGGCGCCTCGGAGGGTATGGAAGGGCACGGTTGCGCCTCTGCGGAGGAAGGGTGCCGTAGCGCCATAGCACCTCGGCCTGCATGGAAGGGCACGGTTGCGCCTCTGCGGAGGAAGGGCGCCGTAGCGCCGTTGCACCTCGGCCAAGTTGTAACCCTGTGGGGCAATAATAATCGGAAAACGCGTGGATGCGAGAGTGCATGAGAAAACATGGCATCATTGGTTCCGATTATGCATGAGGTGATCATATCATTTATGGCACGCACGCATGAATTGATAACGTCTAGGGGTGGCAATGGCCAGGTGAGATCACTTGTGACGCGACTCACATGTGATTGATGAACTGCATCATCTAACGGCCATGTGCATTGTGTGTATTGTGCTGACTTATAACGTGCAGGGTATGGCATACCGGGTAAGGTTGCATGCGAACCGACATCTGATTGTTGGTTGAACCTGTCTGTGGTTTGATTGCTGATTGCTGGGTGTTTGTGGTCGGGTTGAGTGAGGGGTGGTTTTGGAGATATACCCCAGGTTGAGTTGGTGTACTAACCAAGGCTTAGGAGAAGAACTCGCTCAGATTTTATCTCAACCCGTCGTGATTAACCTTTTTCAGGTCTTTAGAATGGTGCACCCGCTATGGAGAATCCTGCCCCCCGTTTCTCCAGTGATCGACCTGACGGAGTAGAGTCCGATGGGTCCGAGTGACCGTGGTGTTGAACCCGAGGGTTCATTCTGTATAGCTGGATTAGCCTAGTTTCTTTTTGGCCTGGCTTAGAGGATGGATCGGCCCCTTTTGTCGGGCTTGTAATTCAAAAGACGATCCTCCGTTGGTTAATCCAGTAAATTGTGTAAATGAGTAGTGATGGTTGTTCTTGTTATTCATCCCTCTATCCCTGATTGATTGATTGATTGATTGATTGTTGGACTGGGGATGGTTCGTCTTCCGCTTGCGCATAACAAAAGATTAAAATGAATGGTCATCGACGAGTCCTGGGACGTCGCTTTCAATCGACCATGGTAAAGGGTTGTCGCGTGCTCGGGGTTCGGGGCGTGACAGGACTTCCTCCCTGGTAACTCTTTTTGTTAATGCCTCATTCATTTCCTCAGGAACAACCAAAGGACACTGCTCCAAAACCGGCTAATAATACCTTGATCCAATTGAAGTGTACAAATTATTATAATAACATGTAATATGTTGTTTGATGGTTTGAGGGTCTCGACTCCAAATATTCTTCTCTAGCCGTAACATAGAAATTTTATTAAGTTGCCTCCTTTGAATAGTTATGGAAAAACTTTGTATTTCTATCTCCCTACTTAAGCCAATGAATTTTGGATCTAATGCCCAAATACAATTCTTCTTGTCTCCAAAGTGCTTCAATTTGCTCTATTGTTTGATTGTATTCCTCCCACATGACAGCTGTATCTTCCCTATTCATAATAGTGGTGAGTGTACCTCTGAGCTTTTTGATTTGTTTAGCTGCATTTTTAAATGATTTTTGATTCCATTGCCTCAACTCATTAGCAACTTTCCTTGTTTTCCTCACCATATCCAAATGATTCCCAATATCATCTCTCCAAGCTTTTTTCACCATTGTTTTGCATTCTAGATTATCCAACCAAGCTTCAAATCTAGTCATTTCTATTTTTTGGGTTCAGCTGAATTCAGACATTAGATAAAAGGACAATGGTTAGACCCAATAGCTAGATAGGCGAACGCTTCAGCATTAGGAAATAAAGTTCTCTATTCCAGGGTACACAATGCTCGGTCAAGTTGTTTCTTCACTAGCTCATCCCTTTCTCTATTATTGGTCCACGTGAAAGCACAACCTTTACTATCTATATCGATGAGAGAACATATATCAACAAATTCTCGAAACGCCATAATTTGGTATCTTTCCACATCTCTCCTTCCAATCTTTTTCCAATGATATAACACTTCTTTAAAATCACTGATACATAACCAAGGAGTATTATTAGCTCCATTTCTAGCCTGAAGTGTATTCCATAGGGAAACTTTCTCTTGAAAATTTATGTGTGCATGTAGAAAGGATATTTTCATTGCTATCCCATTCTCACTTTCCCTACATAAGACTTCAATCACCTCTTGGCAATTGCATTCTACAATAACATTCACTGTCTCGTCCCATAGCAAGGCCAATCCTCTCGCAATCCCAATTGGATCGATTAAATACAAGGATCGAACATTAAGCATTCTTTTAATATCCACCACCCTTTTTTGGTTTTTGGTTTCTATAAAAAAAACCATATTAGGCCTCTCATGAGCTATT
Source organism: Corymbia citriodora subsp. variegata (assembly GCA_014858505.1). NCBI lineage: Eukaryota > Viridiplantae > Streptophyta > Magnoliopsida > Myrtales > Myrtaceae > Corymbia > Corymbia citriodora. The sequence continues at coordinate 8,324,479 of CM026418.1, read as the reverse complement.
AAGGCTCAAAGATGCTGGACTTTCAAGGGAGAGCTTAAACCTTGATAGTTCCGGCTTAAAACCTTCATGTCTTCCTTGGTGACTTATTAGGGCCAGCCACCAAGGCCCCTGCCATATCACCTTCCCACACTTGAATCAGTGTATTCAATAGCTTATCCACATCAACAAGAGTTACTTCATAAGGAGCAAAGTGTTTCAGCTTTTTGGTCAGTTGTTTCTTTGAGCTTGATTTTGTTGCTATAGGTTGCCCCACCCCTATTTCATAGGTTGTTATCTCACCTTGTTGTTCCTGAAATGGCTGTGCTCATTTTCCTTTGTGCGATGGAGTATATTCCACTATCTGTGTAACTTCTGATTCATTTCGTTTCTCTAGATTATAAAGCACTAGAGCTTGATTGTTTGCCATGTGATTGTTGCAGCTCAAATCCTCACCGGTAGGGGTTGTAAGAGTCTCAGGCACCATCTTCTCCTTTCTAAGGTAAAGCCAATCTCTCCATAAAATATATGCTAGCAAGGACTAAGATCCTTCGTCTCCGCTTTGAGCTAAGAGCCATAATGCTTTGGTTTATCCTATGCTAATCTTGAAAACTCATAGGGAATACTAGGACAGTAGTTTGCATAATGCCCTATGTGTCCATAGGAATAGCAAAAGTGTAGTGATCTCTCATATTTAAAGTCGATCCACCACTTTTGGTCCCCTACATGAATCATAGTGCCAAATTTAAGCGGATGTAGCAAGTTCAGCTTGACATTTGCTTTTCCAAATTTTCTAGAACTATTATTCCTAGCTTCAATTCTTACGTCCTCTACCATTCCCAAATTCACAATAATCAACCTAATAGAGTCCTCCACCAGGGCAGCATTTGGAAGCCCCACAAGACCCAAAAAGAACAGCAAGAGAATTCAAAACAATGTTACGGAACGATAGGGTCTCCTTCCTGTAGAACTAGTAGATTACTAGCAAATGACCATGGACTAGTTTGCAATACTCTCTTATGCTCTTCCTTCGCTTAAAGATGACAACATAAAATCCCAATTTAATCACTTCGCATTTAACATCTTCTACTTTTCATGCTTTCTTAATAGTAGTCTAGAATGCTTGAAAGTTCACATTAGGTTTCGAAAACAATTTTCCATACAAAATGAACTCATTATCCTGTTTTTGTACCTCAAGGGGTTTGCGTTCAGCACCATAACTTCATTCGTAGCCCATAGATCACCCATCCTTTTGCAGAGAACCAGCATTCGGAGTTGATTTTCATGGTCTCCCTCCATATCAGAAGAATGGCCTGCAAGATGAAACCCAATTCCAAGTAGGGTTTTGATGAATAAGTTGGGAGAATGGGTTGATTAAGGAGTGAAGGGAGCTCTATTCAAAACAATAGACAAATTCAGCAAGGCATAATCCCATTCCTATATAGCTACAAGCAAAGTTGATTTCCCTAGATTAGGGTTCTAGAAAATGGCGAAAGGTTTCAGAAAGGGGCGGACTGGTTAGTGCTGGAATTTGAGGATAGAAGGAGATGGGGGATAGGGTTTAATTTGGGGGAAATGTTTTGTGTATAGCCATTATCTTGCAAATGAGAATGGATCAAGCTAGGGTTCCAAAAGGGAAACTATCACCTTAGGGGGTAAGTATACTAGGAGTGCCATAACTTTCGTACGGCGCTCACTTTAGTGTCAAAATTTTTTTTCTCTCACTTGAGTGCTACAAGTTTTAAAAAACGTTCACTTGAGTGCCAATTCTGACGTGGCCGCCAGAAAAGCTGACGTGGCGCCGGTGAACAATATTTTAATATATTTATTAATTTTTTTGATTTTTTTTGATTTTTTTTCTTTAAGGCTGGTGAGGGTCACCGGTGGCCCTCGCCAGCCCTAAAAACAAAAAAACAAAAAAAGCAAAAAAAAAAATCGAATTTTTTTAAAAAAGAGTAGAAACGGCGTCGTTTTGCCTGAAAAGTCCACGTCGGCGTCGAAATTTATTAAAAAAAGAAAAGAAAAATCATTAAAAAATTTCACGTATGCATTTTAGCACTTAACTAACGATTTTTGGCCAGAAGTGGCACTTTCACGATTTCACTCCGATGTGGCACTCAAGTGAGTGAAAAAAAAGTTTTGGCACCAAAGTGAGCGCCATACGAAAGTTATGGCACTTCTAGTGTCCTAACCCCATCACCTTAGGGATAGAGAAGAGCTCACTTGCTATGAGAGTCTTGAGTGAGGACGTGCAGGTCCCCGATGGGCACGCCTTTGGATCGGGTGGTGTTTTCTATGGAGTTTGCTAAGCAATTGTAGAGTAATCAAATAGCAAAAATTGTAGCTTTTAATATATCAGAAGTTATCTTTTTCTCGATACATGTCACCGCACTTAAATTTTTTCTAGAAGTACCAACTTTTTTTAAAGGATGATTGCTCAAAATTCCCAGTGTCTTTGGATCCATTTGCAATAGCCCTTGAACTTTGAAAAATAATAAACCATATTCCCTGAGTTGCACCTTTGCACATTAGTGCACAAATCTTGAATGGTTACAAAAATTAGAAAAAATAAGTAATCTATTTTCAAGGAACACTTAACAACTTTGGGATGAAAAAACAAATATGTTTGATTCTTAATCTCAATGTACAGTTATTGAGATGATTTTCATATGTACATATTACAAATGGTACACTTTCCAAGGAAACAATATAACAATGAAAATTAATAAAGAGATTATTATATTATAAGAATTGTCAATCCCTTAATTTTGGAATATTTAAGAATCAGCTAGTGATTTTGATCGATATTTCTAGATTATTCTTTCTTGATTGATAAATCAGTGCTTTTACTTCCCCCCCCCCCCCCCCCCCCCCCAATTGGGAATAGGAGAATCCTAAATTCCCAATTTGTGACATAAGTTTCCAAATGCATTTCTAGACAACGGTTTCATGAAGAGATCAGCATTGATGCATAGACGAAACATATTTAGTCACAAGTGTTAAGACCCATTTTTTCTCGCACATAATAGTAATCTAATTTGATATGTTTAGTTCTTGCATGGGACATTGGATTAATGACATATAAAGTGTACTGATATTATCACAAAATAATATTGGTGGACGAGAGAGATGAATAGGATGATATCCATGTAATCTCTAAAGTCGTCAATAGTATTACATGATACTCTGCCTCGCTGCCTCGACACCAAATTGAGCAACTATTCATTGTTTCTCAACACAACATGTACTACCTAAGAAAGTAAAATATCCAATAGTCAATCATTGAGTCAAGCGACAACCTGCCCAATCTACACCACAAAAGGCATACAAATCCAAAGTTGACTTGGACAAGGTTTGCATGCCTTGATATGTTGTGTGTTTGACATAACACAAAATGCACTTCGCAATTTGAAAATGACTCATAATAGGTTGATGCATGAATTGACAAACAAAATTGACTGCATATTATATATTCGATTGTGTAATCATGAGTTATTAAAGGGCTCTAACAATACTTTGATATAGTATAGGATCCAAAAATAGTCTTGCATTTGTATTACAATGAGAACTACCAGTTATAGGTGTGGAAACTGGTTTGCAGCCTTCCATTTGTGCACATTTAAAGGATTCACAAAGCATATTGTTGTTGGCACAAATAAAGACCATTGAAGAATATCCTAACCTCCACTCCTAGAAAATAGTGTAATGGCCCTATATCCTTCATCGCGAATTCACTACGCAATGTAGAGATGAACTCATTAAGCAATTTTGGATCATCACCTATAAAAATTATGCCATCTACATATAAAGGTAGAGCTAGAATGCCATGATTCTGATTTTCTAATAAACAACGAAGGATCCACAATGCTGCAAAAGAAACCAGCTGCCAAAAGAAATGAGCTAATGTGATCAAACCATGCTTTTGATGCTTGCTTAAGGCCATACAAAGCTCTTTCTAGTTAGCTAACATAAGATGGATAAGTTTTGTTCTCAAAACCTAGCAGTTGCTCCACATAAATATGCTACGATAGAAAACCATGTAAGAAGGCATTTTTTAACATCTATATGTTTGGTAGGCCAACCTTTAATAGTAGCAAGAAAGTTTCAAGAAAATCTACTCCTGTTACTTGAGTATATCACTTGGCAACAAATCTTGTTTTTTATCTTTAAAGTTTCAACAAAATCTACTCCTACTACTTGAGTATATCCCTTGGCAACCAATATTGTTTTTAATCTTTCTAATGTACCATTGGCCTTTAACTTAGACTTGAAAATCCATCTACATCCCACAATGTTAGTATTTTAAGGAGGTGGAACAAGAGTCCAAGTTCTATTCTAATGTAATGCCTTGAGTTCCTCTTTCATTGCTGTCGACCACCCTAGATGTTTCCAAGCAAAATGTACATTGTGCGGCTCCTTCAGTATATAATCCATCATATGTAGATTGGTATATTTTGGATTAGGTTTCACAATACCGGCACGTGCTTAAGTAATCATTAATGATTTGAAGTAGGTGAATGTGCTATTGAAGAATCGGTAAGGACATCAATGGAGGAATCTTTATTTGCCAAATTGCATGGAAAATTAATTAGAGCACTTGATGAGTCACCAATTTCAACATGATTTTCATGAACATGTGATTTACCTCCATCAACGTTATCTTCATGAGAGGTATCATGGGTAGCATAGTTTAATAAGTCATCCTATGGTTGAACAACACACCTTGTTGCAAATACAAAGGTGAAAATTCTGAGTTTGATGCTATTGTATCTTGATTTGGCTAGCTTATAAATTCAGATATCCCACTTTATCACTTTGATCTTGAAATAATGAGCTAGGCACAAGAAAAGGAAATACAGTTTCATAAAAATTGACATGTCATGAAATATAGATTTAACCATTGGAGGATAGAGACATCAATATCCCTTAGGATGATCACTATATCCGAGAAACACACATGGCAATGATTGGAGTATTGAACTTATTTTTGGTGTAGTCCCTAAGATAAAGAAAACACCTGCAACCAAAAACTCGCAAAGAATTATAATTGGTTTTCCATCGAATAAGAATTCATATGGTAATTTCATGCCCAACATCTTTGTAGGAAGCTGACTCAAGATAAATATTGCCATTTGAAAGGCTTCAACCTAGTATTTTTTAGGAATTTCACTTCGATGAAGCATAGTCAAGCCAATTTCACATATGTGCCTATGTTTTCGCTTAGCAACTCCATTCTACTCTGGAGTATTTGGGCAAGATACTTGATTAATAATGCCATTCTTTAGCAAATGAAATAAGAAATCCACAAGCTTGAACTCTCCTCCATCAAATTGAAAGAGTTTAATATACCCTTCAAAAATATTTCTCAAAATTGAGAAAACATGCATAAAAGTCGGATTTTTGCCATAATGAAAACAACCAAGTATAAACAAACATAATACTAAAACCTTTGAAATGAGATTATCGGAGCCTTTACCCACAAATCACAATGTATCTTTTCAAAAGGCTTAGTAGCACTAGATTTAGAGGGCAAAAAAGGAAGTTCAGATGCTTGACCTATCTAACAACTACTACATATGGTATTAGATTTATTCCGAGCGGTAACAACAATATTGCCTTCATTTTGTAGATGACGGATTGTCGTTGATTGTGGAAGTCCCAACATTTGATGCCAAGAACTTTCATTAGTGTTCTTGAAAATAGTGCTTCTTTTGTTGCCTTCAAGGTATATAGATTATCTTCATGATTTCCAACTATTAGAACTTTTCTTGTTTTCTTGTCTTTTATCACAAAACTAGTGGTAGAGAACTCAAAATTCAGAGGATAGTTAATTATAAATTGGCTCACTAATAATAAATTATTTTTCATTTGAGGAAGAAGTAGAACATTTTTTTAAGTCAATGTTCTTTTGACTCGAATTGATTTGAGCATCTCTAGTAGGGGAAATCTTAAGCACATCACCATTTCCAACCATTACACTATCTTTGCTAATATATGGTCATAAGTTGAAAAGATTACCTTCATTTCTAGTCATGTGATTTGAAGCTTCAGTATCAGTGACCCATTCTAAATCTTGATTATCTCCGTAAGTGCATCAAATGTCTTTGGCACATCTAATGGAAGGAAAGATTGATTAAACTGATTAAAGTAATGTAAAGCAATCTGTCCCTGCTTGTTACGTATTTGACAAGAAACGACTTTGTCTATTCCTTTCACAAGCTTCTTAGTCTTGTATTGAATTATAGCTTGTGACCCTACAAATGCATGACATCAGCCCAAATTTTTTTCATTCTTGGACCATTGTGAGAAAACCCTATTCCATGAGAAGAAAAATAATTTTGCAGTTGAGAAATCATCTCGAAGAACACGAGGCTTCAACATTGGGGGTTGTAGATGAATCATATTGGTCACCTATGCCATTCAAAATAAAGAAGCCTTTCTTCTTGTCCTCAAGAGGACATCCGATAGCAGAAAACTCATTAAAATATTTTTGCAAAGCACCAAGATACTCGTGAAGAGATGAAAAATTATCTCTATGACATTATTGGATTTGCAAAAAAATTGAAACTTCACGTTCCTCAAATACCTTGGCAAAAATATTTTGTAAAGCTAACTGCACCTCAATAGATGTCTTCAACTCTACTACTTGAGCAGGAGCTTCTTCCAAGAGCATCGCAATGACCTATTCCTACAGAAGGCGATCTGACCTTCTCCATTGTAAAATCTCTAGATTTGTCACTTCCTCTAATAGAACACCATGTTAGCCATTTTCAGCATAAATTTTCCGGAAGGACTACATTGGAATTTTGCATAAAGGTTTGGAAAAGTGTCAGAAAAATCCTAAATATTTTGTATTTGTGCCAATTTAGTCCTAAACATTTTAGAGGTACCAATTTAGTCCCAAACATTTTAACTCGATGCCAATTCAATCCTAAATCTTTTAATGTCATCAATTTAGTCATAAACCATTTGAACAAATGCTAATTTAATGCTAAACCTTTTAGCTTGGTGCCAATTTAGTCCTTCTAGCTAATTTTAGCTAGATTTTGCTAATGTGAACACCGACCCCCTAACATGACACCATCATTGCTAACGTGGAAAATTTTTAATAATTTTTTTTTTAATAATTGTTCTAATTTTTTCTGATTTCTTTTTTCTCTCTCCTACCTTTCTTCTTCCTCTAGGTGGTGGCCTGTTGGCAAGCGATGACTAGCTACTGACCATGACCAAGCTAGCTAGCTGTTGCCTAGGAGGGCAAGGTTAAGCCCCACCTCGCCAGATCCAGCAAGGCTAGCCTTCGCCTAGGCCAGGGCAGCTTTGTCTGGCATCGCTTGATTGAAGGCAATGCTTGACGAGGCCACCCTAACCTAGGTGAGGCCAATCCTTGCCTATCTCTCTCTCTGTCTCTCCCTTTATCATCTGTCTCCCTCTCAAACTCCCCCATCATCCGTGTGTGTGTGTGTGTGTGTGTGTGTCTCTCTCTCTCTCTCTCTCTCTCTCTCTCTTCGCATTCAATCATTCATTTTGGTTCTTCATCCTTTTGTCGATGTTGCTCTTGTTGTTCGACAAAAGCCATTATAGGCACACAAAGATAAGAGAGAGAAAGAGGAGAGAGCCGTTCAACAAAAGCCATTACATACACAAAGATAAGAGAGAGAAAGGCCTCGCTTTTGCATTCTCTCTTCGTTGTCATGCTTCTAGTCAATCCTCATTCCTTTCCCTTTCGTTGATTTGGAGGGAGATCAGCTCGATCCATGAGGAGGGGGGGGGGGCTCACAATGATCGGATTGGGGGTCGAGGTGGAGGGGGGCAGGAGATGTCTCCTTCCAACGGCATTAACAATGGCTCGAACGAAGCTGAAGCCACTAATGGCCAAAACTACCTAGAGCACAAGGTGAGAGAAAAAAGAAATCAGAAAATAGAAAAATATTAAAAAATTTTAAGAAATTGAAGTATTATTAAATATTATTAAAAATTGTCTATGTCAACACCTGCGGTGCCACATCAACAAGACCGTGTCCATGTTAGCAAAATCCGGCTAAACTTAGTGAGAATAACTTAATTGACACCAAGTTAAAAATTATATGACTAAATTAGCACTAGTTCAAAAGGTTTTTGACTAAATTGACAACATTAAAAGTTTTATGACTAAATTAACACTAAGTCAAAAGGTTTAGAATTAAATTGCACTAGAAGTGTCAAAAGGGCCCGCGTCGACCCAACCTTAAATTTAGGGTATTTTCGGTTGGGTCAAAATTTTATCCAAGTATGGAATCGGTATCATAAGGCATTTGATTAGAGCCGGGTTGAAATGGGTCGGCGCAGGCCTTTTTGACACCGGTACCACCCGTGCATTTTGGCTCTCATTCGTTGAGAGAAAATGGTAAAGGAAGATAAAATAAACAAAAGAAAAGAAGCAATCCCCTCTCTTTGTTGCTCTATAACCCTCTTGGCGCTACTCAACCCTCTCATTGCCACAGCGGCTCCAAGTGCCCCCATCGACCATCCACTGATCCTCCCTTCGCCGATCACCAATCGGTCCTCTCTTCGGCATCGGCTTGTAATTTGTTGCGGTTGGTCCTCTGCTTGTGGTCTTGCTCTGGAGATGGTGAGGTTTAGCATTTTGTGAGTTTTTTGTGGTGCTCAGGGACGAGAAATTCTTTAGCCGTTTGTGGTTTTTCCAAAGGAATCGAGTGAGGTTGCTTCAATCTTGTTTGCCGTCTCAGCCCTAGAGTTTCCTTCTCAGGTAATTGAGATTTTCCCCATCCTTCTGAAGCCCTAGAGTTTAATGAAATATTTAGGTGAGAAGATTCGAGCAAAATCATGTTTCAGAGTAGAAAAATCCTTTTCTTCTACTGGGTCTTAATCTCAACGAGGTTCTCGTTGGCGTAATATTTGAGTTCAAATTGATTTAAAGCTAGGTCTTCATTTTAATGTAAGTGGACTCTCTGGCTTCAATAATAGAGATAATGCTTGGTAGTTTTTGCCTCTATCTAATTTGATCACATTCTTCTTCACTTAATTTTCTTTGTCTTAGATCTTGAAAAACAAGGCATAGTCAAAACTAAAAACTACTGTAGACCAACACTGGAGTGACTGAGCTTTGGAGGTTTGTCCACTTCATATTTTTCATCCTATTTGTTTTCCTTTAATTGTTGAATACTGAATTTTGATATGGTCGTGCAGTAATTTTTCTTCAATCGATCAAGAATTTTGCAGTGTGATTCTCGTACATGTGAATTAGCAATGGTTCCAACAATTTGACTGTCTTCTTTTTGCCATGTTGTAGGATTATGTGCCAACTGTGTTTGACAACTTCAGTGCCAATGTGGTGGTGGATGGAAGCATAGTTAACCTTGGGCTATGGGATACTGCTGGTGAGTGTCTACACTAGTTCTCTGGAAATTTTTGTTGTGCTGACTTTTATTATTCAAGCATTACGTACTTCATAGTTACATGATTTGGCTGTCTAATTGGGTCCTCTATTTTTCTAAACTAATAGCTAACAGTAGTTGATCCATTGCATATATGATAGGTTATATAAGATGGAGAACACACTGACTATAGAGTATAGATAGAATGTTTTGACATGCTACACAAAACAAAATAGACAGCTCATGTCATCTAAATTGTCCTTTCAGACACATTATGAATTGGATTATAACTATCACAACAATTCATCCTTAAACCTTGCCTGACCAAAATAGCCAAGTTATGTCCATATACTACCGGTGATATACACCATAAACCACCCTTTAAAGTGAAATTTTTGGTTAATTTGGTTGGTTAGAGCAATTGGGTTGCCTAGATTTATGGGTTCTGAGTACAGGCTTGAGGTGGCATTGCTACTAATAGTGTATATAGCATATGGGTATACAGAAAGAGGCTCTGTTTCTTTTGTTTTACTAACTCTTAGCAGTTGGTTCCTTGTCATCTCATAGCTCTTTGCTCCTTACATCTTCAATCCCTCAGGTTTTGAGTGGCATAAGTACGATCGACCATTCTTCACCATTGACCTCTTTACTTCAAATTTCAGTGATTTTGTAGTAAACTACTGGTGACTTTGAGTCTTTTCTTGACTGGATAACTAGATGTTGTTTGAGGACACATGTAATATCTTTTGATGAGCAGGATTGTGGAGGACTTTGATGATTGGACCAACTAGCTTTTGTATAAAGGTGGAGTAGGGGTGAAGGGAGAAAATAGCTGGGAATTTTGGTGGGAAGAAGAATAGGCATGTACCACTTGCTTTTTGATTGCCAATTCTCCTTGTAGGAAAAAAAAAAGTTTGTTTCATAATAATAGGGTTGGCATAAATACTATTGGTTATTGGCTTCAAACTTGCTTTTCCTTGTTTTCCTTAATCTACCTACTACCACTCCTTTACTTCATCCTTTTTCTTTTGCTTTTCTAAATTTGACAATGGTAACCTAAGAGACAAATGCAAGATTTATGATTTTCTTTATTTTTCCCTGAATTTTTATAAAACTTTTACATGATTCACAATTTAATGCATGTATCATCCATATTTCAATGTCCCTTTTTCCTTGATGCATTGTTCCCTAATTCATCTCTTCTCTATTATTTTAAAACGCTCCCTGGTTTTGCAGGCACATATCCATACATTGAGGTAAACTTCTTGGCCTCTTTTCTCATGACAATTCTTTGTTCTCTCTATTAATTTCACCTTGATTTTTCTTGATCAACAATCTATTTATAGTGTTCCCACACTTTTAAAAGTGACATTTTCAAAGGTTTTTTTGTCTTTATTGAAATAGTAACAGAATTGCTTGCTTAATCAAATCTTGCTTTTCACATTCTTTTGTAGTTTTTCATTTTGCTTTTGTGCTAAAATGTATGACTTTTTAGTTTTTGTTTATTTGTCCCCTGGTTCTTTTGGCTAGTTTTAGACGTTATTCAAATCATCTTATGCTTTATTTTCTCCCTTGAGATAATAAATCAGAAAAAGGTTGAAAGTTGGGGCATTGGGTTTTGTGGAAAATAGCCCAAAGAGTATGTTCTAAGATTTTAGATTTAGAAATTAAAAAGTCCAGTGGGGTGATAGTGGTCTGCTGTTCTGTGACCCAGGATTTGGAGTTAACATTTTAGATGATTGTGCTTGTATTTTGTATTTGAAAACCTCGAAAAGGTATTGCTTTTTCTTTTCTTTTCTTTCCAAGTCATTTATTCTTCTTCATGACTGTATCTCTCCTTCCAGTTCCCTTCACTTGCCTTGCTTTGATTTATTTCATAGTCAGATTGTTTCTCCTCTTTCTGCTTTGTCTAAAAACAACCAAGTGAGCATGGTTCTCTTTTTTTGATCTTTTTTTTTTGTTTATCAGCCTGATCTTTTCTTGTTGATCAGCAGCCCTTCTCTTGCTTTCTCATCTTCCATTGCTCCTTTTCCTTCTTTGATGTTAATCCTTTTCTCTTTCCCTAGATTTGCTCCATTTTGGCTTTGTCATGGCTTATCATCTCCTATTTGCTATCCTTAATTACTTGAATTCAAATCTTATAGTATCCCATACCCAACCTAATGCATTCCAAATCATAAACTCTATGTCTATTTTCTTTTTTGCACTTAAAGTTGAGAGTGATTGGTTAATGCCTTTTGAATCTAGCTTCTTGTTGTGCTGATTCCAATTGTTGGTTTTGGGGCATTTCTGTTCTATGGGATACTACTGGTGAGTGTCTGCACTTGTTCTCTAGAAATTCTTGCTGTGCTAACTTTATTATTCAGGCATTACATACTTCATAGTTACATATATTGCTGTCTAATTAGGTCCTCTGTTTTTCTAGACTAACAGTTCAATATTGTTAGAGAGAAATGTTTGAAATGAATACTAAGATATCTTAAATGAGTTCTTCTAATGTCATGGGAAGAAGGACGAGATCTCAAGTGTGGGAACACTATAAATAGATTGTTGATCAAGAAAAAGCTAAATGTACACATTGTGGGGCCTTTATTAGTTGTGCTAGTGGTCAAGAGATGAGTTCAATGCATCATCATCTAGTTAGATGTGAAAAATTCCTATATGCAAGGGTGCATCAGGTCAACTTGCTGGGGTCAGTAGTTCTTCTAGTCCATGGAAATTTGACCAAGAATCTAGTGGAAAGGAATTAGCAATGATGCTCATTCTTGATGAATTGCCTTTTAAGTTAGTAGAGCGTAAGGGAATTCAACGATTTATTAATAAAATCCAGCCAAACTTCATAATCCTATCACATAACACATTGAGGCATAATTGTTATGATTTGTATATGGAAGAAAGAAGTAAATTGAAGAAATATTTGTCTGAGACATCTCTTAGACTATGTCTTACAATCGACACGTGGACCTCATGTCAAAATTTAAATTATATGTGTCTTACTGCACATTTTATTGATACTGATTGGAAGCTATAAAATAAACTATTGAATTTTTGCCAAATCCTGGGTCATTCTGTAGAGACAATAGGAAAATCAGTTAAGAAATGCTCGATTGATTGGGGGGATTCAAAACATTTGTTCTATCATTGTGGATAATGCAAGTTCTAATGACTTAGGAATTCAACACTTGAAAAAGAAACTTGACCCTAGGAACTATTTGGTATTAGAAGGTGAGTTACTTCACATGAGATGTTGTGCTAATATATTGAGTTTGATCATGAGAGAGGGGCTGAAGGACATTAATGATTCAATTATTAGAATATGTTTAGCTGTGCGTTATGTGAGGTTTTCTCTTGCAAGGTTGAAACGGTTCAAGAATGCTATTAAGCTAGAGAATATTGAGTGTAAGAGTCTTGTATGTTTGGATGTTGAGACCCGTTGGAACTCGACATACATAATGTTAGAAACAACTTTGAAGTTTGAAAAAGGTTTTGATTCATTGGAACTTGAAGATAAAAGATTTGCTGAAAAGCTTTCCAAGGCAAAAGGAGTACCCACTAGTGAAGATTGGAAGTATGCGATCACTTTCTTCCTTTCCTGAAGTTGTTTTATAACGCGACTTTTAAAGTTTCGAGTTCCTCTTATGTTTCTAGTAATGATTTGGCAAAGGATATATATGGGACTTATACAATTATTGACAGATATTGTGAGAATAAGACCAAAGTTTGTGGGAAATGGTTGAAAGAATGAAGACCAAATTCAATAAATATTTTGGTAATGTGTACAACATCAATCTTACATTGTTCATTGCTTGCATACTTGACCCGTGGCATAAGTGGGATTATGTGAAGTGGATGATAAATTGTGTTTATGAAAGCAAACAGGCGGAAACTTTACAAGATAATATAATGACATCTTTAACATCATTGTTCGAGAATACCACACTAGTGTATGCCCCTCAAGCAACTTGAGGCAAAAGAGCACAAAGATGGTAAATGTGTCAAAGTCTTCTATAGTTGGTGCTGATATTATGACCGCAATATATCTTAACCAAACTAGACAACAATATTTAGAAGAAAAATCTGAATTTGATAAATATTTGAAAGAATGATGTAAATGTTATAACATTGAGTTTGATATCTTAAGCTAGTGGAAAGTAAGTTCTTCTAGATATCCTATCCTCTCTTTTATTGCTCGAGATATTTTAGTTGTTCCTGTCTCCACTATAGCATCAGAGGCTACATTTAGCACAAGAGGTCGTATACTTGATGTGTTTTGTAGCTCTTTAACCCCAACCATGGTGGAAGCTCTTATATATGCTCAAGATTGGTTACGATCCGCACCACTTTCACGTTCGATTGAGGAGGACTTAGAAGAACTCAAAATCTTTGAATAAGGTGAGAAAATACAATTGTAGAATATTAATACCATTTTATAATTCAACGATCCTCATTTTCATCATGAATTTATTGTAGAGTTGCCAATGACAACCATGGAGCCAAACTCGATATCTATTTTTCTAGATGATTGATGAAGTTGGAGATTACTATCGGTACTTCTAATAAGTCATTCAAGTCATTTCCTTGGTCTTGAATATATTTTAATATGTGATACAGATGTTGGAGATATTTGCTCCACTTTCTTCCCTATAATAGTTTGATATTGGGTTTTACTTTGAATAGATCCTGAACTTTGCTCAGTTTGATAGCATTTCCTATGAACTAGCCCTTTCCAAAAGAACCTTTCTTTAAGAAGAGATTTGTTAGAGATGCAAGAAGTGACACCTATATTCTAGTTCCATTTTGCAAATCTACAATTGTTCAGTGTGTTTTTAATGTATGAGCTAAGACCTGAAGTTTGATTGAAACATTGCAAGAGCCCTTCTCATTTACTACTGGATGTTGTCCTGCATGTAGCAATTTCAGCATCTCACAGTTAGTTTTTGTTCCCTTCAACTCACATTATTAATGTGAAATCATTTAGCGGGAGAATAATTACATATTCAAAGCTCCTTGACTATCTACCCCAAGGATTTTGTCTTAAGAACCATGAAAAACCATGAAACACCATTAAGGTACTTTGTGAACAAAGCTATTGTGCATATGTTGATACCATTCTATTGTTCTTAACTTGGCTATATGTGCAAGTGTTCATTAATTGATTTCAAGAACCATAATGCCCCAAACATGCTTTCTTTAATATAAAAATTTTAATTTCTCTTCAATTATGTTTTTGGGTAAACATGAGGCAAAGGAGTTTTATTTATATCATATCTATATTCTATCAACCTATTCAGGAACATATCCATCTTAACCTTAGGTATGATGAACTGTTATCTTAGTCTTTATCTTCTTTTTTCCAGGCTGTTATGTTGGTACCTTGATCTAGTGATTCTTAGAAATGACATTTCCAAGATACTACAAGAAATGATGGAAAGACATTTCCTTTGTTTGCACAGAGAATTGCATGAGAGGATGTCCTTGCAGAATATTGTTGTTTGCTTGGTACTTTCTCCTATAATGTTTTCTGAGGCAAAAGCTCTGTTACAAAGATGGTTTCTAGAGATGTGAGTTTGTGGTCCTTGCATCTTATGCATTTCATTTTGAAACTTTTAGCTCTGTTTGATAGCAAGGGACTATTGAGTTGCATTTGGGAAGTGTTGTTTATTATTCTGAATCATATGCTCATTTGTTTATTATTTTGCAAACTAATAAATGTAATGTATTCTCAAAGTTTTGCCAAAAAATACCCGAATACCCGACCCGGTTTTTTTGTTCGGGTCTAATGCGTTTTGGGTCGGGTCAGGTCAGGTCGAGCCAAAGTGTGACCCTTTGCGATTGGGATTGGGTCAGGTAACATCAAAACCCAACCCGACCCAACCTATTGACACCCCTAATCGACACCATTAAAAGGTTTAGGACTAAATTAACACAAATACAAAAGGTTTACAACTTTTCTTACACTTTTCCCCAAAGGTTTAGGACTAAATTGGAAAAATTGAAAAGCTTAAAACTGAATTAGTATTTGTACAATAGATTTAGGAGTAATTGGATAATTTTACATTTCAAACTGCTTTCAAATAGTTAAAGTGATTGGAAAGATCAAATTCATAATTGTAAATCAAGTATTTAAATTTGGTCATTCCGAGAAAAGGTTCTGTTAAGTAAGCTTAGAAATGTGGTGGGTCGGACTTTCCGACAAATTAGATTTCATTAATATATACTAGAACTCAAAAGTGCAACATGAATAACTTGTCTATACAATCCTCGACTCTAATTTTCGCAGTAGTAATTTGCGTAACAAATGAAAAGTTGCACTTGATTGAGCCCATAAATCATGAACACCTGTTCAATACTTCTGCGCACTTTCAAAAACACATGCGGAGAAGGTGTATGACCATGAGACTTGTGGTTTGAACTTTGAAATAGACATAACCTCTTAGAAGAGATACAAGGGTAAGTATAAATTTTTAGTTGTTTCTTTTTTTTGGTAAAGAATTTTTTTTTTTTAGTTGTTTCTTCATAAGGTTAAAAACTAAACCGCAATATAACAATCTTCTATGAAATGGAGAAATTAAGACGTAAATTGTATGTTTATGATTTTTAAGGTGCTTACTTTTTTTTTTGGGTCGGATGAGGAACCTGCTTTAAGTACCAAAATCCGGGAGTACACAAGGATCACTAATATTATGGACCAATTGAGACACACGTGACAGGCCCAAACCAAAAAGCCCAATATAGCTTCGTTTCACTCCGTTTTGAGAGGCATAATTTCGTGTTATTGGCCTGATCTAGATCCATACATGTGTTATCTTAACACTAGTTGTATTCTTTGAAAAACTGTTAATTGCGACGCTATATTGAAAAAAACCAACTGGAAAAGAAAAAAAAAGAGACATTTTTATTGCTTATTGTATCCTCAAGACTTCTGAGGAGAGATTGACTGAATCATGTAAAATACAATTTAAGGACAACAATCTCTCCCCAAGGTTTGCTAAAATTGACTACTCGCGAACATGTGCTTCACGAGGATCAATATGTTTATCATCAATTTGGCTAATGACAGAGGTTGAAGCTTCTAATGCCAACAGCTCCATCCTTCTCTTGTCAATCATTTCCTTGAAATCCGCCAAAGCCTTCTTTAATACCATTAATTGTTCAAAGCTAAGGTTTTCGATTTCCAGAGGCACAACATGTCGGAGCTCTTTTGCCCGTTTCTTTTCAGCTTCTAGACGCTCCATCACATCTGTGTATTGTTTGTTCAGTTCAACTAAGGTTTGGCCTTCATTAGCTCGAGCCTGTTGAGTGACAGTAGGACAAACCTTTTCTGGATTCTCAAACCTGTCTAGGACCGCACCCACTGAAGGGTATCCAAAGGAGAAAGGCTTGCCGCTAGGAGAAAAGAGAATAATGGCCATCTCGGCAGCACAAAGAGTGCATAGTTCGCTTGCTTTCTTGAACAGCCCTGGTCGCCGTTTCGAGAAGGCAACTCGTCGTCCATTGGCACCCTCAATCATCATCTTCGCGCCGGTCGTTTTTCCCTTCATGTCTCACCCTGCAAAATCAATGTAAATTCAAATGATATTGTGAGAATAAGGAAGAGAGGTGGCCATTTATAGGATTTTACAGGCTAAAGCAATGCTTAGAATAATGCACCACTCCCTCTTTGATTGGTAATCCTCTTTGATTGTTAATTCTGATTTGGGTTTCCATATATTACCGTGCGTTTTAAAGGGTTTAATGATAAATCCGTCGTTTTCTGTCTAATTGACAAAGGTGTAATCCTCTCAACATTACTAAGTTGGCATCCCTTTAATAGCTTTAGCTAGTTAATACATTGGATAAGAATCCATAATAGACTTAATCAACGAGTACACTCAGCGTAGAAGGAATTAAATCTCACTCATTAGTAAAATTAGAATTTTTTGTGCTCAATTGCACGAATTTTTTTTTTTTGTCATATTCTAACTTTGATATATCTCCTTGTAAAGCGTGGAAGTCGAACCACATACATGAATCTAAATGTCCCACCCCTAGCCTTTCTGAAGAATGTGCGGAATCAAACTCCATATCTCTCCGTTCCCATATGAGAATGATAGCCACTGGTACAACTCCCAATAATTCCTGAACTGCTTTTGCTTTGGAACGATCATATATTTTCCACATATCAAAGAAAAATGATTAGTAGAAAGGTTTTGTTATTTACTTGAATTTTACATTCTTTATCCATAAAAACAACAAATTAATTGATGGAGTCGGTAGCTAACACGACCTTCCTAAAGCGGTCCATGAAACATATTTAGAGGTAATGCCAAAGGTTGATCAATGGTCTCCAATTGACACAAGTTCTCCTTAGCCCTCACCTCACACAACATTGAGAATTTCAATGTCTGTTCAATTTATCCAATGAGGGTTCTATATGTAAGGAATCGTCAATAGCCTATTGAGGTCGATTATAAATCAAGTAAGACATGAGAAAATATCTCTTCCTACACAATAAAGATTTAAGAATAAAGACTTGATTACACGAGTTATTCAGCTAATGCCATTTCAATATATAAACTTGATTGTCAACTAAAGTGTCCACACGGTCTTCTAACCAAATTATGAATCCTAATATTTTTATCTGCTAGGTGTTCATGCAATGCTTTTTATGTTTAATATGATCCTAAAATGAAACCTAACTATTTACTAGAATAAAGCAATTCATAACACAATAGTAATATAAATAATCGCAATCGGTTCATCAAAGCATGGGAATAATGAGTTAAAAGAAGAAACACAGTAAAGTAACATAATATGAGTTGGCAAAAATATAACATGACCTTATTATTAAGCCTCGGGATGATAACTCCATGAGCTAATTTTTAATCAAATTTCAATTCAATTTTTTTAAGAGGCTAATTTGCTTAAACCAAACTAGAAATTATAATTACACTCCCTAAATTATGTGAATACAGACTAAATGAAGCTAAGCCAAATCTGATATTAAAACTTAACAACCTGGACAAGGCCTATTTTGCTAACCATGTTTTATTTTTATATTTTTTATATTTTGAAAATGGGGAATCGGGCCGGCCCCTTGGGCTTGGTCCGTGCGTGGGGTCAAATCTCTAGTCTCATGGGTTTTTGGATCTTAAGCTTGGGACTTCACTGGGCTCTTAAATCGAGCCCACTTCAATTTAAAAAGAACTTTCTAAACCCAATTTCATATGTACTCCCGTTGAACCCATCTTGCAGGATGGCTGCACTAAGCCCATTATTTTAACCGCATCATCCTACACGAGTATTATTTTTTGGAAAACATTTTTCATATCATTATTTTCTACGAAACAAAAAGAGTTTTACACTCAGGTCATTCACGGAACAATCCCAGAACATGAAATTTTAATTTTTCTGCAATGAACATTGAAAACAAACGATCTTTGAAGACATCTAAAACTTCAATTAACAAAGAACCTTCGAACCTTAAACTGAAAATATCCCTATCTTACCATCGCCACTCCTCATTCGTTCCCAGATCGCTATTGCCACCACCTTCAATCATCATTCTTAGCCACCAGTATCTGCCGCCAGTATCTGCTGCCCAAAGGACAATCAGAGCACATAGATAATAAGAGTTGTGATGAACAAGCCGGTGTGAATGGACATAGATTAACACTAAGGCCAAGAACATATATACTTTACCATAGACCTCCAATACTCACTACGAGACCGCCGTCCACCGGTTGTCATCATCAGTTTCTAGCCATTATAATCCCAAAAGTCTTTAGTATTTTAGGATCAAACAACTCACAAATATGAAAATGAAAAGAGAAAAGCATCGCAGAGAAATAGAAACGTATATAAACACCACTAGGCATTAATGATACATTTGATTCGGCATTTTAAAAGCCTATTAAGAAAATGCAAAGCAGTTTAGCTTAAAGGATTTTGGGCAAATGTAAAGACTATTTGGTAAACTATGCTTTGAAAAGTAACTTTGAAAGAAATGCCATTTGGTAGAAAACATTTTTGAAAAGCTCATTTTGGTGATTATATTGGTTTTTAATTTTTATTTGTTTATAATTGAAAAAATTAATATATGCAGCTTTTTATATATAAATTTTGATAATAATGCTTAAAAAAAAATAAGTTACAAAAGGTACACTTAAGTGCCAAAATCGGAGCAAAAGGGATCACTTAAGTGCCAACAGCGAAAAATTCCGGCCAAATTGCCATGTGTCCATTTTCCGGCGATTTCATTTGCTGACGAAGTATTTTTTTCAAAATAAAAAATTCACGTGGCATTTTTTTCAAAATAAAAAATCCACGTGGCAATTTAAAAAAAAAATTGTCCACGTCATATTTTTGAAAAAATTAAAATCAATTTTATAATAATATATTTTTAATTATTTAATATTATTTAATCAATTTTATTAATAATTAATAATTTCAAAACGACGTCGTTTTGGCTGATTTTTGACCGATTTAGTTTCCGGCGAGCCACGTAGGCAAGAAAATTAATAAAAAATTGCCACGTAGGATTTCCGGCAGGGTTCCGGCGACTTGGCACTTAAGTGATCCAATTTTTTTTAAAAGTGTCACTTAAATGTACCTTTTGTAACTTTTGGCACTTAAGTGTCCGATTATATTGGTTTTTAATTTTTATTTGTTTATAATTGAAAAAATTAATATATGCAGCTTTTTATATATAAATTTTGATAATAATGCTTAAAAAAAATCAAATACATATAAATTAAAAAAAAGAGACCAAACCCTATGACAATCCAGTGAAGGGCTATGGCTATTGGTAAACCAAATCTAGTGTTGGTAGCTGTTGATCGAGGTCGCCCAAGGCCAGGTGACCTTTGGCGAGGGTCGCGTGACCTTGGTGAGGGTCGCCAAAGGTCGCTCGACCCTAGGCCAACCTCAACGAGGTTCTCTAGAGGTCGCTCAACCTAGGGCCACCCTTGATGAGGGTCGTCCAACCCAAGTGACTGCCCCTGAGTCTTGCAGCCCGCGTAGGTTGCTTGGGCCATGCTTTGCCTAGGTTGTGCAACCCTCACTAGAGGTTGCCCGACCTTAGGTGATCTCGACCGATGACCATCGGTTTTAGATCTGGCTTGTCGATAATTGTAGCCCTTCATCGAACCGCAAAGGGTTTGGTCTCTTCTTTATTTTTAATTTTTTTTAAATGAGGGACAAAATTGGAAATTTGAAGACAAAATTAGAAATTTGAAGATTGGTGAGGGCAATTTTGGAAGAAAAAATGAACTTCAACTTATGGCCAAATGGTTAAAGCCCAATGCTAGGCCCTAATAGCATTAAGCTTTCAGTATTCCCAATGCTGGCCTTTAGTTGAAAATTATTTCCAAATTATTATCAAACAGCATAACATTTCCCCAAGGGGTTTTGAAGGTCGAAAGCTCATTGGGAATACAAAGCCAAACACACCACCCTAATTCCTAAAATATTTTCTTCACTAGTAACCCCCATCAACCACTGTCCATAAGAAAACACGAAATGCGAACTAGAAGAAAATAAACCACTGAGGTTTACCCTAATGGCTACCATTCTCATATAAAAAGGAAAAGATTGAGAGTTTGAATCTCCACATTCTCAAGGATTAGAATGGAGACAATTTAGTTTCAAGAATGAGTTTCGACTTCCACACCTTACAAAAAAGCAAGGCAAAAGTCTGAACATCGAAATAGGAGTAAAATAGGACCAATCCAAAAAAAGAAAAAAAAACTAGAGAAAATAGAATTGCAGCAACTAAATTGAGCGATTATGCAAAAACTAAGATTCAGGCTCAGTAATTTAAAATTCAATTGACATTATTCAATTTATGTTGACATGTTTCATAATCAGACTATAATAAAAATAATTCACACTGAGATCTCAAAAACATTTCATCGAACAAAAAGGTCAGCATTTTCAGGAAGGTATTGATATTCAAAACAAATGAGACATTGACATCCAAATCGGCGCCAAACATGTTAACACACTAAGAACCATCGAGTTATGTCAAACTTGATTGGATTTTCGTTCAAACGGGAACTAGATCTTGACAACTCTGCTCTTATTTTCAACAAACCGAGAAAAAACAATAAACTGGTACAGTGACAAAACGGAGTTCTAATCGTAGCCAATGATAAAAAAAAAAGAGTAAGATACTTGGGTTTCTTTGAATTTAATGGGGCATGAGTCCGAATGGGCTTTAAAGACGGAATTTTTATTATGGGCCTGATTCTAGGCTTTTATGGGTCTAAGTTATGCAAATGGGGTTTAACAGATCAGTTAGTGCAAAAGGGTGAGTGGCCGAATTGGACATTCTTTTTCTTTTTAATTTTTTTTTGCATTTTCATTTCTCATTCTTTCTCAATTTTTTTCCTTTCTTTTTTAAATATACTTTTACAAAAATGTTGTTCAATTTATTAGTAAAAATTTCAGTTGTCAATAGTAATCAATCAGAAGATTCCACGTGACAAAGCAACAGAACCAAACCATGCTACTAGGAGATTGTGCATCTAGATAGAAGAATAAGCACCACTTAATCCTTTTCTAATTGAACCAACGGGGGTTAACCTAGTGACCGGGGGGTGAGAAGTTCGAATCCCCAAATTCTCATGGGGTTGGGGGTGGGGACAATTTAGCATCACATGTAGGGTTTGACTCCCACACCTTACATAAAGGCTAGGCAAAAATCTAAGAGTGAGTTGAAAGTTAGTGTATAACAGACCAAAAAAAAAATTCATTTTCTAATTGATAGCCACAATAGTGCCACTATTAACTAAAAGGCCATGTATACATTTGTCTTGAGATTATTTTAACCGCAATAGATTGTGAGACAACAGCAGAGTATTACTCATTATTATAATGCCTTTATATGCATCACCAATTGTCACCCACTTGTTAATTGTAACCCAACAATCCACTAAGAGAAATGTCTATATTAGCCAAAAGACTCATTCAAGTAAGATGTTGGACATTGTAGAATCCTAATCTAAACTCTTTGTATTTTCCTTTTTCATTTGTATTCTGACTTAAGCATTATAGGCCATCCCAATTCTAAACTTGGATGGCTTAACCTCGGTTTTCTTGTTCCACATTAATCCTCGGAGTTGGCAAGGTGATTCCTATGCTATGCATTAATAGTTTGGTGCTGTCAATGGAAGATGACAAAAAGCTATGTCGTCTTCTCTAGGACTTCTAGATCATTGCTGGAGAAGTCCTTTGTTCTATTTCCAAAGATGGATGGCCAACCTAGCTTTCCTTGTTCTTCTCAAAATACCTGCATTGACCATGACATACATGGAATTATTACTCCACTATTCTCAATGCAATATCCATCTCCATACCCTAAATACCCTCATGCATCATCCTAGGCAACATGGTTTTCCTTGTCATTCTCTTAAACCTTATCCACAACTTTCCTACGGTTACTATTCCTACATTTCACAAGAGTATGCTCCTTCATACAGGTAATTATGTTACTCATAACCAATTCAACTTGCTAGAAAAGCTTGATGGATTAGCTCTTGCCAACCAACCATTAACTATTCAAAGTTAAGGTTTTAGATTTCCTAGAGGCTTAACATGTTGTAGCTCTTTTGCCCATTTCTTTAGGGTTTTCCATTGCTCGAGCACATATGCATATTATTTGCTCAATTCATCTCCGGTTCGGTTCCCATTAATTTGAGCCTGTTATACAACAATACTACAAGCCGTCTTTGGAAGCTCAAAACTGTCTAGGACTATACTTGCAAAAGGGTGTCCAAAGGAGAAACTGCCACTAGGAGAGAAGAGAATAATGACCATATCAGCAACGTAAAGAGTGCATAGTTCATTTACTTTCTTGAACAACCCTTGTCGTTATTTTGAAAAGGCAACTTGTGTCACATGAGCACCCTCGTCATCATTGTTGCTCCATTTGTTTTGCCCTTCATAGCGCAAATTGCAAAATCAATCTAAATTCAAAAGAAATTAAGAGAATAATGAAAATATGTGACCATTGATAAGATTTTGTAGGTCAAATCAATATTAAAGTAATGCACCACTCCTTATTTAAAAGGAAAAAATGATGCCACAATTGCCATAACTTTTATCTAGTGCTCACTTGAGTGTCATAAGTTTCTTTCGACCATTTATGTTATGAATAATGTGGAAACTATAATGAAATTAAAACTAAGAAGAATAAAAGAACAATAGATTTATGGGAAAAACCCTTGCAAGAAAAGCCACAAATTAAAAGCAAAATCCACCATAGAAAATGAAGGATTACAAAATATGGCTAAAAGACCTAAGACTCTTTTTATCTCAACTTCTTAACGTAATAACTTGAGAAAAACAATATTCATATTGCCCCCAAGTGCTAAGGTTGGCCAAAGCTAAGACGTAGACTATGATATCATTATTAGAATATACACGTAAGTTGTGTTAGAGAAGTCCCACATTAGATAATTGATGTAGTGTTCAACAATTAATATATTACAATTGACCCATAACTCATTAACTTAAGCTTTTCATTGAAGATGAGTCTAACTAGATATATTGACGAATTTGGAATTAGGTTTCCTCTTGGTGATTTCCCCAGGCAAAAAGTATCAGGTTTTAGCTAGTATACTTAACAAAATGGTATTAGAACCAATGGTTGATTGGTGGCCCACTCTCAATATGTATTGATATTTGATGGCTATCTTAAGGAATGAATTTGGTAATGACCAATGCTGTTTTTAGGCAGTTGAGCATTGTTGTAGGCCTAATGTCAAGTTGAGATAAGTTGAGTAGAAGGATGCCTGAATTGGGAGGGAGCAAACCTACCACTAAAACTCACACATGAGAAGGGAGATTGTTAGAATACATATCAGTTGTGTTAGAGAAGTCCCACATCAGAGAATTAATATAGTATTCAACAATTAGCATATCATAGTTGGCACATAACTCATTAACTTAAGTTTTTGAATAAATGTGAATCTAACTATATATATTGATGGGCTTGAACTTGGGCTCCCTCTTAATGATTTCCCTAGGCAAAAATTGTTAGCCTTCTGCTACACACCTAACAACTTAAGTGCCATAACCTATATAAAACGATTAATTGAGTGTAATGACTTTGAACCTATTACTTGAGTGCTAATTATAAACATTCACCCAAGTACTGGAAATGTGATTTCGCATAGTGCTTGAGGTGAACCTTTTTAAAAGCTTATTCTATTCAAGTAATTGATTTTTCAATTATAGCACTCGAGCAGCGGAAAAAATTATAGCACTTAAGTAAGTGCAGTACAAAAGTTATAACATTTATGGCATCATTTTCCCAACTTTAAATGATAACTCTAATTTTACTTTCCATATATGACATGCACTTTAAGAGGTTTAATGATAAGCATGTTGATTTCTATTAAATAGACAAAAGTGTAATCCTCTCAACATTCAAATTGTAACTCTAATTCAAATATTCTAATTCAACTATAAATGGTAACTTTTATTCAACTTTCCATATATGACATTCGTTTTAAGAGATTTAATGATAAGCATGTTCTTTTCCTTTAGTTGGAGGAAAGCACAATCCTCTTAACATTCAAAGGTTGGCATCCCTATAATGTCTATTTCTAGCTAATTATATGGATAAGAACATGTTGGGAATTTGAGCTTGGAAAGAAAAGAAAAAAAGTAGGTTTCCTAATTCAAATATGTCTCCTACAAGAGGTTCTTTATTTTGCATACTAACACTACATATATATAAACTAGTGTTCGGGCTTATCCTATATGAGTTTTTCGAATGAGCTCTTTGTGAGATTTTTAGATAATTGGTTCTACTATGGATGTAATAAAGGGCTAAGAAAAACTTGAACTATTGGTTGATTATTAAGCTCGGTGCAAACCCTTGTGGACCAAAATATCGTCGAATTCAAGGGTTCCTTGCTCATACCCATATACATACAAATTAGCTCATTATTCTCTCATAAATTTATCATTACTTGTTGATTAAACTCAATCAATGTCTCAAGAGAATTGGCATCTACATGCAAATATTTTCACATTTCATGATGTTTGAGTCTTTTATTGTAAATTATGGTCTAGCAAAGGAGTTGTATGGTCATGTATCCAAAATAGATAGAAGAGATCAAATCCTTCATGCGCTCAAAACTTTCTTGAGCTTCATGTATTAAAAGCTTTTTCTAATGCCTAGAGTAGCAATCATAATTGGTTGTCTTACTGCACCCTTTTGCTTGGTCAAGACAAATTTATCAGTCACATGAAAATTTAGTTCAGGAAATATAAAATAAGCCGATTCATATTTCTTGAAGTTCTCGTCTCCATCGAAGGCCCAGGAGATTCAAGCCTTAATTGACTGATGTAGTAAGAGAAATTTATGGTTTGATCGCTATCTTTGGCACTCTTAACTTCTAGCTCGATGAGTGAGGGAGAGAGGGGTTGGCCCAAAAGCCTAAGCATTAAACTTCAAGAGCTATTATTTGATCATAATTGCATCAATGAGCATCAAAGATAGAGAAAACTTGTTGCAGAATTCAAAGAATTCCGATATGAGTTCCAAAGGCAAGGAGGCACTGGCATCACCTTTATCAAGCTCACCCATTAGTGACTCGAGTTGATTGAGAACAATTTGGTTATTGACCACCATGGGTATACCACCACTCATAAGATCCAGAAAATGTGCTAGCTTGATTTTTAACTTGTTAACATTTACTGTTTCCGAAGATGAGCTCTCTGAAAAAATGTCATAAGGTCCAGCAAATAGTACACGAGAAGCTTCATAAGTACACAATATCCTAGCAAGCATGGTTGGAGAAGTTCTTTTCTCTCCCTGAACTTTCAATGTAACTAGAGTTGAAAGAGAAAATAACGGTGGATTTTGAGTTTGTATCAGCAACCAAAGGAGCAATGTTGATGAAGTCTAGGGAGTAGGTTTTGCAATAGTGGAACTTTCAGGCAAAGACTCAAGCATGGTATGATGAGGTAAACTACTACTAATGGCTGATGTGTCAACAACTATTATTCCAGAATTGTGTTAGTACATAAAGCTAAGACAAACAAATGGAGAGATACAAGAAAGAGGAAGGGGACTTACTATAAACTGCCAAAGGAATTGGGGTAAATACCATTCCAAAACTTGTAGGGGTCAAGGGACGAAGTCCTTCACTTGCAGAGCATTCCTTTGTTGTATCAACAAGGCAACAAGGCTGCCTTAAATAGAGGAGATCTTTAAGGTCTTGATTTCAACAAGATTAGCTTTAATGGGAACTAAAGCTAGATTCTCAGCAGACAACTTGGGTTGTTTCCTCATTGAAGAAGGGGAAGCTCTTTTCTTCCTCTTACAAGGGCCACCATGACATCCAAGGTATCTTCATCTTTGATATATAATGAAGATCCAATCACATCCAGCAAACAGAGAAGTAGGATAAGGAAAGGTATGGGATTTCGAGTGGACATACCTCTGATGTCATCTTCCTCTGGCATCCTTGTTATGTGAGGATCTTCATGCTGTTGTGAAATTGATTTACTCCATGAAGCCCCAGTTTTGAGCATCCTTGACATAGTTGAAGGGTTAGGTTCAGAAATATGGTCAAGGATTGCCTTGCCCTTGCTAACTACATCCTTTGACCTTGAGCTACATTGCTTTATTCATTGGAAGGCAGTCTTGATGGCATCTTCAAAAGGACTATAGAATGAAAAGGAAACCCATTTGTCTGTGAATTCAAGCACAAAGCTAGGAAAAGGTTGAAAAGAGTCAAGGCTGAATTGTATTTTTCGCTGTCATTAATAGAAACTCCATAGAATAAGCAATTGGCATTGGCACAACTTGATAAAAACCAAATTGCCTAGCGTAGTACTATAGGGAGTAAGCTTCAAATCCATGATTAAATCTTCCCTTCAAGCAAAGTCGCATTAGAAGATCAACTGAGGCAAGTATGCATAACCAGAACTCAAAGAAATTGTCCAAGTACTCGGTATCTGGACAGAAAGGTAATTAAACTCTGAGGCCTTGTAAGGGAAGGATTTGACATGTGCGGGATGGATGAGTCAAAGGTAATGAGCAAAAGGAGGGCTATGGTTAGGAACCTTTAGGGAAGAATAGCTAAGCAATCAACTGCCCAGAGGAAAGGGTTTTGGTGGCTTGGATTTTGGCAATGAATAACGTGGGAGATCTCAAGAAGTCTTGCTGAATAAGAAAGGAAAATAGAGGGACATCCACGCTTGTAGAATCCAAAACGGACCAAATAAGATCCCTATCTCCTTAGGCACATGAGTAATACTCCTGTATAAATTAGCCAAGACAAGTGGGCCAGAGAGAATTGTCTTCCTTCATAAGATTTAAGGCAAGATTTAAATAATTCTTTGAAACCTTGACAAGGGCTAAAGAATACATATTTTGGTAACCAGTATAGCAAGAAACCAACATGTTCGACAAGGTCAATAGGGCTAGAAGTTTTCCAGAATCGATCAAGGAAGTTCCCTTAAGCAAGAACAGTGCCAGAGATGCAATGCTCATCAAAAGTCTCCAACCTCTCCACAGGATTTCCATGTGGTATAAACCCATATATACTAAAGACATCTAAAAGGGTTATGGACATGGGTCCCTATATGGGAAGAAGAAATGATTAGTCAATGAAGACCAGAAACAGACCATAGAACCCAATAGTCCCCTATCTAAATCATGAGACAACATACTGACCTCTAACGCCATCTCTATGTTTGCACTCTTCCATGATAACTGAGTTTCCAGGTTATCCTTTAGTTGCAAGTACTAGGGGTGAATGTTTCGTTGAACGAAGAAAAGCTTCGAAATCTAGAGGGGGCAGATGTCCAAATATCCTTGATGGAAGAATGTTGTATAGGGAGTTTCACATTCTCTTTAGTAGGGAAGAAGGGCTGGAGAGACAATGGAACATGATCATGATGTAAGAGACAAGGCACGAGAAGCAGCTGCTCGGGGTTATTCTCTATGGTGCTCGACAATTGAAAAAGGTAATACTTAGCCTCTTCACTACGACAAAGGTCATCAAATTGTGAGATGAAAGATTCAGGGAGGAATTTAGGAGTTTTGGTTGCCATGGAAGAAGCTTGCAAAGGGTTTAGAGT
The DNA here is from genome assembly GCA_014858505.1 of Corymbia citriodora subsp. variegata. Lineage (NCBI taxonomy): Eukaryota > Viridiplantae > Streptophyta > Magnoliopsida > Myrtales > Myrtaceae > Corymbia > Corymbia citriodora. The sequence continues at coordinate 8,296,046 of CM026418.1, read as the reverse complement.
TTAAGGAAGAAGGCAAAAGAATATGGAGGAAGAAACTGTGAATATATACTTGAAGTGGGAAATGACGATTCAAAATTACAATATCCACTAGCTGAAACGAAGTCAAGATATAACAAGAGACGTTGATCCATATTGGTTGCACTTGAGAAAAGAGGTGTCAAATAACAAAAATGCGTTATCATCCGTAGCAGATCGTGCGAAAAATGAATTCTTTCCTTACTTCTTTTAAAATGGAGCATACATTGGCACTTAAAATTAACCATGCTGTCATTTGCTGATCACATGAAGATCACTTTGAGGTCAAATGGAGTTACATATATGCCCCATGAATATTGGCACATTATTGGCTATCGATTGATATATTGAAGGAAGTTGGATGATCAATAATGAAGGAGTCACATGTCCAACCATCATGATGCAAGTTTTAGAATAGTTCTAGCGATAAACTTCGAAAGCAAAGTTTTCGAAATGTTGAGAAAGGAATCACATAGTGAGCAAAAGGAAGACAATTGATAATCAAAGACCTAGCTAAGGACAATGGTCAACTAAGGAAGTTGAATGGATGGACAAAGGCACAATCGAAACAGTTACAAAACGAACTAGTTGAAGAATGGGCAACATACTAAGAGTCAAAGATGGCAATTCAAATTGATAATCACTCGACGGTTACGAGGCATTCCTATGGATATCTTGAGTCCTTCAACAAGAAGACCCCCCTCCCCTAGCTTAGTTTAGCTGTAGCTTTAGACTCCCACCGTTGATTCAATTCCAACAAGTGTCATTATCTCAGGTAGGGCTATTGATTAGATTCTAGTGCTGTCCTATTGTCCAACATCGTGATTAGATTTCAGTGTTGTGTCCTTGTACTCCTCTTGGTCCCGATAGTGTTTCTATCATCCAACGTTGTCAATTAAACTCCAACATAATGTCCTCGTATCCAGGAGTAGTGTTTTCCCAGTGGAGTTTCTATTGTTCAGCGTCGTCAATTACATTCCAACATTATGTCCTCATACCGGTCTAGGAGCAGTGCCTTTCCAATGTTGTTTCTATCGTCCAACGTCGTCAATTAGATTCCAACGTTATGTCTTCATAGCCACGTAGGAGCAATGCCTTCCCAGTGTTGTTTCTATTGCCCAGCGTTGTCGATTAGACTCTGATGTTGTGTCCTCGTACCCATCCAAGAGCAGTGCCTTCCTGGTATTGTTTCCATCTTCTAACATCATGTTACCCACCTAATCTTAGTTGGTCATCATTAGTGCATCGCGGTGTGCAAGAACTAGGCCGTCAATTATATTATGGCACTTGTTATCATTAGTTACAAGTTTGTACTAGGTGATTTCATTGTACTCAAAAATATATATAAATTATTGTATTTGACCCTCTCTGTCTAGTATTAGTATTTGACCCTCTCTGTCTAGTATTAGTAGAGCACCCAAGTCCCCTCAAAATAAAAACTAAAAACGTTTGGTGAAAGATATTTCATCGTGGGATTCAAAACCAACAAAACAGCCTGCAAAGAAAAATATCAGGCATGTTATTTCCACAGTTCATTGGAAATCATTTAAGAATGATATACATCCTTTACACCAAAATAGATGACCGGCCTTAGCATGCCTTCTTGGTAGAAGGCGTTGCTCCCGTGGTCAATATGCACCTTTTCCTACAAGAGAATGGGGCATGTTACTTCTATTCCAAGATTGAATTGGACTAATTTAGGAATGATGTATAATTTTCGCACTAAATCGATTGACTCTGTTTCATCTTGCCCCATTCATCAACTACAAAGAGAAAAAAATGTAATATGTTATTTCAATAATCCACGGGATTCATTTTAAGAACGGTAACTTCCTTTTACGGCATATTTGACGACTTCGTTCTATCTCGTTTCCTTGTCTGCGGAGGAGGATTCGCTCTCAGATTGACCGCACTTCATTTGGCAAATGTCTATTTCAATTGAATCTTTCCCTTTTTAAAAGTCGGGTGACTTAGGCATTTCGTGTCCCTGATCCATTTTTTGGCCATCTACCCCAATTAAAATTTCCTACACATACGGAAACAGTGTATTATTTCTGCAACTAGGAAAGTTAGGCTCAAGAACGAAGTACACCCTCATCTCAAAGCCGAGCAATTCTGCATCTCATCATAACTTTGCGGAGGAAGGAAAAATATTGTCCCAATGGTCGAATGCATGCCTCACTGAGTTAGATAATCCATATGCAGCTCCATTATAATCCCCCCACAAAAAAGAGGATGGAAAAAGTTGTCAAGCAAGAAAGCCTCCACTTCTCCCCATGCCGTACTAGAGGAAGCCACAAGACTTGAAGATACGCAAAGAGAAGCAAATAGTCTCCCCCACCAACTCCGGGGTCTTCTTAGTACCATGTAGTTGGGTTACTGACTTTGAGAGGATGTCGATATATTTCTCATGGACAAGTATGTCGAAAAACAATCCTAGCTCGGCTATCCCAAGTCGTATATCTCCTCAAATATCGCGAAAAGACCTCGGGAGACAAGCAAGTAGAAGAATCCGGCCAAGCGAAAGTAGTCTTGTCCCAAAAGTAACCTCAGAGCTAGCTGAAAATATTTTATCACATGGCTTTGTGCAATAAACGTTATTTGCATTCTCATCGATGTAGGTCTCGTCATCATTAGCCATTTTTTAGTGCTCTTTATTGCATAATCGGATTTTCATATGCGCAAACCATCAAGCCCGGTTTGTTAACTGCACGTGAACACCATATGATTGATAAGGATACTGAGAAGCTATTTTTATAGCATTAACAAGGTAGAACTTTGCGGAAACAAATGATCGTCAGCTTTTGTTTGAGAAATAAATTCATTCAGCAAAGACCAATTCTCAGTAAAGTTCCATTATCACTAGCTGCCATAGTTCCCAATTCACACAGCTTTTCTACTGGATGTTTTGCCATACCCATCAAGATGGATTCTATTTCCTCTTCTACCCACCAAATGTCCCTCATGGCCCATTGTCCCTTCTACTTCATTAGGACCACCACTACATTAAGAAGACAGATTTGAGACTGTTCTCAAAAAAATTCTGTGATGAGTCAACGCCTTGATCTAAGGCCACGTGCTCCTCCTCCGAGCAAGCATTATCTTCGACACTTTCTTGGTGAGGGCTGTAATATTGAAGAAGCCCCAGTTTCAGGAAGAACACCAAACATCCTTATCCAAAATGAATATGCACTCTTAGCTGATGAGTAAATGAAATAGTAAAGATCCTTGGCACGTCAATCGTGAAGGATCACAACAAACAAGGTATCTTGCGCAGGAATTCAACACTTCAAATTCTTGGATCATAACCAAAGCCAAAACTTGATGTGGTTCTGCAAACGTCATGTTGATTATTATGAAGAGACGGAACAGTTAGTGATGAAATTGATCATAAGAACTGCATTAATTGCCTCCAAACGAAATTGACGCTGAAGACTTAAAACAAGATTTAGCCACTCCATGCTTCTTGACTACTGAGCAAAGTCGAATAGGGGACACTTCAGGTCTTTGCAGCTAGAAATCTGGGTAACCAAAGTTCAATGGCTCTTTCCTGTGAAGCGAAGCAAAACAAAGCACATTCGGTGCTTTCTCAAAACATAGGCCAGTGGCGACTATGGATGGCGGATGACCTCCAATGTCCCTTTGCGAATTGGCTTTGAACAGTTCAGCTTTCGTATAGCTCAGTTTGAAGCAACATTCAAATCTGGTAGATGCATTAGTGATGCCAATCCACGAGCAGGCAAGTCATCCTAATAAAGCTCGTCAAAAATCTGGTGATGGTGACGCCCAACCTCCAAATAAAGGAACTTCCTAGAATAGAAGTCAGCATCGATTAGCCTGTCGAAGATTGGCGCCAGCAAAGATTGGATGCACAGCCGAAGCACTTCGAGTTCTCATCAAGAATGGACGTTCTGTTTCGCAATTGAAGAATGTGGCAGCAGAGATACAACAAAGGAGACTAGAAAGGTAACGCAGGTAATCGAGCTGAAAGCCACAGTGATCGGAGATGGACTGGTCAAATAGGTGCAGTGGTGAGAGATTATCGTTGATGGCGGAGAAAATCCCAGAGAGAGAATTTTTATTACTCTCTATAATGGTGCTTTCTGTTATGGTATATGGTCTCCTCCTCCTTTCTGACCACTGTAATGAATCAATAAGAGTATGTTGCGTTCAGAAAGAAGTGGACCCACCGTACCTCTTATTACCATGGCTCATTAACCCGATACTGCTTCCTCTTCTTGTTGAGATAACTCTAATAATTTCCTCAATGCAAGTCATATTGTTATCAAGTAGACAATGAGGACATGTCGATGCCTTGTTGTTTTGAAAAAATTGGGTTCATATTTAGCTCCAGATGAAAGGTCCATGATGATGCTTGCCATGGCAAAATGAGCCTAAGACACATGGGCGAAATCCTGGGCTTGAGGAAGTTGTTACCATTATGAATATTACCATGTGAGGGGAACTTTTCCGGAGATTATTACTCTCTCTATTGAAAGCAGCATCTTGAGGCTAATCCAATAATCCATCCGAAAAGTGATTCTCGTCAAACTTCGAACAGCAGAACTAGTAAAAGCAGCTTCATTTTTTCCTCGCCTTAAATTGTAAACCCTGGTTCTTCACCATTTTCAGCGTGGCTTTGGACTGTCTTATTCGAAGTGCAGGCGAGCTTCTCTTGGTTCACCTGTCTTTCTCTTCTTGCACAAGCACTCAATTAGCTCATGTCTATTCTTAAGACAGCCTAGATTCTTCCCTCTTAATAGCAGTTGCTAATTTCCATTTGTGCCAACTTTTAGCACTCCAGAAGTCCGTACCTCCCTAAACATCTTAAGCCCATGAAAGATTGGAATGAATTCCTTAAATTCCGATTTCTCTCAAGTGGTTGGCCAAGTCTTAACTCAACCTTTGAAGTGGCAGGATGTTTATCTACCCACATTAAATCATTTATAGCTTTCAACCCACGTGAATTTAGTCCCCGAATCATCAGCTAGACTTCTTGACTTCTGAAAAGACTAAAGTTCGCTGGCTGCAATTGCATTTTTCTTATGGAGCCAACAAACTGAAAAATTGTCCCTCATCATTTGATTTTTATTGTTTTTTGCTAGAGAATTAGATGTGATGAAACATCTTGACCTTTAACACTCAAGTACTTCATTCTCTTTTGCAACATGTTGATTTTGGTCCAAACTATAAAACAATTTCTTGGAAAGATAGCATCAATGACCCCGAATTTTTACAAAACGTAGATGTAGACATATGGGAGTAGTTGCACAAGCAAACAGAAGAAGTATACTATCAGTGCCTAAACTTATGTACGGCACTCAATGTAGTACCATAACTTTTTGGCGACTCACTTAAGTGTCAAATTTTTTGAAAAATAACTTTTTTAGTGCCATCACCAATCTATTTTGTCAAAAATCCCACATGGATTTTTTTATTAATATTTTTAGCCATGTGGCTTGCCAGAATACGTGAATGTTGAACGACTTCGTTTAACCAACTTTCGCGAATCACTTAAGCGTCAAATTTTTGAAAAAATGATTTTTTCAATGCCAAATTTCTTGACAAATGACTTTTTCAGTGCCAAATTTTTTGAAAATTAATTTTTTCAATGTCGGTGAAAATTTGACATTGAAAAAATCGTTTTTCAAAAAATTTGGCACTTAAGTGATTTACAAAAAGTTGGGTAAAATTATGTTACATGCCATGTCAACTAAAAATTTTAATTATAAAAGTCACGTATTAATTTTGGCCAGAATATCTCATCAGAGGCACTTAAGTGATTTTTTTCCTCCAATTTTGGCACTTAAGTGAGCTAGCAAAAGTTGTGGTACTAAAGTGAATGCCATACACAAGTTAAGACACTAATAGTTACTTCTACCCAAGCAAACAATATCCAGTACACCAATATTGCATAGCAGTGCAATTTCAGCTGTTTTTAGACAATATACTTGAGGACACCCATTGAAGAAAACTGATGGAACGTAACCTCCTCGATCATCTGCTTATAATGGAAACTTTCAGCAAATCCAGGTGTTTGAGCCATGCAGCTTCTCATAGGATACAAAAACTTGTTCCATACCGTCCTTTGTCTGAACCAGGAGATCCAGAATATGCTTTTTTACAGGGAATTGTGTTATTGACAACACCTGTGCCTAGTCAGATCGAAAGACTTCCATATCTGCATTTGTAATTTTATGATTCTACTTCTCCCTTTTGATAATTAGAGATGAGGTTTTTTTGACAATAGTGCTTCTTCTTCTTCTCTTTCAATCACATATGGACAACTATATCAGTTCATGAGCGAGTTAGCTTAAGTTGGAACAGATACATTCCTTTTCAATTTAGAGAATGGCTTTGCTTTCTTGTGTTGTTCGTCCAGGGCTTGCCCCAATTAATTCTTCTTGTCCTTGAAAACTTAGAGAGTAATATTTCATGTAAATGTACTTCTTTCCATCTTTTGAAGAAGGCAAGCTCTACAGCATTCAACCATTTTCTACCTACTTACAAGAGAGATGGATAAACAAGTCAGTTATAATAAATGACGTTCTTTTTGGAACAATTACATATTTACCATCTCACAGTTTCCTTTTGTGAATCAAATTGCAAAATCAACCAAGTGAAGAAATAAACATGTGTGCAAGTCTTTCTTGAAATTCCTTCTCAAAACATTTTCTGGGTAAGGCATAAATGCTATCCCAGAGAGTCGGTTTGAAACACTTAAAGTGCTTTTAAAGAAAGATGATTTTATGAAATCGAACTTCATTACTCAAATGTAAGTTGCATTGATTTATAAAAACATGGATTGGGTTTGCAATTAAAGCCCAAAACGAGAAACACGATTCCTAAAAAGATAAAGACAAGGACAAAGTAGAAGAAGCTCTTGCATAGAGAAGTGTAATAAACAATGCTATCGGCAGAAGACAACTAGGAGTGCCACAACTTTCGTATAACGCTCATTTAGTGCAAAAAAAAATTTTCGCTCACTTAAGTCTCACAAATTTGAAAAAACTTCACTTGAATGACATTTCCGATTTGTCTATCTAAAAAGCTAATGTAGTCGCTAGTGGACAATATTTTTATTAAATTTTCTTTTCTTTTCTTTTGGGCCAGCAAAAGCCACCATTGACCATTGCCGGCTATGGAACCCTCACCCAGATTGGGCGAGGGTTGCCTCGTCGTCAGCCGCAAAAGCCTTGGGCAAGGTTGTCACAGCCTCCCCCATGGCTGGTGAGGGCCATCATGGCCTTGCTATCGTGGCCTTGCCCAAGGCCTTCGCAGCCAAATTTAGGCGAAGGCCACCTAGCCCTCGCTATAGCTACTATAGGTGAGGCCATTAGGTCCTCACTGATTGCTGGCGAGGCTATGACAACCCTTGCTAGCTCTAGGCGGTGGGTCGCGAGGGCCACCTAGAGTTGGCGAGGACCATTGTGACTCGCCAGTGGTCAGTGAGGACTTGATAGCCTCACCACTGATGGCTATGGCAATGGCCAAGCGGCCCTCACTAGTCGTGGGGGAGAATGCAACGGCCCTCGCCAGTCATGAGGGAGGCCACGACGGCCTCACCCAGGGCCTTCACAATCGACGGCAAGGCGGCCCTTGCCCAATCTAGGCAAGGGTTCCACAACTGACAAGGGTCAACGGTGGACCTCACCGACCCTAGAAAAAAAAATTAATTAAAATATTAAAATATTGTCCACCGGTGGTTACCTCAACTTTTTTCAGTGAGTAAATCGGAAGTGACACTCAAGTGAACATTTTTTTAAACCTATAGCATTTAAATGAGTGAAAAAAAAAATTAACACTAAAGTGAGCACCGTACAAAATTTTTTAGCACTCATAGTATTCTTCTGCCCAATTCTATTCTAGCTTGAAAGTTCACTTATTTGTATGGTCAAGAAAGAAAATGTCAAGGAGCGGCCTTGAAAACCTGCAAAATGAAGACAATGTTAGTACAGGAACACAGGAACAACAAAGTGATCTCTCACTGAGGCCGCGCCTTACAATGAAAACAAGGTGGATGTACTTGTTTCCACGAATTTGAAAAAGGAAAGTTTCAATCAAAAGTGAACAAGAGAAAAATCATACTTACATTGGCTGACGATTTTTTTCTCTTTTTTTTTCTTCTATTACATAGACATGTGGATGTACTTACGAGGTTTTGATGCCTAACTGATAGAGTATACTATAAGGTCAAGGCTCCCATTTCAACGAAATAGTAAGCCTTTCCCCAATATCACAAACTATAGGTGGGTCAGACCTATTTCTTTTGAAGAAATAAATGAGGTCGAGAATGATTGTCCCGTTGGTGTGAATTGCATATGGTCCAATCAATCCTCAATACCTCCCAAGTGTTTCCCGGGTACAGCTGGGTTTAGGCAGAGGTTGTGTGTGCAAAGAGTGTAGTGCTAAGGCATATATAAAGGCAAGTACAATAATTAATATATGATTAGCTCATCAGTTTCATTCATATAAGCATTCATTCCATATGCCAATATGCAAAACAAACATGTCAACACTCACTCCACCCCTTATGACTCCCAACCTGCACCAACATTTAACACAACATTAGTGTTATCTTACCTTTGCAAATGTGCTGCCATGAAGCCACATTAGCTAACACACAATCAAATTTATTAGGCCTAAGTCCTCACATCCCCTGTGGAGTTGCCAAGTTGTCGCAACTTGCCCTTTAAGGGAAGAATTAGGTTTAGAGGTATTGCCAAATTTGGGCCAATGGCCTTCGGTTGGCTTGGATTCTCCCAAATTCATATCTCATGTGACATTGGACATTCAATTTTCATTTAATTAATCCTCCGTGAATTCTATATAATGAGTAGACATTAGCCTATTGAAGAAGGTTTGAAACCAAGTGAGATATGGAAGAATATCTCCTAGATTTGACCTATTAGCTAGAGATCATGACCTAAGTGTGAGTTTAAAGCATCGGATTTGACATCACAAAAAACCTTGATACTATCACATTCTTCACTTTGATGCAATGAAGTGAGAAAATTTTGTTCTCATTTTCTAACTCAGCCCCATCTATAACGAGAAGAAGATGCGATTTTTCAGTAACAAAAAGAAATCGAACTCCCAAGGACCAAAGATGAATTGCCCTTTGATGGAGATAACTGCAACGAAGCAAGGAAAAGAACGGAAAAATACACATTCAGATCATCAATCACACAAGCAAGAGAGACAAAAAATACAGATTTAGCCAGCAAGCACAGATTCAGGGGAAGGAAAAATGACCATCCAAGAACATGAGGAAAATGGTCGGGCAAATTTGGATGGTACTTCATTGTAAGTGCCAGGTGCATCCACACGATCAGACAGATTCTCAACTGATATGAACATCAATGAACGAGCAACAAAAGAACATCAAGAAATAGAGAACTCGACCGTGTCAACCATGAATCTTCTCATTTTGACACGAAAATTAAACGGAAAAAGACAGAGTGGTCGAGAGTTTTACCCTCATGATACCAACTAGCTCGCATTCTTGAGTTAAATCGTCAACATGGGTCGTTCAAGTGCTTTGATCTCAAGTTCTTCTCTCTTTTATGGACGGTTATTTCATGTATTTTCTATATATTCTACCTTCATCTTTATTTTAGCTTTTCATTTTAATTAAGGGATAATGACACAAATAATCCATGAACTTTATTTTAATATGCAATACAATCTTTATACTTTTAATTTGTTTAAAGTGGTCATTGGACTTTCAATACATGTTTAACTTAGTCTGTAAACTATATGAAAATATTAAATATTGTCTTTGGACTTGAATTAATAGAAGGACAACATTGAACATTATCATATAATTTAGGGATTAAATTGAACATGTATCAAAAATCAAAAGGTCATATTACACATTAGACTACAATTCACGGGTTAGATAGACTAGTTGTGTCATTTTTTCCTTCGACAATCTTACACACAAAATGACACAAATAGTCTCTAAACCTTTGATTTGTTCAATATAACCCCTAAATTGTAGCCAAATATGCAATATAGTTGATGGACTTTAAGTACATCTTTAATTTAGTTCTCACATTATATGAAAATATACAATGTTGTCCTTCTATTAATTCAAGTCCAATGCTAACCTTCTACTAATGCAAGTCCGAGGATAATATTGGAGAATGTGCAATGGATTATCACCACGCTCTCGGGGAGTGGTTTCTATGATGACATAGCCAGATTTTAGTTTAAAGACCGCACTATACATTAGGGTAAAGTTCGGGAATCATTTGTGTCATTATCTCTTAATTGAAATGAAAGGCTAAAATAAAGACGAAGGTAGAATAAACAAAAAAGACTTGAAGTCATCCTCAATAAGAAAGAAAAGAACTTGAGATCTAAGAATTTGAACTTCCTATGTCGACGACTAAATCAAGAACATCAGCAAAGTAGGTTTCTAGACGATAGAACCATCGCCCCTCTCTGTCTTTTTTTCATTTAAATTTCGTGTCGGAATGAGAAGATTCTTGGTTGACACAGTCATGTTCTCTTTTTCTTGATGTTCTATCACTTTTCCTTTTTCATATGGACGGGCCTTGCACTTGCAATGAAGTACGATCCGATTTTGCTCGACCATTTTCCTCTTGTTCTTGGGTGGTCCTTTTCCTTCCCCAAAATCAGTGCTTGCTGGCTAAATCTGTATTTTTTTTTCTCTCGCTTGTGACTGATGATCTGAATGTGTAGTTTGCTGTTCTTTTTCCTTGCTTTGTTCAATTGTCTGCTTCCGCAACAGGCCACTTGGACATAGGTCATGACAGGTGTATAATGGTCTCCAAAGGTGAAACTCATTTGTCTTTGGTGTTTCTAAAAGTAGAGATATATGAGTGGTTATAAATGATGCGAATGAACCATTTTATTTCTGAACACAATTTATAGTCAAAAATATATTTTCCTATTTATATTTCCTAGACGAGTATGGGTTTGATAACGACACAAAATTTCTCCCTCCTAGGTGGCCAAAGGGAGGTCACTACCGGTGGAGGGCGGTGGCTAACGTCTAGGTAGCTAGTAACAAGGATGAGTGATGAAGTTTTTTTTATTTCTTATTTCTATATGTAAAATAGAAAAGTAGAAAATTTTTACTTCTCATTTTTATACCTATTTCTGAACTAAAAATTTGTTGTAGAAATGGAAAATGAAATTGCATTACTAAACAAATGTTTGTTCCAAACCTATGTTAGGGAAATCCCTTGAAGATGACATAATAAATCAAAGGCTACTAATGTATTTTATGATGAAGTAACTAGGTAAATATACACACGCCGCTACACAAATGATAGAACGTATAAAAGATATTCTTATGAACTCTATTTGAAAGAACTAGAAGATAGATTCTATGTTGAAGCTAAACCTATTTAGATTATATCCAAACTCTATGGCTAAATCTATTCAAACACAAACTTTGATGATGAATATATTTAAATTCAAGTCCAAATTGTGGGTTTGCCTTAGATGGAACACACTTAGACTTTATATACAAACGAAACAAGTCTAGAACATGACAAATCCAAAAAAGTGATAGGTTTAGAACAACACAAATGCAAAACAAGACACAAGTTCAAAATGAAGCAAGTTCATAAAGCAAGTTCAGAACAAAACAACTTGACTAAACATAATGCAAGCTCAGAACATATAACAGCTAGTAATCTGGTTTGAATTCTATATTAAGATAGATTTGATTGACTCAATCTAACTGATTGGCAATTGGATCCTGAAGACAAGAACTTTTCTAACAGATAAGCTCTACTTATGGAAACCTAAATTCTGATTGTATGGCGATCGAAATCAAGATGGGGATTCAGCTTTTGTCACTCAACGGCTACCATATCTTCTTGATACAGTTTTGTCCAATAGGTAAATTAGAAAACAATTCTCTGAATACTATCCAATGGCTAGTTTGGAAATAAGAGAGTATTTAAGGAGATCAAGGTCGAGGAGCAAGAGAGATGAAGCATAGAATTTATAATTCTAAAGTTTGAACGAACTTCGACCATATGCACCTGCCTTTTGTGAGCTTAAAAGTTTGTGATCTTGAGAGAAATGCACGAGAGTAACTTATAATTTCATGTTACTCATGAGAGAAATGCACGAGAGTAACTTATAATTTCATGTTACTCATATAGTGTAATCCAGTTAATAGGCTATCAGTGTGGAAAAGTTGATGCAAATTTAATCTAAGCCAAACCAATATAATATTCATATGTAATTTCTCTTATCTCTTAATCTCTTATTATTTATTGATATACTCTATCGCACACTTGCTAAATGCTTCTAAAGTCTATTCTTCTATATAGTAGATTTTGAACTTTGTTCGAAAATCTGATTACTGCTCTTGAGCTTGAATACTTCTAAATACTGTTTCTACATTTGCTGACATTCAGACTTTAATTCTTGAATATTTTAATTCCACAATAATTTATTATATCACACATTTAGCCTCTTCTAGGTGATTCTTGTTGGCCACCCTCAATCTATTCCCAAGAATGAAAAAAATAAATCTGGCTACAAATTAACCACGCTCTAATTGAAAAATGGGGTTTATTTTTAGGCTCTATTTGTTTCACAAAAACTATAGCATTTCAAGAAAATGTTTTCTATAAAGTAAATTTTCAAGAAAATGTGCTTATTTTCTGGTGTTCAGTTAAAACCTGAAAATGAAGCAAAAAATATTTTCCTTTGTTCAGCAAGCTAAATATTTTCCTTCATCTATTCTTTTTTTATATAATTTTTATTTTATTTTAAAATATTATTTTTAGTTATTTTTAAAATTTTGATTTTTATATTTTTATTTTTCTTTTTCTTTTTTGTTTTCTTCTTCAACCAGGCACTAGCCATGGTAATGGCCCGCACTCAGCTGAAGGTGAGCTCAAGCTCGCCACTCACCTAGCTTGCCAATCTGGCAAGTGGCGAGCTCGAGGCATCGAGGGCAAATGGCGAGCCTCGAGTTCGCTACTTGCTTAGATTGCCATTGATGGCTAGTGAGCAGCGAGCTCAAGGCCCTCACCATTGGCCAAATCGGTGCTCGAGGCCCTTGCTGCTCGCTAGATCAGTGCTTGAGGCCCTACCACTAGCCAAATCGATGCTCGAGAACCTCGTCGCTTGCTAGATCGATGGCCAAAGTGAGCAGCAAGCTAGAGCGCCGTTGGTCAAGCAAGCCTCAAGCTCAACCAAGGCTAGCACGCTCAAGGTCGCCTATGGCTAGTCGTCGGCTGTCGTCATGGCTGACGATCGACCAAGAAAAAAGTTTAAAAAAAAAAAAACAAAGAAAGAATAAAATGAAAAAATAATTCAGAAAAGAAATTTTTAATTTTAATTTTTTTTTAAATGAAAAAAATGGAAAGGTTCACACGAGTGTGAAATAAGAGAAAGTGAATGAGGAAAATGTTTTCTTCGTTTTGAAAAGAGGAAAATATCTTCTCCTAATTTAGAATATTTTTTTTCCTTTGATAGAAAATGTTTTCCCCAAGCAGTTCATTTCCTGTGAAATGAACATCGGAAAATCTGAAAAAAAATTTATTGGAAGCTATTTTCCACGAAATGAACAAAGCCTTAGTATATTTCTAACCAAAAAAAAATAAAAGAAAAATCATGAGAAACAAGCTATAAGGAAGCGGGAGCAAGCCCTCCCAGCATTTAAGAGTCCATCGGACCAGATTCGTTACCTAACTTCACTAGATACAAAGTATCTTTCTGACAAAAAAAAATTAAAGAAAAATCATGGTTCAATCATGCAGGGGCTGAACCAGTTGTCATTTTACCTCATATCTTCTTCAATCAACCTCACGTTCATATCCCTTTTACTCCATCTTCCAATCGTGAAATGGCGAGCAAGGCATGTATAATAAATTGACTTCGCACTAGAAATTTACTGGATCTGGTGTTGATGGAGGGGTAGTTGAATTGGATGTGATTTTTAAACTACTTCGGTCGTGTGTCACTGCCAAAATCATCTCTTTAATCATTTATTGGTTGTTGTTTGAAGACCAAAAGGAATTTGCTAAGAGTCGACACGTAAAAACATCGATCGACAAATGGAAGAATATATTTATCATGATTAAAGACTGGATCTGTTGTTGATGGAGGGGTAGTTGAATTGGATGTGATTTTTAAACTACTTCGGTCGTGTGTCACTGCCAAACTTGGAACTTACTTTACATACTCTGAAACTTAATACCTATCTTGTCACAGGTTTCATGATCTAACAAGTTCATTTTTTTGTTTAATTTTTAATTAAGCAAATGAAAGTGAACGCAATAACAAAAATGAACTTACTTTTAAATCTTTCCATATGAGATGTCCATCAAGCAGCAAATGAAAGTGAACGCAATAACAAAAATGAACTTACTTTTAAATCTTTCCATATGAGATGTCCATCAAGCATCCTCGTCTGAAGTGATATCCATAATGCAATGCCCATGCTTAATTCTCCAATCCTCCATTCCGAAAGAATAATTAAGCCTCGTAAAAGTTCCTGTTTTTCCTCAAAGCACAACGAGCTTCCTCTTATAAAGAAAACTTCAATGAGTTTCCCTTCATCCTGCAATGAATCATCCCTCCACCACAGTACCTACATTTCCACTTCATGATTTGTATTTATTTCGATTAGGAACAACCTACTCTTGATTTTTTTTTTTTAAATAAAATTGCTTCTTCTATCCTTTACCTTCTATTATATATATACATACTCGTGAGCTCTATTTCCAACCTATTGAGAACCTGTAGGCCAAGAGGGAACAAACTATTTTCAATCATTCAAAAGAAATTTTAGGGTTTTTCCAATTCTCGGTTCCTAGTTCTCGGCCTAGTTCCCATGGGAACCCGGAATCAAATTGAGAACTGGCAGTTCCTAAAAAAGTAGAACCAAGAACAAGACTATATCTCATTAGGACCTAGAACCGGACTAGTTCCCACTGACCTGATTTTCGATTTTACTTTTAAACCATACCCACACTTATATGTGCCTATATAGATGCTTGATAAAGTATTGGCCATTTTAAGGGAGACAGTGACTTTGTCCTCATCAATCAAATCAAGCAATCCATTGACTAATTATTTCAAGTGATCGTTTTTTAGAAAAATATTTTTCAAATAATTTATTTTCAGCTAAACAAATAGAGCTCGAATCACATGTGACACATCATCCACTCAAAGTAAATATGGGGGCATATCCATCATCCAGCAGTAGTGTCTTATCTAATTTATATGGAAGAGATTGGGCAAGAAGTACCAAATGAAAATAAAATTTCATGGGTATTAGTCAAGCTGAAAATTCATATACTCATACCTCAGGTAATTGAAAAACTAAATGAAAGCTCATCGTTTACATACTTCCCTCTTTCCTTATCCTCGTCTGGAAGGACCTAATTAGTTCCACTCTATTATATCAAAAAAATGTCACATCCTAACAAGAATACCATCCTTTCACCCAAAGGATGTAACCTTAAAGGTAAAATATATGTGGAACCTGGTGGCTGTTTATTAAATATACAGGGATTCAGAGCTAACTATGCCCATTCAAACTCGGCCTCCACCAAGAACTAACCTATTCACTCGCGAAGCTGGGTCACTATATATATCACTTACTTACGACAAATGTCAGAACTGACAGTACATCTTGGTGATCCATCAAAATTGTCTGTGCTCATTCCAACGTGATGTTGGCAGCAACCATGGACATTACATGACAACCAACTTCAAGTCATCGATGACTGTACTACATAACACACGTTAACAATTTTAGCGAAATTAACTAGAATGATTATATTTAAATTTCACGTAAATGATTAGAACTAAATCTATAAAGATTGACAATTTAAAACTAAATTGACACCTATATAATAAATTTATGACAGATTTAGTAATTTCCCCGACCTGAAAACTTGAGACTCAAAATGATCGCAATCGTTGATCACATTATATTCCCACACAATCAATGACTATGATTCAGTTCATGTGAATCTAGCCAAATAAGCAATTGCGCCTACCTAGAGAGGCAGATGAGGAGTATCAACCCACCACCAGTAAAAGAGGTAAAACATTCTAATCGAAATCTTCAGAACACAACTAAATTACGTAAGATGAATTGCAATCGCAACTCCCATCATCTGAAGTCTAAAATGCCTTTCAAGTGTTTGGAATTCATAATCATTTTCAGAGCTATCATGCGACCTACGTCTTATCAGTTTTCACGTCTTTATTTTTTAATTCTTTATTTAGAGAAAAAACATTGGTGCCTTTTTGTTAATTAATAACACATCTTTAATTTAAGCTAAAATTGGCATTTGTCTCATTTTTTACTTTCCATTTTTACCCTTGCTATTTACAATAACAATTGATTGAGTATTCACCTACTTTCTTTCCATACATATAACCACATCTTAGAACCAGACCGAGTAGGGTTGGTTCCAGGTATGTGGAATCGTGAACCGTCCCACCAAGTCCTGGAACCTAATAAGACCGGACCGACTGATTCCCATGTAAGTCCAAGAATCGGTGAATAACTTTCTTATTCCCTTCTATTTTCTACAAGGCTGCCGGTGTGGCACTCCCTGCTAAATGTCTTGCCAACAATATTAGTATGAGCTCAAGTCTTGCTTTGCTTTTGCTTTGTTTTCTCCGCGGGTCCAAAAACATTCCTCTGCAAAGAGCATTAATGTGGTTGAATGTTCAGCTCCTTTTTGTTTTCGACCCCGGAACAGAAAGTGTCGTGCTGCTTTGTTGTCCATCCGAGGAGCAGATGCAAAAGCTATTGATGTTACATTATGGCACTGTACCAAGAAATCACAGCATTAATACAAAGGGAAACAGACACGGTGCCATCCAGAAGCTTAGCTCTGAGCAACCCACCAAGAGAAAGCAAAAAGCTCTAGAGCTCACTTGGAGTTGAGAGAACGCACGAGTACGAGGAAAACTAGTGCGTACCCACCAGAAGCTTTTGCGTCCGAGGAGCAGATGCAAAAGCTATTGATGTGACATCATGGCACTGTACCAAGAAAACAGAGCATTGATACAAAGGGAAACAGACATGGTGCCATCGAGAAGCTTAGCTCTGAGCAACCCACCAAGAGAACAAAAAGCTCTAGAGCTCACTTGAGTCGAGAGAACGCACGAGTACGAGGAAAACTCAGAGAATGCGAGGCCCCTTGAAGCTTTTGAGGATTGTAATATAAAAAATTGTAAATAAATAAAATAACTATCGATCCAATCTAGGCGGTCTAAGTAATTCAGTCTGCAATTGGAATTAGGAATTGGTCCACTTATCACCAATTCCAAATTTTAAGAATTAAGAACTGTCCAAAATCAGTCAATTCAGTTTAATATTGTTGGAATTGGACTAGTGCTCGCCCCTATTGTTTATCGCAAGTGCCAATATGATTCAAGGACACTATCATCAATATATTGGTTTTTAACCTATAACTATGCCAACTGACCAAAATGAAAAAAAAAAAATTATGACCTTACGTACTTCTCATCTTATCTAAGGATGATATCACTAAATAAACTTAGCAAATAAAATTTATAATATTATCTTTAAAGTAGTTGCACACTAAACTAGTGCACGTACCTGACTGAATATATTACCTAGACAAAAAGTTTGATTGAAGGGCACGATTAGGCCGTACTCGTCAAGAGCTTCCTAAGAATAATCAATTTGCCAAAATAAGATGACAGTACCTTATGAATTATGATATCATATTTTTCAATTACAAGATCTTATTGTGAAATGTCAAGAATTTTATGATTTGAACCGATTGGTTCCACCTTAAAGATAATTCATAGGATTTCTAATGCTACAAGAATCACGATGATCAGATTTTTACAAAGAAAACATCATAAGTTTCATCCAAACCGTCCATTCAGCTCGATCCCCAAAAGTCCATAATTCTAAGAATTTTATCAAAAATTAAATCTCATTTTCAAAATGAAATCAGGCCACACACTTTTCGTGGCCACAAAAATCACGTCAAACAGAAAAGTTGTCCTCAGTCGAAATTTAGTCAAATTTGAGTAAAAAAAATGTATATACGAATATCAATTTTTCAACATTTTCCAAGAAAAAGAGGCTGCCCGCTAAAATTTTGGCCGTTCACAAGGCCATTTGAGGCTTTTGCAAGGATCTTTTAATCTTTTGCAAGGCATAGTAATTCCCCTTAATCTAAAAAATTTCCCATAAATAGGGGATCCACTTGCCTGTTTTTCCTTAAGGTAATCTACTGTAAATCTCTTTTTTCTAAGTTCTGCTCTTAAATTCAATTTACTAACTTGATCTTTATCTATGTAAGGAAATTTAGGGTGCATTTGTTTCACAAAAATCGTATCATTTTTGGAAAATGTTTTCTAGGAAATCATTTTCATGGAAAATAATTAGTTTTCTTATATTTGATAATATGTGATTGAAAATGTTTTCAGACGTTTGGATCGCATTTGGAAAATGATTGAATAACATTTAAAATGGGAATGACCTAAAGACTTGATAAAGAGGGAAAGTGTTTTCCCCTTCTCATGCATAGAAATTTATTTTCCTAAAATAATACATAATATTTATGTTGACCAGAAAGTATTTTCCATTGACCAAATCGTTTTTGGAAAAACAAACAGCGGAAAGTCCGGAAAACACTTTCCGGAAAACTACTTTCATTGAAACAAATGCACCCTTAAATGAAATTTAAGGTTGAAGATTCTGGTGATTCCAAACATGTATAGATTAAAGAATATTGATAGGGCATAGGTAAGGGTTCTAAATCCTCTAGAGAAAATTAGTATCATTATGATGATAAAATTTGGCAAGAAAATTAAATAATACTATTGTTAGTCTGTTGGATAAAAAAAATAGATTTTCATAACCAAATAGGTCATGGCATTGCTGGAATTAGTCTTCAGAAAATTCAAGGAAAATTATGTGGTTATTACTTTATTGAAATAAACATTGGAAATCGCAAATTTCTCGTTAGCTCGTTGTTGGGCGTGTCATGAATTTACCGAAGTGTTGTAAAAATTATAGCTATTTTCCTACAAATTATTTTCATTTTTCGAAACCCTTATATTATATGGTCAAAAGGACGATAATATCCCTATCTAAGCATACCATCAGCATGTAAACAATTACACATGCATATACATCAAGAAATATAACTTCATTAAGGGAATTCCGACCCCTAAGTCTCAAAGGGAATCGCTTGTTCCTGATTTTCTCTGAGAATTCTGATCCCCAGACTTACGGAAAGTATGCCGATTCCTAAATTTGTTAAAGGGAATTCCTTTCGCTAATTTAGCCAGGAGAATCTAAACTCTCCAAGAGAAGATCGATTCCCCAAGTTCTCCTAGGGAAAACAATCCCTGAAAACTCACTCAAGGAATAACAATCTCTAAATTCTATGAGGGAATATCTCCGAATTCTATTAAGCCAATGCTTACTCCCTAAACCGATTAAGGGAACAAAGATTCCTAAAACACATGAGGGGGATAACAATTTCTTACTTAGAGTAGGGGAATACCAATCCCTAAAGCTCACTAATCTATTTATTTTATAGAAAATGAATGATTGAGAGAACATTTTTCAAAAAATATCACATATATTACTTATTAGAATTAGAGAACGAAAAATAATTTCATCATTTATGAATATGTTTAGATATTAACTGTTGTCAATAATTAAAATATTTTGCATTGATTAATTATTTTAAATAATACAAGCAATCATTTTTATAAAAATATTTTTCAAATTATTTATTTTTCGTAAAACAAATGAACATTTAGGAAATTTTGATCCTTTAAACTCACTGAACACCTAACGTGAGACGGTGGCTAATATGGTTGTCACCTTCTCATGTGCATGGGGTAGTCATGATCTTTCAAGTGGTCATATAAAGGCAAGAAAACTTGAGAATTCTAAAGGAATTGCTTATCACATGGAGTAGTAGTCGAGGCGGATTCCCTCGTTTGTTCTGCAAGAAGGCGTCGGCGAGATCTCCTCGATAATTTTATTGCAATGACGGTTCTATCAAGCTTCAAAGAAAAGATTGATCGATTAAACGGGAATAGGGATTGCCAAACCCTGCACCTCGATTGATTCCTGACGAAGTAAAACCCCACGTGGGGTTAACAAGTCTTGTTTTTTCTTAACCAGGGATGGGGCTTGACGAATTCCATGCCACGGACTACCTAATAATGAAGAAAAGCGACATGATGGATTGACCAATCCTGTCGTCGCTAAACACGAGAAGGAATTGGCAAATTCCATGCCCAAACAATCCTTTTCAAGGAAACTTTACATGCCCGCCTGACAAATCCTATTGTTTCTAACACAAGCAAGGATCGACGAATCATATGCTTAGACAATCCTTAATGAAGGAAAATCACATGGCAGAATGAGGGACCCTATACTTCTCAAATTCTGGCACGAATTCATGGGATTGATGAATCCCGCCCCTCGAGGTCCTTAAAGAAAGAAGATAATACAACGGTTTCACTAGTTTTGTCAAATTTAAAGAGACAAGATATAATCCTAAAGAAGACTTGGATGCCCAACCTTGATAATCCCGACTCCCATGCTCGGTTCACTGACTCTCGTGCTTTAGACCCCTGAGTCTAGCCTTGGTCCCTAATGCCAAATATCTTGATGGGCGGGCCAAAGTTCGAGCTGGTCAAGCTCTAGACCCTATATCTCACATTCAAGACCCCTATAGCCAAGTCCATGTCGCTCGAGAACCATATGCCATTTCTTGTGGACATTGGTATATTCTCCTGGTACAACTTATTGTCCTGCAATAAAGTCCAAGACTTCTATGCCTTAACAAGCAATGTGTATTTGCTCATGATCATCCACATCATAATCTCTCCCACACGTTTTGTATTTACAAAATAAACAGAAGATTTACATGATAATTCCTATCCAAAAAGCTGTATAATTGTATGTATGAGTATAAAGCACAAAACTCGCAATTTGAGGAGTTCGCTCATGATCTTATTATGGCTGAACCTAAAATGCTCTCCGTCTCGCGACGTCGTTTTTGGGTTCTCTCAACCTTAGCCCCGACCATCAGGATCGCGGAGGCCAGCCTCGCTCCCCTCGTCGACGTTGATCCCAAGCGAGTCCACCACATCCTCCCTGCTCCATCCCGCACGCAATAACTCCAGGGACCACGCTCTCACGTGCCAAGCGACGCCTCCGTCGGATCGCGCCACGTCAATACCGACCTTCACCGTCCCATCGCAGCCGTCCATGCACATCATCTCCCTCACTTCCTCCTCCCCCCACCCTCCGTCCCTCAGCCGCCAGAACGCCTCCTCCAGGCACGCCCTGAGCTTGGCTCCGGCTCCGGCTCCGCCGCAGTCGCCGCCGCACCACCACCCGCCCGTGCTCCCTCGCGCCTCCGCCGCCGCCTCCACCACTGCCGCCGGCGGCTTACTCCGCCCTCCTCTCTCCGCCACGTCGCTCCAGAACTCGATCCTCCGCGGCGCCGTCGCGGCCCACGCCGGCGTGCCGATCCTCGGCGGCACCCTCCGGGCCGGCCGGAAGACGCCGATTCGCAACCACTCGAACTCCTGGAAGAATCCGGCGAGGTCGAAGCTCAGCACGCGGACGTCCCCGCCGTCAATGTAGAACACCGGATTGCCGGCGGCGTTCGGCGACGCCGGGATATAGCAGCTCCGGTAAATCGGCACCAGAATCGGCGCTTCCTCCAAGAGCCTCTTCGCCAACTCGACCGCTCCGTCGCGATCGCTCGGCCTCTCGCCCCACGCGTCGCACCAGAAACCGCTCTGCGACACCTCCTTGATCAGGCTCCGGCCCGGGAGGCCCGCGAGAATCTCGAGCTGCTGCGGGGACGACGACCGCCAGTTGACGAACCCGGGACCGAGGGGGAGGCCCTCCCGGAGGATCGACCGGAGGTCGGGCGGGAAAGCGAAGGAGAAGGCGGACTCGAGGCAATCGAACTCGGCCTCCGTGAGCCCTTCGACGACGGGGATGTCGCAAGAGACGAGGTGGTCAATGACGCTCTTGGCGTAGGCCGCGAAGGAGAAGCAGACCCTCTTGGGCATGAAGTGGTAGCTCAGCGCCGCCGACGCCGCCGTCGCCGCCGCGGCCGTCGCGACCGCCATTGCAGATCGACGGACAGCTTAAACTATCGATTTTTCCCCTTCTTCCGGAGATGGGTATGAACTGAAACGCGATGAGAGAGAGAACCCAGATGAGAAGTTTGGTATGGAGATCGATTTGGTGGCGATGGGCGTCTGTTAGCGAAGCTTTTGCTAGGGCCGAACGTGATGGTGAGGTAAGTGAGAAGAAGAAGAAGACGATGCGTGTAGAGAGAGAGAGAGAGAGAGAGAGAGAGAGGGAGAGGGAGAGAGAGAGTCGGTCTATGGTTTTGACTAATATGGAAGAAATTCAGGGGACTATCGAACACTCCGTGAAATTTAAATGGAGCCAAAAATGATTCCATAAAAATCTGCCTTTTTCATTTATTTTCTTTTATTACTTTTGAGTTGTGTCCCTCTTAACGCGCGAGGATAACATGGGGCTTTGACGAGGTCTTAATCTCTTTTTGATTAAAAAATAAAAAAAGAGGGGAGAGGGGGGTTGTTTTCTTGATTAGTGGTTTTCTTTCCAACCTATTGTGTTTTGGATACAGCTTGCTTGATATTGAAAATTTCACTAGCCAAATGCCGACATGCCGTTGAACACTTGCGAAACTACATTATAATCCTCAAAAAAAAATTAAATTATAAATGTTTCAAGACCTTTTGTTATCTAAGTTAGGGACGGTCGGTTTCCGATTTGTTCCAATTCCAAGGTGGAATAGGGAATCAAAAACTAAACTGGTTTGTCCTAGGACTAGAAACCAAACCAATCACCGGTTCAATTCAGACCAATGAAATCACTCACTTTTTTTCTCCATTACTTGATACTTTATGTTATGAAGAAATTAAAAAAAAAAAAAAAAGTCGGAAACTTTCATTCTTTTAAGAAATTTTTAAAAAAAGAATATATGTAGTCAGTCTAGTCATCTCTAGAATCAGGAACCAAACCAACACTTCCAGAAATCAAATCAAACCAGCCAGTTTGGTCCGAACCTGGCGATTCTTAGGTCGAGCAATCCGTTTTGCACACCTAATCTGAGTACACATGTCACGACAAATATTATCAAATCCACCATGAAGGTTGTACTATTTCTTGGAAATATGAATTGATGTTCGATCATGAACCTACACAGATTCTTTGATGTGGTTTCGAACTTGCAACTTATTCGATGAATGTCTTGAAGTTTTACATTTTTAAGTTCTTCCATCGTCAATTTCAGCGGACCGGAGTTAAAGTATATCCATCGTTGCTGTCCAAAAGCCTAATGCTGAGATAATCAATGCCGCCACGAGGATGAAAAGCTATTGCGATCTACTTAAATGCATAGGGGTCGATGTTCTTATAATTTGGTCAATGCAGATGAAATTGCCTATAACAACGTCGAAATTTTCCACATCACACTTTTGATTGGAATTGACGTACAAAGGTTAGTACTGTTTCTTGGAAACATGAATGGACATCCGATCATGGGCTTGCAATCATGAGCTTGTGCCAATTCTTCGATGTGGTTCTCAAACTTGCAACTTATTCAACGAAGGTCTTAAATTTTTACATTTTCAACTTCTTCCATCGCTAATTTCAGCAAACCACAGTTAAAGTATAAGCGTTCTTATAGTTTGGTCAGTGCAAAAAAAAAAAAAATTATCTATAATAGCATCGAGTTTTTCCAAATCACACTTTTGATTGGAAGTGACGGACGAGTTGGCCTCAATTTGTTGGATTTAGAAATCAAGAGACTAGATTTGGAAAAAAAATAAAATCCTGTGAGTTGGAGTTAACTGTACAAATGCAGATTGAAGGACCACATTAAAAAGCACAAATTTAGGGATAAATGTTTGTTTTCTTTTCCTTTGACTTTAACAAAATGTAGTATTTTTAAGGGCACACTGTGATGTAATGATTATAGTAAAACTATATGCAGCAATAGAGCTGAATTAATGCATTTTGATAAATAAAAAAATAAATATTAATTATTAATGAGATGAAATTCTATAAAGGAATATCATTATTTGCACCACGAGACGTGTGATATTTTTCTATGCCAAAGTAATAATATTCTTTTCCTTTTTCTATGAATGTAGTATCTAGTTTTTGGCCGAATATAAAATTAGTGTTTGAAAAGAAATAGTCTTTTTATCTATAAAATAAATCTGCCACATGCCTCTATGATGATCAAGGATAAAACCAAATCAAGCTACGCACAAAGAACTTGGGCCCCGCTCGATGCCTACTTTATGGCAACTTGTTTAATTTCAAGTCGAGTATGAATTACAGCTTTTCATTATTTTGGTCTTCAAAAAAATTATATAATCATTAACATAGACACAATATACTTAATGTGTGGAAATAATGTTCCCACCATCATGTGGAGACAATAATCATTTAACAAACTATGTTGGATTTTAGACCATCCATACAGCCTAAAGATCGGACTTAATCAGTTCGTGGGACTTGTTAAGTATTCCAAAAACTCTCTAGATAACCGCGTGTCTGCATTTGTATCTTTAGATTATCAAAACAAAATCAGCAAAAGAAAAAAATGTAATTTGAAAATTATTGCTTTTACTCATTCTCTTAAAAGTACATCATTATTATGGTGAATGGATTGAGGCAACCGGGCTTTTGTGTATGTATGCGTAAGAAACCTTGTGATTTGAGAAGTTATTGCTTCTAGTTGTTCTCTTGAAAGCACGTTACATCTACTGGAAATGGTCTATCTGACAATTGTTCTTATGCACTTGTCAATTAAAGTCTGATAATTTTATCAATAAATCACATAAGTGAGTTTAAGATGTTCATTAGCAAAATTTCTACAGGCACATTAGGAAACAATAATGAGAAATTTTACTGATGAAGTTCGTCAGACAACTCCTAATCTGCCATATGACAGAAAAGAGTGCAAGTCTTCAAGCTCCATGCACCCAAACGTTTTCATGCCTGTCCATAGTATGATGAACTACTATATTAGGAAAATAAATGATATCACTGATTCTCTGAGCTAGCTTATTGCTCAGTTGGGTTTACTCAAAACTAAATGTGCTAATGACAAAACAAAACTCCAATGCATACATATTAACGTTATGTTATTTGGTAAAAGCTAAAACAATTAGTCATGCGACGATGGAGTAGGCAACAAATTGGGACCCGATAGTACAAAGTATTGTCGTTTCCTAATAGCACAATTCAATCTTTCGAGTGAATCCTATTGTCAGCTTGACTTTAATGACATAGGATTCACGTGCTTTCAATGAACAGAATTGATTCATCAAGCGTGAGTAGTATGCCTTGTCATGAAATGACATTGATAATGAAAAGGTACAACATTGATATGCTTGCGTCCGTACCCTATTTGATGTCATGTGTGTCTAAACGTATCGGCTTGCATAGTCCTAGAAGTTTCCACCAATTACCGGCGAATAACTACAAGTATGGTTTCCTCCAAGTAATCTATGACAAGAACTAGGTAGGACAATTAAGAAGGGGGTGAATTGGTTGTTTCAGAAAACTTGAAACTTTTGCTCGAATATGTAATGGACATTGTATAGAAGGGGAACTGGTGCCACAAAAGTAGAATCACAATTTGCTATTAAACATAAATTGGAGTTTAAGGAACAAAAGAAACATGAATCAAATTTATAATGGTTCAACCTTTCACTTGAATTGCTGCAGTCTCCCAACTCTTACAGTCCAACAAGGTCGGACTTTACTATATACGCCTTGAATTATTACGGTTTGTGTGGAATGTGATGCTTCAACTTGAAGCTTCAGGAGTTAGTTCTACAAACTCGAGCACCTCTCAAAGCACTATGTCACTCATTTTCCAGATTACATATATCCACACCCTTTACATAGATTTATAATATAAAAATCACTCAATTTTACACAAAAGAAGGCAAGACAATGCAATACCACGAATAGAGAGCTGCTCATGAGCTTGTCAAACACCACCAACTTAAGTTTTTAAAAGACTTCCATGTTTCAAAATAGTCATAAAACCTTTATCCAATCAATTAGCCATTGGTCTTCTACGGAATATTAAAATTCTCTATATAAATAACTAATTAATCAAAAAAAATCAGATCCATATATGAACGTAAAACACCAAAATCGATATGCACAGCGGAATTAAAATGTACCTGTTTGAGCCATAACTTCACTAAAAAAAGAAAAGAGATCAGACTGACTATATTCAACGATCTATTGGAATGCCAAATCTTCATCTCTGTGATCTATTTCAATATAGTAGCTTTAATGGAATTCAGCAATGATAGGTATAATCTATCATTTTATAGGTTAGAGAATAGACCTAGCAAACCCTAATCAATAATATGTTAACTGGATCCCTCCTATTACAGGCTTCAATTAAACACAATTGTTTACACTTTATTGTTCAACTAGGCCATTTATTAATAGATGTCAAAACTCAATTCAATAAGGTCACTAAAGGGTTTAACATATATTGGAATATTCATTAATCCGATTATTTAAAATATAAAATTAATTAATTAATGTAAGCCCATAGTCATAAAACCTTTATCCAATCAATTAGCCATTGGTCTTCTACGGAATATTAACGGTCATTTTTCAAAGAACACTCTGCTTCTCCAATCTACCTGACGTCTCTTTTGCTTATCCAAAAGTGGCAAAACATATTTGTTTTACTATAAGTTGCTTTTAGCGAATTCTAAATATAGTTGCCATAACAAACTTGACTCCAATTCCAATTAATAAAGAGTTGGGTTCACCAAGATTGTAAAGACTCGTACGTAGAACCATTTGCTTTGTCCATAGCATATACTGCTTCTATAACAATGGTCCTTCTAGACTTATCATGGATAATGGCTCTTCTAATTACGTCCTTATGATCTGCACACTATTCACATCCTCTTGGTCCATCCAAGTTTTAATTAACTCTCATTCTACAACTTATTCTTCTTTTATAAAGGTCCTTCCAGACTTAGACCCGTTTCCTGTCAAATAGCATTTTCTCCTTTTGTAGAGTTGCAGTCTTTATATACTTTAAACATTATGTTGCTAACACTATAGGCCCATGCTTTGGTGGTGAGCATAGTTCCAAGTAGTACCCAGAACCAAAGAACTGGACTGATAAGAATTTGTTTGGTTACAAGTTCTAAAGTATGCATGGTAGATTTTAAGTTCTAAAAATTGAAAAATCTATTTCAACGGATAGATTCCAAGTTCTAGGTTAGAATTTGGAATCTAAAACAATTTTTCGTGTTTTTTTTTAATTTGTATTTTCTCGCAATTCTTCTCTATTCCATGACGTAATTTGAAACCATTGGTGAGTTTTAATTTTATAATTGAGACTTTTACTTTGTTAATATTTTATATTATTCATCTGTTTAAATATAAGTTGTGATCAGTTGATCGTACTGATAAGTGGTAATCATTAAAGGTGTTTCATTACATTAAGTGGAACCTAAGTAGAACTTGAAATTGACCTTGTAACTAGTAACTAGGTAAATTCTAAGTTTCAAGATATGCAGGGTAGGTTTCATATAGGTTCTACCTTGAGCCTGAAATCACTCACCCCTAATATGCTTTGTGTATATAGAAGTTGTCATTTTACCAATTTAAGTACACATTAATAACCTTGATTATTTTTTTCAAAAAAATAAATCTAAGCTCAATAAAGTGAGAAAGATAGACTCGACATACAATCGTAATTTGTACATGGGGGATTGACAGGTGTCAAAGAACAATCTGCCGTTCCCTTTTTCCCTTTTTGCCTTTGCTTCTTTGTAATTGTCCTGACCTCTTGCTTTTATTTTTCTCCTTATTTTTTTAAATAAACCTGAATTGGTGCTAGATGTTAAAAGGCAACATCCTTTATTGTGTTTCTATTTTTTTTATTCTTACTTTTTTCTTAGGCCTACATTGTCAACGTGCGTCTTTACCCATTTATATGAAGCCAAAATTACGCTTACTTTGATAGAAATAGCCCTAGGTTGATGGCACTAAAATGGATCTTTACGTGTTTAAAGCACTACAGGGAAAAAACACTCATATGTAATTACGAACTTGCATGATTTACAAACAATGAAGAGTGTAATACAAAAATAGGGAAAGTCGCATTCAATTTCACAAAACAATTACACTTTACAAAAATAGGTAAAGTGTAAAATATAAGATCAAAGAAGAAAAGAGAAAGCGTCTTCAAGTAAGACGATTTTCATTTTACTTAAATATGTACTAGCTATGATTAGATTAATCTATAAACACTCTAAAATTACTGTCATATTATATCATCCATGACATGGCACAAAATTTCACAATGTATGTCTAAGCTCCTCTTATTTTGCAAAAAAATGAATGATTTGAAAAATATTTTCCTAAAAATGATTGATTGTATCATTTAAAATAATTAGTCTATAAAGGATGTTTTCATTACCAACATTAAGTTATGTCTAAATGTTTTTATGGAAGATAAAAATATTTTTCACTCATTCATTTTCATAAGTGATACAAGATATTATTTTTAGGAAAATATTTTTCAAATTATTTATTTTTCACAAAATAAATGAAGCTGTCTATATTTAATTTAAAGCACCCCAAAATGAATGGAGGCGACAAAATAAAGTGGGGGTTGTTCATCGAGCCGGAAAATTCAATACATTTACTAAAACAACTCACGCGGTGCCAATATTGCACGCATTCTAGCAAAGCCAGTGATGTCATTAAGAACAGTGAGATATGAAGGAACAAATTGACACAAAGGCGTCCGGCCGGTTAAATGCTTAGTTTGCTTCAATAAACTATTTATTTGAACAACGTTTCCCATATTCAAATTAACTTCGAGGACGACCACGGCACCACCCCATAGGTGGAGTCTGGCTTGATGCCCATGGACCGGAAGTGTTTACATGCATATGTTGCAATTAAATTACATGTGACTCGTGGTTGATCCTTTAAAGTACGATCAATTATAAAAACGGAAGTATTGTGGTACCTTTTCTTTTCAGCCTAATTTCCTTCAAAAGCTCTCAAGTTTAGGTGTGATCTCAATTCTGCCTCAAACTATTTTTGACAAAAAAAAAATTATAAACTTTCATTCTAATTCAAAATCCACCCCATGTCCGAAAATCGCCATTAATTTCTTCAAAATTATAAATATCAGAAAAAGCAAGTCTTGATAATGAACTTTTAACTAGCTTTGATGTTGATAACTAATGGTGATTTTTAGATGTAGGAGTAGATTTAGGAATATAGAGAAGGCTTATGATTTTTTTTTAAGACAAAAAAGGATCTAGGTAGAATTGGGTTTAAACCTAAGGTTTAGAACTTTTCAAGATAATTAAACCCTTTTTTCATAACCTCATTGGGTTAACAGAGTCGATTGAGACTCAATATTAAATTACATCCGAAAGCACAAACAACCATGAATAGAAGCAATAACGAAGTTAACTTTGTCGGCCACTTCGACAACCTCTAGCTCACGTGATAAGGCGTGATAACCCAATACTATAACACGATGAGACCGCATGACGTCATGAGATTTGTTGGGGACATGAGATTAGTACAGTGTCTTCAACATATCTCACTATCTCAAGAAGTATAGATCCAAATTTGCTCACGTGATAAGGCGTGATAACCCTTCACATCAGTCGCAAGGAAAGCAACTTTCTCCTTTCAATTCGCAGATCAATCCAAGCATAATGAACTAACCCTTCGTCTTGAACAAAATAAGCAAACGATCTAGTTCAAATATCCGTTCAAAACACCACCAATCGCAATAAACGAATAAACTAGCATTACATCGGAACTGATTGAGAAGAGAGACAACATGGAATCTTGTCCAAAACATGCACACCGAGGTGGATTCTCGATCGTCCTTCATCCTTTAAATATATGTACACACACTCACTTTGTAGTGGAGAGATCATCTTTGGATCGCACTACCGATCGTTTTCAATAATTAGCCCATGATTGGAAACGGTTCCCAAAGGACGCGACACGCTTTTTCAGTTTTTCTTCGTCCCGACGCCCTTCCGAAAATGACGTGAGACGTCGTTACCGATTTATGATTTTTTTTATCGGGCGATAGAAGGTTGTTTGAAAAGCTCTTTAAATTAAGGTTTTGCCTAGGTTGTCGAGCCGGACTTTCTGGTAACCGGCCGGCCCACCCCGGTACTTCGGTCGTGCGATTGAAGACAAAATTTATCTCTGGCAAATTCTTGGCTCTTGAGACAGCGATCAGGCGGGGAATTCTGTCGCCAGGCGACATATGGCGCGAAGCGAGGCTCTTCGGGTGTCGCATGAGTTCGGTTTCATGGCACGGCTCGTTTCGCATATTTTCAAAAATGGCAAAAAAACACAAAGCATTTCTTCCTCTTCTACATCTTACATCTGTTGTATTTTTGATAAAAAAAGTTTTTTCTTTTTAATTTTCTAATTGATTGTCAACAACCATCTAAGAATCACAAGTACGAATGACCCGCTATTCATTTGATTGTTGTGACATAATAATTATGTAGGAAAGATGACCGAGTGGTTCATTGCTCTGTTTATTTTGTCGGAATGTAAATAATTTGAAAATATTTTTCTAAAAATAATCATTTGTATTACTTAAAATAATTAAGCAACGAAAAATAATTTTATCATCGACAATAATTTATGTGTAAATATTGATGAATTCATTTTTGATTCATTCATTTTTATAAGCTATATAAGTGATATTTTTAAGAAAATAATTTTTAAATTATTCATTCTCCATGAACATAGGCCTACATTCATTTTAGCTTTTCTCGTCAAGACTCTTATTTTAAAACTAAAAAGGGTGTGCACAAACAAGGTCTAGCATTTCTAAATTGACAAGAATTACACCACAAGTCACAAATCTTGTGTACGGAATACAATTAAGCTCTAAAATCTTGCGATGTGCAAAACGAACCGCCTGAACCAGAAGCCGCCTAGACCAGATCGGCCAATTCGGTCTGGCTCTTGAAAGTATCAATCCAATTCCCAATTCCTAAATGTGAAACCAATATTTGAGCATCCAGTTCCAAGTTCCAAGAGAGCCAGACTAGACCAATTGCACATAGATATTTTTTATTATTTCTTTAAAAAAAATCTAGTATAATGTGAACTAAATATTATCATGTCCAATGATACTACAAATTACGATACAATAACTCTTCATTCATAATTGCTTCCGTCAATATCTTAATATTTTCTACTCTCTCTCACTGTGCACAGTCACTCTTTAATGGGAAAAAAAGTGATCAATTCCACTGGATTGAATGGAATTGAACTAGAATCAATGGACCAATCCGATTCCTAGTCCTAGAACCAAATGGTCCGATCCCCAGTTCCCAAAATTGGAAATTGGTCTAGTTCCTGATTCTACCTTGGAACTGGAACCGGATTATAAACCAATCACCTCTACTAAAATCTATCACTAGTTTTGTCAAGTCATAAAACGTCAACCAAGTTTAAAATACATGCTAAGAATGCGAATAAGTCCCAAACACTTATCTTGAAAAGTGCAATTTAAGGATGTCATTGAGGCATTTTTATTTTTTTTTGTGTGACCAAGAGGCAATATTTTATTGAAATGACTTGATTACATTTCATTAAAAAGGTTTGGGACTTAATTGAATCAATTGAAAAATTTATGATCTAATTGTTTTCAGCCTGTAAAGTCAAAGACTTTCAACACACTTTTCCCATTTAAATTTTCTATTATATCGAGGAAAAAAATGTACAGAAGTATTAGTACATTCAGTTCGCGAAATAAAATAACGCAAAACTAAATAGTAATTTCACGGCCTTGAGAATATAACGGAGCAAGAATAGCAAATAGGATGGCTATTTCTTGATTTTTTTTTATTTTTTGGTCAAGCTCATTATTTCTTAATTTGATTTCCAGGAAAAAATAATTCCAGGATTAAATATTTTCTCGACTCACAAGAATTGCATGAGGAATGAATTGGGAATAAATGTCTTTATAGCTCTAAGATGACCCAATCACACTTGATCAGAGTATCTCCAATAGTCTTGTTACATTTTTTAATCTATAGTATAATTAAAGTTAATGACCTAACGTTGCCTATTTATCTTACTTTTTATAAGACTAAGTTAAATTGTTACTTTTAATTATAATTTGATTCATAATTTACTAGCGTTTGATTATAAGTATGAATAATACATTTTAGTTATGATTAAGTTATTTTAATTATCTATATTAATTTTTAAAATTTTGGAGTAATGCCATAAATGTATGATTAATATAAGTTATAGTAACTATAAGTTATATAACATAATTATGAACTCATTACAATTATAGAATATTTACTATGTGATAATCAATCATTAGGAACTAAAGACAATAAAACTATGATTATGTAATTATGTAAGTGCACCATGTTATAGTTTAAACTTTCTCGGTTGGATCAGACTATAAATTATGATCAACCACGATGGTCTCTATTATATTATTAACCAAATGGTGAAAACAGAATCACTGCTCCCACCAACAAAACCTCATTTGTAAGCCCCGTAAAAGACAATAAAACTATGATTAGCCTATCTGTGGGAGAGTGATTACTTTAATTACTTTAATTAACTCAACAAGGCTTTGGGACTCGCATCACACCTCTATCTTTATCTTCATTGGAAACCCACAACTGATAAAGCACCGCACAAAATCAAAATTAATCAATCTAATCTGTAAACCTGCTCCCACTCTCAGTAACAAACTTGGCCCAATGCCCACCTCGTCTCCATGTAATTGAAAACGTGTAAGATTATAATTTTGGCACCATTAGCATATCATCTATTCTTGTCTGGGTATGCTAGCCTTTTATTCCTACAGCCACCTAAGGCCACACATGTTAAAAGGCTCTTCTACATAAAAGGTTTTGGGGGAATTCAAACAAATAGATGAAATTCTGGATAAGGGCACTATCTTAAAAGACAATGTTTTTCCCAATAGGGTTCATGATTCAATATAATCGATTCCAATGGTCAGGATACCATGTTTAGACTCTAATCTTCTTTATTAGTCTGCGTAGTAAGCGAAGGATGAACATAATTCAAGCTTTGAAATGATGGTCAAATATGGAGTATATACGAAGGAGACGAGCGAGAAAGGAGGAGAAGGACAAGTATAGAATTATATTGCCATTATTTTAGGAGAAAGAAATTGAGTAGTATTTTCAGAAGATACACAACAATAGGAGGCAGTTTCGATATGAACATATATGAATTGGAAATCTCCTTGGCTATTACAATTTCCGAGTCAATTTATCAACTCAAACCCTATTTTTTCGAGGCCATCTTCTTTCTACAACTATATATAAAAAAAGAAAACAATAATCTATATAACTAGGGCAAGTGGCATTTGTTTGGTATAATCCTAGAGTTTGGCAGGGCTCATTCTACTCTGCTTTCCCTTGCCTCGCGAGGGCTGTGAATCATCCTGGCATCTTAAAATGGACGGAAATCTTACTTAAGCTGACGCAGGAGCAAAATTTCCAAAATTATGATATTATTTAGGAAGCTTCTTTGGAATCTTAGAAGATATTATTTATTCATTTTTATAGGCATTTGATTAGTTTCATATATATAAATACATATTATTTATATATGGAAGAATTTCAAATTATCTTTATATGCTTGTTTAAAAACTAACGGTACATTCTGTTTCTTGAGAACTTATCCACGTATGTATATCTATTTTATAATCTTATCTCATAGTTGTCTTTTCTTTTCTTTTTTTCTCTTTTTTTTTAAGAGAGTCATGTTTATTTTCATTTGTAATCGGAGGAAACTTTTTAAGCGTGCCTTATGTTGAGATGAGTTGCAATAATGGACATACTCATATCTAATTTTTCATTAAAATTGCTTGTGGGTAAGTAACATCAATAATTTATACCCTACCAATCATATGCTCGTGCTATCTATCTATCTAGTCATTCACCGAATGAAATGAATTATGCATATGCAAATAATCGATCAAGAAATGTTCTCCTTCTAAGCCTATTCTATCCGTTACAAAAATTCAATAATCAGACACACTCCAATGGCTTAAACTTCTTAATTGATTTATCTAGTTGAGCACCCAATTAAGTTTTAGTATCTTTATATCACAATCCATTCAGGTTTCTCAATTATTAGATGTCATACTTGAACAAGGGCCATGCTAACCTTCTCTAGATTGGTTCATGTGCATTAGGTGTCAAACAATGCACCAATTCGAATTTCACTAGCTCATATTGATACTATTTCATTTTGTTTTACACATTCAAGTGAATTTAAAACAATTTTTGCATCACTAGTCCTATTTACTCCTTCCCCATGACAATTACTTTAATTATCTAGTCTGACGAGGGTAAGGAGTGATCATTAGGGCCAGAGAGCTTAAACAAGAAGCAGCTCTTGGCAGGCTTTTAGGATAGAGAATGAGACAACTATGAATCAAATTGCATACCAAATAGGGGGATGGCGTGTTTGGGATATGCATGTGAAAACTAAGGGGAAAAAAACTCGGATACACTTTTTAATGTAATGACAAGTTTTGTTTCAAAACTTCAAAGTTGCATGCTTAGGATATGACACTACTAGAATAGGCGACCTCTTAGAAAAATACATTATAGGACAAAACCATGAGGTTTGGTATGGGATAGGTCAAAACGGATAATACCTTGAATGAGTTAATCGAGATATATTACAACTCCAATTCTAGGATTAAAAAAAGGGTCAAGTATTCAATTTTGAACATGACAAGCGAAGGCCAAGAAGGGGAGAACACTTCCAAGTGACACATCAAGAATTATAGTTCACCTTATCTCTCTTACTAGTATTCTTCATGTTTACCGGTTTCTATCTTGCTTTTTCATCTATTTGTTTGACATGGTACGCCCACATTATATATTATAGTGTAAAATGATGGATATGCTCAACAAAGAATATAAATTAAGCTTGTTCTAGAAACTTAGGATGTGAATGGTAACCATTCTGTTTCTGAGAACAATTTCTTTTTAGAAATAATTCTTTTTTATTCTGCTCCTGGAAACAATTTCTAAGTATTTGAAAGCGTTTGATAACTGTCCAAAATTTATATTTCTATAATAAAAATGCATTTAGTAAAAATCTTAGATTCTTTTGTGACCTATAATTTTTTAAAACTTTTTAATATATTTTATTATATTTTTATGTTTTTAATTTTCTTTTTTTTCCTTTTTTCCTTTTTTTATTTTATTTTCTCCTCCATGCTTCAACTAGTCATCGGCCTTGTGGTGGCCGATGACTGGCTAGACGAGGGCCGATGACCTCACAAGAGGGTCGCCGGCCCTAGCAAGGTTGAGCCTTGTCGACCAAGCCTTGCTGGCGGCTGGGTGAGGCTTGGCCTCAACTTGGCCAGGCAAGCTCGAGCTCACTTAGATATGGCAAGGCCAAGCTCGCCTAGTCGCCAGCAAGGCTCGAGCTCACTCGGCCACAAGTGAGGCTCAATCTCACTGGGCCACCGCGAGCTCAGCTTCACTTGGTCGATCTCATAGTGGCCCGACGAGGTCACCGGCCCTTGTCTAGCTAGTCGCCAGCTGACGACTGGCTAAACATTGTTGAAGAAGAGGGAAAGGAAAAGGAGGAAGAGGGAGAAGAAGAAAAGGGAAAGGAAAGAAAAATGAGAATTAATTCTTGAAATTATTCCCGAGAACAAAAGGTAACTTTTTTTTATTCTTGATTCTATTCTAAATCTATTTTCAGAAATAAATTTGTTCTCGGAAATAAAAAATTCAACAAACAAATTTTTATTCCAAATCTATTCTCGGAAGCAAAATAATAATATTAGTTGTTTCTCAGAGTATTAACAAATAGACCCTTAAGCTCTTGCTGGACGGTGC
Source organism: Corymbia citriodora subsp. variegata (assembly GCA_014858505.1). Lineage (NCBI taxonomy): Eukaryota > Viridiplantae > Streptophyta > Magnoliopsida > Myrtales > Myrtaceae > Corymbia > Corymbia citriodora. Next base: position 8,260,061 of record CM026418.1, on the reverse strand, counting down.
AAATCACAATTTTCAATTATAATGATATAAAATAATTTAACATTTATCTTAAGAAATCCCTGGTGCCCGTCTTTTGTCCACTGCGTAATTGCCGACACATGGGGGCCATCAAAGGTTTAGATAGTTCTGTTTCTTTCTTCCTTTCTTTTTGACCAGCAGATTAGTCCTAGGTTAATGTGACAGCGACGTTGACAGAAGGTCGACTAAAACGGCCTCCACAAAACCAATAACAATATGGTTGCCAGTTGCTTATGAGATGGCTCGAGTGAAACCTCATTTCCTTCTCTTGCAACAACCCGGTCAGGAGACTCAGGTTCCTGGAACCTTCGGAAATTATAAATTTTGGAACAAGTCAAATTACCATGTGAAAACTTCAATTTTTCATGGCGCATATATAAAAGTATGAGAGAGATGAGATAGTAACTATCGACGATACGATGACACAATCTGGTTTAAGATAGAGGTTAGGACATCAAAACTCCAATCTCATACGATGACACAATCTGACTGTCAATCACTTTTAAACTTTACATCCTTCCCCCTCAAGCTGGCATCTTGAATTCCTTAGTGCCCAGCTTGTTTTCAATATCATCGAAAGTCTCCTTTCCCAATGCCTTCCCGAGGATGGCTGGTAGTTGTAATCTTGTGGGCACTCCCACACAATTTTACTTTGTATCAGTTCAGGAGGTCCTTGAGTTTAACTCTCCATAATATATATTTTCAAGCTTTAATTTGAGGACAAAGTCTAGGTAAGCACGATGGGAGTGTTAAAGTATATTAATGTTGAACCATGAATTTATCTAATAGATTAATCTTTTAGAACAGTTGACAATGATCCTGCATTATTTTATAGAATTAGTGCCTCCAAAACAATCAACATTCTCAGTTCACAATGGGAAGAGTTTTCACATGTAATGCCTACAGGAGTATCTAATCTAGAACCAACAACCAAGAGTAAAACCTGTTTAGTCCTCCTGGCAGGTCCGAACTCCCCAATTCGATCTGGAACAATTATAATTATGATCTTTGACCAAAAAACGATTATAATTATGATCACCTAACATGAGCCAAGTGGCATGGACCCTTCTGTTTACATAATGATGCTTCTGCTAGCTTCAGTCTCGCAAAAATCTGCCATAAGTCTCTTTCCGTCTTGGAAAAGCTCAGAAGAACTGGGAATTGATATCTGATGTTGGATCCTCAAGGTAATCACGTATAGATTTTTCCATCTTAGAAACAATCTTTCGAGTAACCCAGCCTTCAAATCTTCCAAGTTAAGGAGCATGCCAACTAAATGTCACCACCATTCAGATCAACTGCATCAAGAATCTGCTGAAATGAAGAATTATCCTGAAAAAACATCCCAACCCATTATTCCTTCATAAGAACTTCTGATGGTGTTGTAGCCTCCAGAAATCATCCACTGAAATCAACAATGGAATCTGAAAATAAAGTTCAACTTGCCCCACAAAGAAGCTCTCTCATCACAAAAGTTCAGTGCAATGACAGAGTAGCAGAAAAGTGACATTTCTTTGATTGCAATGAACATATTATGTATCAGAGACACCAGATAACAGGTAGAGCTTCAAAATAACCAATCCTGGAAAGCTGATAACTCAATGACTGTGGCAAGTATCTCCTTCCAGAAAACCATCTTTTTCGCATTCCCATCCATATTTGTTTCCTGCACTTTAGTATCAAGTAACACGAACAACAAAACGCAAGAAAGTACTCACAGTTTTTTTAACTTCTACATACCTATAGAGCTTATTAAGACCTCTTATATTCCCCACTAAGATCAGGACCACGACCATCAAGATATCTTAGACAAGAAAGACATAACTGATGATGAAACTGACACAAACTCCTCCTTCAATTGTCTTTCTATTGAGATTTCAGAGAACACTTTTGCAATGCAAATTAGCCTCAATAGCTGCCCACAAGATTTCTTTCCTAAGGCATGCCCTGCAGATAAAGTGGCTCCCTTAAAAATAACTGGTCAACATTAGATCTTTTTTTTTTGGTAACGTAAGATTTTATAAAGACAACCAAAGAAATTGTACATCAAGAGAAAAGGGGGGAAACCACGGTTCCACCAAAAAAATTTACACTAACTGATAATTTACACTAACTTTTTGTCATTTGCTTTTGCATCCTTGAGCATGAAATGTAAAGAATGTTAGACAATCAGAAAACAAATTCCCAATATTCTCTAATGTAGCTTACTTTTTGTCTAACATTCTTTACACTTTTTAACTTGACAGTCCATTTAATTTTATTTATTTTAATAAAGAAAAATCACAAGTGAAATGGAATGACATGTCTATCATTCTATAACTCTCTCTCTCTCTTTTGAAATGCAATTTACAATTGACATTTTGTATTTTTACTAGAATATCTGGAACTAAAGTTAGTTATACATAGACAAAACTTCCTCCCACCCCAAAAGGGGCAGGTCCCTGTGCCATTAATAAATGAAAGCCTAGACATTTTACAAAATTAATCCGCTCTCGAATAGCTGCTCTCTCCAGTAATCACCAGAAGTCCTTGCAGGAACATGTACCATTTCTAAAATGATGGAATCTGCTCTTATCTCTCATGATAATCTCCCTCATACTAACTCTTGAAATAAACTTGAAGAAATTATGGCAGTCATCACAAGTCCTCAGATTCTTCATGACCCTAATGGGGGATTCAGGTTCTACATTAATTAGACCGAATGCAGCAGCAAGCTTTTCACTGTGAACACGCAGCATGGCTTCCTTCTCCTCCATTTCCACGTCATGGTGAACAGAACCAACTTCTGAGATGTAACCCAAACTCCTGATTTGCATATACAAGTCCTCCAACTTCTGATATATGCTTGACGACTGTGGATGGGAATTGTCTCCACTGTAAAAAACATGTACTTCACTGTTGAACTCAATAGAGCTATATGCAGCTACCTTCTTGATGCACTTCTTTCTCATCCTTAGTCTCACTTTATCAACATAGTCCCATCTCCCAGCAGAAGCATACATGTTTGATAATAGAACATGATATGAAGCAATATCAGCAGCTAACTCAAAAAGCTTATCAGCCGCAACCTGACCCACTTTAATATTCTTATGTATAGCACAGGCACCCAGTAAAGCACCCCAAACTCCTGCATCTGGCTCAGTGGGCATACCCAGTATAAAGCTATAAGCCTCCTCAACATGTCCTGAGCGACCAAGGAGATCGACCATACAAGAATAATGCTCTCTTCTAGGCCGAACATTCTGATCATTTGAATCCACAATGTGGCTAAAATAAGCCCGACCTTGACTCACAAGTCTGGCATGGCTACAAGCAGATAAAACTCCAAGATAAGTAACATAATTTGGTTTTGGCCCTTCGTTCTGCATTCTAGAGAACAAAGCCAAAGCTTCTTCACTCTTCCCATTAACTGCATAGCCTAAAATCATCGTGCTCCACGAAACAACATTTCTAAGACGCATTTCATCAAATAAAGTTCTTGCCACATGAGTACTACCACATTTCATACACATGTCAAGCCGTGCATTCTCAACAATAATATTGCTCTCCATCCCATCATTTACGGCAGATTCATAAATCTTATTGCCAATGTTTAAACATCCCAATTGACCACATGCCGACAGGGCACTTACAGTAGTCACGGCATCTGGCTTGATCCTGGCCAAGCCCATCTGATGGAATAGTGCGAGGGCCTTACTAGCATACCCCATCTGCACACACGCTGCAATGAAAGAATTCCAAGCCACCAGATCCCTCTCTGTCATAGTCTCAAACAAGTAATCAGCCAATCCCATGTCCCCAAACTTAACGTACATTATCATCAATTCATTCCTCACCATGGCATTATACTCAAGCCCATATTTTACCACGTGGGCATGGATAGTCAAAGCAGCCCAGGACTCAGGCAGCTCGGTCGATGCCTTCACCACAAACGGAAAAGTAAATCCATCAGGGCGAACACCGAGAGCACTCATCTTTGCATAGAGCGAAACCGACTCCATGGGCATGTCATTCTTCGCATATCCCCGGATCAGGGTGTTCCACAAGAAAATTCTCGGTTTGTGCATTTCATCGAACAGTTTGCGTGCGTACTGAGTGTCGCCTAAAGTTACTAGATTGGTGAGCAATTGAGTGATGAGGCTGTTTTTCACCGAGAGCCCAGAGGTCAGGACGAGGGCATGGATTTTCTTGAGCTGGAGGGGTTGAGAGGAGCATGCTTTCAACAAGGCGGCGAGGGTCTGTTTGCTCAGCGGAAATGGTAGCGAGAGATCTTTTGGCGGCATTTTGCGAGCACCTAAGGGATGTAGGAAAAATGGGTTCCCAGGATCACATCGAAAACGACTTCCTGGTACGGCAGCGAGCGACTTGGCTTGGAGTACTTGATGCTGCTTCGTCAAAGTTTGCAACTCGTGTTGTTCGGGAATGAGTGAGCTCTCTGTATTAGCTATGAGCAGAGCGTCGAAGCTTTCAGTACTGATGTGAGAGCGAAGCCCAAGTTCTCGTTTGAGCTCCAAAACGGAAGATGGTCGTCCAGCAAGCTTGGAGACAACCAAGTGGGACACCTTTCTCTCTCCGGATTGCTTTGTTACTTGAAATTTATCATTTTCAGGTGGAGGGTGTTGGAGAGGATGATGCTGACGGCACTTGATTTCTTTGAACTCGGAAGCAAATTTACTTGGTTGGGCAGATCAAGTTGAAGGAGGAAAATGTAGAGTAAATACAATAAAAAAAGGAAGTGAAACAGAAAATAATTTAAAGGAACTTCCTTTGTTATCTTGGAATAAGTATGGAATAGAGGACACTTTGAGGGCACTTAGCTATGGCCTTGTGACCTTATTGAAATTAAGTACAAAAATACCGTAATACATGGTAAAATTGATTGGCGGCATGTGCTAAATTGTCATGGACATATGAAGACTCTCCAACGATCGGTGGATCATAAGCATGCGTATCTCCTTTCATATGAAGATATTATTTTGAAGAGAAGAGTTTAGTCTCTTCTTCAAGGGAAAAATATCTAACGCACCAATTACACGACAGATGTATTGATTCTAGTGTTAGAATTTTGCAAATTGTTACTTTCTACCGATGGATTTTTTCATGTATTGTTGTCAAGTAACATCACTTGCTACCCATGTTTGCTTGATCCATCCTATAAAAAATAACAAAAAATTCGAATTTATGAAAAAAATCAAAAAATAAATCAAAAAATAAAAGAAAGAAGTGAGGACTAATGGAGAGGGTAAGATAAGAGAGAGTGAATGTGGAAAATGTTTTCCACATTTTCCCCAACTTAAAAAGTGGAAAACATTTTCCCTCACTTTAAAAGAATTTTTTTCCTTCATGGAAAATATTTTCCTTAATGAATTTATTTTCCATGAAATGAACATCGGAAAATCCGGAAAACGTTTTCCTAGAAGTTATTTTCTATGAGACAAACGGAGCCTAAGAAGTGAGAATTTTTCCTACAACAAATATATAGAGCCTACACCCATCAAATTTATGGATCGGATCAAAAATGATATAACCCAAATTGACTCATTTTGACCATTCACCCATTTAAACACTTACATATTTAACTCGATTTAAGAAAAATCATACATAAATTAAGGTTAGAGTGCAAAGTGAGCAAATGCAAGACACAGTACAAAGATAGTCATAGAAATCGATTGGGTCTAAGTAAACTGTAAACCTATTTAATAGCCAGATTATTTTAGGGTTTCTCATATAACTAATCTATATAGCAACTTAGTTAATTAAATATAAGTTAAGAAGTGGGCGTATTACCCATTTTAACGGGTCATTAAAACCCAAATGTACAAGCTTCAAAAGAGTACTCGACTCGTAAAACTGCAAAACCGGATTGTTTATGACTTCGCATGTGAAGGCTTTGGTGACATGGGACTTCGTCCATGCTTAAAAATGCAATTTTATATATAAATAAAAGAAATCGATGGGCTAGACATAAAGTGAAGAGAACCAGTGAGAAAAAACTCACGACAATGGCACATGGGCAATCAAAAATAGAGAGCCTAACACGCTAGTTCAAAAAGAGCACTCAGACTCTTATAATCACGAAACTGGGTTACATACAACTTTAATGTGCTCACTTGGGCAATGTGAGACTTCATCTCATATTGAATTCCAACAACTAATCTCTATATAGGGAAAAGGGTGGGGCCATATACAAGGTACCAAAAATATCCGGACTAGCCTGACCCAACCCGACCCTAAAATTTTGGAATTGGACCTTTTTAGGTATTGATACTGGTATTGTTTGGATTAGGGTTAGGTCGGGCTGGTCTAGGTTGAGTCAGGCTAGTGCGGGTTTTTCCTCTTAGCATGTGTGCAACGTTGATAAAACTGGCTGATCAACACTAGCCCAACTTAACTCGACCCATTCTATTAAGTTATATGATATTCGGATTGAATCAAGTGCATCCTATATGGTTTTGGGTCAAGTATCATGAAAACTTGACTTGACTCATTAACACACCTATATACATCAATGTCATTTTTGGTTTAAAATCAAATTTCTGATCGATTGCCCAAATTGGTCTTCAACTTCATCACGCATGATACCAATGTACATCTTTTAGGCAAATTAATGATTTCCTTTTGTAGTTATTTATTTATTCATTTATTTATTTTTGCTCCTAACATGAAGAAAACAATTTATATCTTTTTAAAAAGGAGAAAAACAAAGCATCGGATATTTATTTAGCTAGAAATGCAATTCAATATCTTGATTTGTTTGTTCTATCCAAACAACAGAATGGAAGTATAATTAACGCAGTGGCTCAAAAAAAGAATAATTAGCGCAAAAATCATGGCCAATCCTAGTCAAAGATGGATTAACTACGTCATAAGGCTGCCGATCGCAGGTAGAGATCAGACAACTCTCGTTTAATAAATAGAATTTGAAAAAATGGAAATTAAATAATTGGAATAAGAGTGCTAATCAATCTTCAAACTACAGTGTTTGGTCCATTCTTGTTCATTTTTTCGGGCTTGTTTGATAAAACATTAAAAGAAAGTGCTGAAAATTTAAGTACTAAATATTAAGTTCTTGAAAAAAAGTATATAAGTGCTGATAATGAAAATAAAAAGCTGTTTGATGATAGATGATAATTAAATAATAATTTTTTTAGCTTCTTACCAAACATGAAATAGTGAACTTTATTGGAAGGTTTTGATGATATAATAGATAAGATTTTGATTTTTAATAAATATTTAATCGGTTAACCAATTAAGTGAATAATTATTTATGACACATTGATTTTTTATTTTTTTTACTTAAAGCAATGAACTAATTTGTGTAGTTAGAGGTTATCAAATGCACTTAACGGCATTAAGTGCAAGAAGGCTTAGTTATCAAGTACAACCCATTCCCACCTCAACTATTGTAACCAATTCCTCTTCATTCCAAGTAAGAGAACATCATTCAGAGCAGAATGAAGATCTAGTTCTCATCCCACTCCTTTAATTCTGAGTAACCCTAGATATGATCCAAAGGGCCATCCTAGTGACTAAGTACTTATTTAAATGAGGCATATATTCGCCTCCATATATATACTTGACTTACATGAACACAGGAGAAATTAGTTAACCCGAAAGATTCAAATAGTCCATAATTTTAATAAATAAAGGGACAAATAAAGGGGAAAAGATCTGTGTGTAGCAAGTATGCAATTCCAATATGCGACCAGCTTTCCCGTGATGATCGGTGGAAGATGTAGAGGGAGACAACTCATCGGAGCCCTTGTTTTGTAGAGATCCTCCGACCTTTCTTTTTCATCATATTTATTCATTCTTCTCCCTAAGATCACCGGATCACTTTTTGTCAAGTCCTCAAGTTGAAAATGGAGAGCTCTTTTTGTGCGAGACAGGCTTTCGGTGTCGTCATTTTCCCCCTCGTGAGTCTTATTCCATGTTTATGTTGACAATCAAGGCCGTCCTTTGTTTAGCTTTTTCAAGCAATTTTTGACTGGAATGTTTCAAAGGTGTATCACTGTACATTTATTTTTCAAAAAAGATTTCAAGTAGGTGACGCTAAAATTATTTGTGCTCGAATACCAAGTTAGGATAATCTTTCTAGTAAATTTTTATCTGAAAATTTTCTTTTGCAAATTTGAGGCTTACTTATATAAAATATTTGAACACCTTGAAGATGAAAAATACATATAGCATTTAAGATCGTTTATAATGATGTAGAACTTTGTTAAGTGTACGCGTGAATTGAACTAAAAAAGTCTCATCAAAAGTATTGTCATGTGTAATGGATAATATGTTTTAATTGGTCTATAACTACTTACTTAAACTTTTGTATAAATATGATCTCCATCATATATGTTAATGGGCTCATATTGGGCTCTCTCTTCACAATTTTTGCAAGTAAAGTTATTGGACTTCTACTTTGCGATCTATCAAATGGTTTTGGAATATCACTACTAGGGGTGGCACTATTCAAGTTCAACTCAAGAACGGATCCAGTCAAAGTTCAACTCCTATTTCAAAGGTCGCATCTAGCAGGTCTCCCCAAAAGCTAGTCCACCCAAGCCGGTCCTTGGGTCGAACCAATTTTGAACCTGCTTCTTCGCACCCATACAAAATTGAACTTCAATTTTTGACATGATCCAACAACCGTATAACTACTTGACCAAGGAGTGCCTTTGTAATAAACCGGTAGTAACTTTTACTTCTTATTTGGGATTTTCACTCAAAACATTAGAATAACCTAGCTCTCAGGTTGAACTAGCAATTGGCCTAGCATAGACCGATTTAGAAACTCACAGTTCTAAAACTGACCAATTATGTTGGAATGGGGAGTCGCAGCGTCTATTCTCATTCTAGCTTGAACATCAATCCACCTTGCAATTGATCACATTGAATGTCTGTGTACTTATATTCACCAGTTGATCATTTATAAATATCTAGGACTTTGGATGTAAAAAGGATATAAATGGAAAGAAGAAAAGTTGGTATATTAATATACAAACCCTCCATTGACTTTGTCAATCCCTCTTAATCTTTTCCCTTTTTATCTTTCCCTTCGTCCAAACAAAATTGTGTTTCTAGAATCATGTCTCTTACCTCCTAATCCCTCCTATTAAATTATGTGTTAAAAGATAAAAGAGGGATTGGTAAAGTCATTGGAGGGATTTCCGACATGATTCTAAAAAACCCGTTTTCAGAATCATGTCTCTTTCACTTCGTCGATGTGCTATTTCATGAGTCCTCATGGGCTTGTTTGAACCTTAGGAAGGGCGAACCTAACTGCACGCCATAAAGCAAGGAATCTCAAAGATGCTAAGTGAGCAAGCGTGAAATAGAGAGGTGAGAGAGACTCCAAGGTTCTATGGGAAGAGGAACAATGGGTCGTGAAAATTTGTGTGACTTACTCTTTTATGCTAAGGTCGTTGCCTTTGGTGGTATGATTACTCTCAAAGTCTTTTTCTATACAGGCCATACCATCATTGGCCCACTTGAGCTGGGCCTGAGCCCATAAGAAGAAGTAAAAAAATTTTGCTACAACAAGAAGTATATAGAGCCCAACATGTTTTAACAGTGTACTCGACACTTGGAACCACGAAATCAGGCTGCTTAGAGGATTTCGGGCTTCGTCCCTGCCTAGTTTTGACATTGTCTTCATAATCAATGAATTAGAGGTATGAAGTCGACTATTGGATAAGGGTAGAGAAGCACATAGGGCCTAGCATGCCAGTTCCAAAAAAAGTACCCTACTCTTATAACTGTGAAACCTAGTTATATATAATTCCGCATGCACAAACTTAGGTGATTTTTGGAAAAGGGTGGGGCTACATATCCCCACCCTTTTTGGCTTAAAAAACACCTTTCTGGTTGATTGACCATGTTAGATTTCAACTTCGTTAAGCATGGCATTGGTAATAAATGGCATGTCTCTTTGAATTGATTATCCTTGATTTGATACTTTCCAATTTTAGTTTACTCGAAAATTTTTTCCTCTTGCATCCTTTTTTTGCTTCTAGCATGAAGAAAACAACTTGCTTCTTCCTCAAAAAGAACATAAACAAAACATCGGGTGGGTATTTAGCTAGAAGTGCAATTCAAGACCTTGATTTGTTTGCTTTGTCCAATCTTGAAATTAAGGTCAATCCAAAAGACAAAATGAAAGTATAACTAACGTAGTCACCCAAAAAAGAGCATAGTTAGCCCAAAAATTATGGAATAAGATGGTAATTAATCTTCAAATTATAGTGTTTGGTAAATTTTTGAAATAAGAATGAGGATCTAAATTGATATAGATATAAGCAAATCAATAAGATCGTGAAAATATACCTACCGTACCTAAGTTTCCCTCTTACAAAAGTAGCCAAATTCAAATTTTAGTTATTGGTTCAATTTGAAATTACTAATTAAAATCATTCATTCCTATTCATTTTTTCAGGCTGGTTTGATAAAATTTTAAAAAAATAGGTGCTGAAAAATTATTTACTGAACACTAAGTTATTAAGTACTTTTTCGACCAAAAACAGAAGTACTGAAAATAAAAATATAAAGTTGTTTGATAATAAAAAAAAATATTAGCTTCTTACAGGAAATGAAATAACTTTATTAGAAGGTTTTAACAATATAATCAATAAGATTTTGATTTTCATTGAATATATTATCATTTAACTAACCTAAGCATTTCATTTTGTATAATCTACTACATTGCGCGACCTTTTTACTGAAAATAATGAATTAAGTTCTGTGTAGTTAGAGGTTGTTAAACGCATTTAATGACATTAAGTGCCAAAAAACTTTATTTTCAACACTTAATGTGATTACTGAATACACCTCACTACCATCTCACCCATGGTAATCAAAACTTAGGAAAAAAAAAAAAACACCTCTCATTTGAAGTTTTGATACCCATTCCTCTTCATTCCAAGTAAGGGAGCATCATTTAAAGGAGAATGAAGAGCCAACTCTCATTCCCCTCCTTTAATCACGGGTAATAAAAAATGACTCAAATAATTGATTCAGTGATTAAGTACTTGATTTAAATGTGGCACATTTTCGCCTCCACATAGTTACTTGACTCACATGAACCAAAAAAAAAGATTTGTATATGTTTGCATATCTGGAGTGATTAGTTAAATCGAAAAATTGAAAGATTGGGTAATTTCTATGAAAATTAGAGGGATAAAGGGAATAAATCTCTTGGTGCAACAAATAAACAATATAAACAATTGTAGCACGCGATAAGCTCTCCCGTGATGATCGGTAAAAGATTAAAGGGAGACAACTGACCGAAGGCCTTGTTTTGTAGGGATCGGCCGACCTTTCTTTTTCACCATATTCGTTCATTCTTTTCCCTAAAATCACTGGACCACTTTCTGTCGTACTCCTCGAGTTGAAAATGGAGAGCTCATCTTTTTGTGCTTGGTGTCGTCCTCGTTTATATCACATCATGTTCCACATCGTGTGTCGTCCTCCATGTTCATGTCGAAAATCAAGGGCGTCCTTTGTTTTGCTTTTTCAAGCATTCCAACTGAAATGTTTCAAAGGTATCTCATTGTGACTTTAATTTTCAAAAAAAAATAAATCAAGTAGGCGACAATGAAGTTACCTGTGGTCGTATACCAATTTAGGTTAATGTTTATAGTTAACTTTTATCTGTAATTTTTCTCTTGAGAATTTAAGTCTTGCTTTTATAAAATATTTGAACAGCTTCAAGATCAAAAATAAATGTAGTTATTTATGATCATCTATAATCCTATCAAACTTTGTCCAGTGTACACATGAGTCGTACTAGAAAAGTCCCTTACTGCCTTACTGGAAATATTGTGGTATGCAAGGGTGCAAATGTAAGCTCTATTAGATATGTCAAAGGTTTCCTATCCACAATCTTTGCAAGGGAAGTTATAGGCTTCTGCTTTGCAATCCACCAAGTTGTATCGGAATATCACTACTGGGGCACCGAGTTAGGTTCAATCAAGAACTGGTCTAGTCAAAGTACGGTTCCCAGTTCGAAGGCTGCATTCATGTTGAACCAATTTGAACCTGTTTTGGAACAAAAAGTACTTTTGCACCCATAAAAATTGAACCCAAATTTTCAATATGATCCCAAAGGTACAAAACTACTTGACTAAGGATTGCATTTGTAATAAACATGTATGGCTTTTATTTTTGTTTGGGATTTTTACTCAAAACATTCTTATGACCTAGTTCTACGGTAGAACTAGCAGCTGGCCGCGTGTCAGCCATTTTAGAAACCAATGATTCTAGAACCAATCGGTTAGGTGGGGGGGTGTCACAAGGGGCTATTCCCATTTTAACTCAAGTAGTGATCCATATTTTAATTGATCCCACTAAATGTGTACATACAATCTATTACATCCCAACCTTCAAGTACGTAACAACCCTTATTCACTTATGGTCAAATGAATGTGACGTCTTAGGATGCGTTGTCAGCTATTCTTTTCTTATCTTTTGATTATACACATTTAAAAATGAAACATTACCACCCCATAAAAAAAAAAGGGGGATAACCAAAAAGACCAACAGCCATAAAAACAATTATGCCATTTTATTTATTTATTAGATTAACCCAAGAGGAACATATAATTACAAACCCTACAGGCGAGTGCTATTCATTTGTTGCCAACAAAAAGATAGAGGGGCTAAGGTTAATTTATTTCATTCCAAAAAGGGTAAAGTCAATTTAAAAAGTCAAGTCAGGCATTCCCATCGGAGGCTATCAAAGTAACAGAACGAAGACTCCAAGTCATGCTAAGATGAGTCATGGTCCGGGGTACACCGGCTCGTCTTGGGATCTGGGTCATCCACTGCTCTATCTGAAGGGTCTACATCCATCAAATCCCAAACCTCAAGGCCTAGGTCAGGTGGCCCATTGAATCCGCGCAAGGGATCAAATAGAGCCTCGTCATCCCGGATAAACCAAGTTTGAAATATGTGCAGAATCCAATAAATCAGACCCTCATCCACCTAGAGAGTGGACATGTGGTGCTCATATAGTTGTGGACTGTCGAGAAAGCAATGCCACGTGACAAAGATGTCCCAATCCCTCAGCATCTCGAATCGCATTGGATGATGTGCCATCCTAAGGACTTAAAAATGGTTAAGTAACAACGAGTGAGATAAAATTCTAATAAGTTAGTGCCCTAAACCTTGATTAGGAAATCAACTCCCCTCAGGGGTATCTAAAATGTCCAACTATATACTGATGGCAAATCAATAGCAAAGCGACCTACACTTTGCCTTAACTATAAATACAATTAGGCAGTCAACTAACATAATAAACAACCAACAGTCAAACCAACCCGCAGACAACCTTACCTCAAATCTGCACATACCCTGCACTATATAAACTCACACGTGCCATGATTAATGCAACCAAGTATACACTTGATCAAAACACATCCTAGAATATCTCATACACAATGCAGCCACGCGTGTTTCAATTATCATGACCCTCAAGTCACGGCACAATCCAAAGGTTGGTGGTCTTTTGGTATGACCAAGTATTGTCCGCCCTATCAAGCACGGCAACATCTAGGATCCTCGCTACAAACGGCATTCCTCAAAGGAGTATCAGTTCGGCCTCAACTGTGACTTGGTATCTAGACCCCCATTGGGCATTCAATAAATCAAGCATCATCCCCCAAACTCCCGTTGAGTAACAATTCATTTAATGTGACCATATGAGCACCTCAAACCACACAATTAATTCATTTCTCAAATATTAATCAATGCAAACGTGGTACATACTCCCAACAATAAACTACTGGAATTTATCACGTAAAAATGCAACTAAAATATTTGTACGTGATCACGTAGGCATAGTCAACTCGTCAAACTTGACATACAGTCCTTATAAAATATTCTTGCCCCAATTAAATTATAAAACACGATGTATAAACCCAACACCTTGAGGTTTATTAATTATATGTCCTTAAAACTTTCTCTAAAAATTCTAAAATATAATTTCTCATAGAGCAGTTATTCAAGGCAAAGCAGGCATCCAATAGTAAGGCACATGTAAGAATTTCACATAAATCTTAGGCAGAAATCACATATTAAACAATAGTTATTGCCCTAACTACGATAGCCTATCATCCATGTCTCGATAACTTATCGCCTATTTGGCGATAACTGACTTTTAATTTCCCAATAGCTTATCATCCCTTGAACAATAACTTATCACTAAATTTTCCAATAACCTATTTATCATCCCTTGAACAATAACTTATCACTAAATTTTCCAATAACCTATCGCCTATGTAGGGTTAATAGCCTATCACGATAACTTATTACCCCTTCCGATAGCTTATCACAAGAGGTTATTGACTAATCCTTCATTAAAGTAAACTAAACATACTTAACTTAATTAAACTAATTGTAATCAAGCTTAACTATAATTAAATTATCCTTAAACAAATTTAATGGACTAATCAAGGGATTAGAGCGTTAACTCACTGTTAAGCAACGACATCGACACAGATGCGACGATGGCAACGAATACGCGTGGCTACCACTAGAATGACAAGAGATGGCAATACTGAAAATGGGTCTCAGTGGGGTGGCTGTCCAATTCGGTGATGGAGCCAAGAGAGGGAGAGAGATGATGGACGATGGGGTGCGGCTAATGGACGAGCAATGGCAATATAAGGCGAGCGAATGGGAGGCATGAGGTAGCTCCAGCACACGGGTGGTGAGACAATGGTGGCCGGTCCAGTTTCAATGATGGACCCAAGAGAGAGGAAGAGGAGCAGTAGGTTTTAGGCGGCTCTGATAGAGGCACGGGTGGAGGGCAGCTCACATCAGTGACCAACAACGCGAACAACTAAGGACGACAACCAAGGTGAGGGTGGTGTGCGGCTAGGAACGAAGCAAAACAGCAAAAGAAGAAGACCAGAATAGAAGACTGAAGGAGAAGAAGAAGATGGGGAGTGTTGCAGAAAGGGCGAGCGATTGAACAATAAAATAGACAGAATAAAGAAATTAAATCAGATGCCAGATTTACGTGATTCAGTCATAAAGACCTACGTCCACGGGGAGAGCAGCGACGAATTCCACTATAGAACAAACAATACAACAGAGATTACACATTTGAGTCACCCAAACACTCTCAGTGTTTCACAAGCTCCAATTACACCCAATAACTCACGCAGTATTTAGCCTCACAATTCCTCGTGAAATAATCTCTCAATCTCACAAAGGAATTATACACAAATTTTTACCACAAGAATTTAATTGGCTACAAATACTTGAATCTTCTTGGCGTAATTGCTCGAACGAAATCAATGGAGAAAACTTCTCCCGAGCACTCGATGACGAATCGGCGCTTTAAGACCTCTTGCATCAACAACGACCCAGTTCTTCTCCATGCATGACCATATATATATAGTGGATTTGAGAACTTTCTAATTCTTGAAAGTCTTTCCTACTTGGAGTAGGAAAGAATAAATTAAGAAACTCACACCTACTAGGATTAGGAAACAAATCAAACTTTTGCTTTGGGCTCAAACTCGAGACATATTTTCAACAATCTCCACATTGGCTCGACGTTTGAGCCAAGTGACAATCGCTTCAAAATTCGAACTCAGCCGCTTCTCTCCTATAGCCCCTGATAGGCTCAATTGCCACATATATCTTTCAAGTTCAAGTCTCACTTAAACTTCACCATAATCGAGGATCTCGTGAGAACACAAACTCTACATGCACCTTTAACTACTACGCAAGGATTTCTCAACACAATCTCCTTAACTACAGATAAAGCAAAACCATTGTCGCATCCATAACTATCAAGAGATCGAATACATACCTTGTCAATATCAACAGTTACAGCAACTGTTGGCTTTACAAACAACTCCACCTCAAGCTGAACACCGTTCAGATTCGTATAAGCACTGCTATTACCATTCCTAACTAGAAGTACTAGAGACTCGTCAAACATAACTTCTCTGCTGATAACAGGTGAATTTAACTCCGGGCACCACAATCGATACCCCCGCTTACCTTGTGCATAACCTAGGAATATGCACTTTCTTGCCCTTCCATCAAGCTTACCATCACTCGCTCAAACATAACACGGACAACCAAATATTCTAAAAATAGAATAATCAGTAACGTTACCTGACCACACTTCTTCGGGAGTCCGATGTTTAATTGCAGTCGATGGAGATCTATTCATCAGGTAGCTTACCGTACTAAGCGCATCCACTAGGAATTTCCTAGCCATACCAACACTAGAGATCATTTTGTGGGCCATCTCTAGTATTGTTCCACTCAACAATTCTGTAACATGTTGTAGTTCATTGGCAATAGTGCGGCGTTTCACTATGCCTTCCTTCATGCAGAATTCATTTAACAGCTTTGAGCAAAACTCCATACTACTGTCAATTTGCACCTGCTTAATCGTCTTACCAGTCTCCTTTTCGATCAAAACTCTCAATTGCATGATCCTAACAATAGCATCAAATTTGTACCTAAGCACAAACACCCATGTCTTCATCGAGTAGTCATCAACAACTATTAACATATATCTAGCACTCTTTCTAGAAGGAAATCGCGACAACTTGCAAACATTCAAGTGAAGTAACTCTACAATTTTCGTGGTTTCTTTAACTATCGTACTGAATTGTACTTTCCGCCATTGATCTAAATCACAGCACCCGCATACATTCAGTTCGTTAGCAACATAATCACATAGCAGATTTCTTTCACTTAAAACCTTTAGACTTCTCTTGTCAATGTGCCCCCAAACGCATATGCAATAATTCGAACTCTCGAACAAATGCATCCGACATCTCCAT
This sequence comes from Corymbia citriodora subsp. variegata, assembly GCA_014858505.1. Taxonomy (NCBI): domain Eukaryota; kingdom Viridiplantae; phylum Streptophyta; class Magnoliopsida; order Myrtales; family Myrtaceae; genus Corymbia; species Corymbia citriodora. The sequence goes on along the minus strand of CM026418.1, from coordinate 8,243,238 downwards.
AGTGAAATATGTCATTGTCTCACCTTGAAGCTCACACAAGCCATTGTGCTTGATTCCTTTCATTATCACTAAAGTGTTAGAGAAATCCCTTATGATGTTTTAAATATGACAAAATAAATCAAAGATTTTTTAGTCTACATGTAGCAGAAGGAAAGCAAAAGATGTTTCTAAGTCTACATGTAGCATATGGAAAGCAAAAGATATTTCTGAGTTTGACTGTACCAAACGGAAAACACGATTCTGAGTCTGACCGTATCAGACGGAGAACACAGGCAAACGCAGAACCTCAGTCTGATAGACCCAGAACGAACTTACACTATTAGACACAAACCCAGAACATGTAACGGCTAGTAATCTGGTTTGGATTCTATACCAAAATAGATTTGATTGACTCAATCTAATTGATTGGCAATTAGATCCCAAAGACAAGAACTTTACTTATGGAAACCTAAATTCTGATTGTATGGGCGACTAGAATCAATATGGGGATTCTACTTTTGTCACTCAACGGCTACCAAATCTTCTTGATATCTAATGAATTATGAGTTCAATACATTCTGTTTAGCAGAAAAATGGATATTCCTTACTCATTATCAGATGTCCAATGGGTATATTGGAAGACGATCCTCTAGATACTGTCCAACGGCTAGTTTGAAAGTGAAGGAATATATAAGGAGATCAATGAAACGAAGAGCAAGTAAGAGACGAAATGTAGATCTATAATTCCAAAGTGTAAGCGTACTTCGATCATATACTCTTATTTCATGTGAGCTTAAAAGTATGTGATCATGAGAGAAATATACAAGAGTGACTTAGTAAGATAGTGTGATCTATCGCTGAGTATTTGCACTCGAAGTTATAATCTCTTATTGATCATATAGTGGAATCCAGCCAGTAGACTGTTAGCGTGGGAGAATGGACGTAGGCCTGATCTAAGCTAAACCACTATAATATTCATGTGCAATTTCTCTTATCCCTTAATCTCTTATTAATTATTCTTGGTGTTAATACTAGCTCCAACATAAAGCACCTCAAACAACTTTCAGAACTCCACATTCTGAAAAATACCGACACCCAGCCGAATCCAGAGCACTCAAGGAAATTAAGTTTTTCTTCAATTCTAGAACGTGCCTCACTTCAGTCAATGTCCTTACAATACTATCATACATTCTAATTTTAATATTGCCAACACCTACAACATCACATTCATTTTTGTTCCTCAACTGCACTTTACTACCATCCGTGCACTGATAAGTAGTAAACCAGTTTCTATTTGGTATAGCATGAAAAGAACAACCAAAATCCATAATCCATTCATCAAACGATGAATAATCAGTAACAGATAAAACATAATTGGCATTATCCAAATTACCAACAACATCATCTGCAGTATCAACTAAAATTTCCTTACCCTTCTCATTCTTCAACTTAAGGCAATTTCTTTGAAGATGCCCCCTCTTACCACAGTTACAACAGATGGCACCACCAGTCTTAGACTAGCTACATCTATTCATGTTCCTACTATCACGTGTACTAGTTCTTCCTCTATTTTCACCTACTAAAGCAGTAGATATGGGTTCACCAGATTCTCTTCTACGAATATCCTCACATAGAATTAAATCTTGAATCCCATCAAACATTAAGCTTGTTAACTCAGAGGAATTACTAACACCAGTAACAATAATATTCCAACTATTAAGCAATGAGGATAACAGAATCAAAGCACATACCTCGTCTTCAAAGTCAATATCAACTGAACTCAATTGACTAATAATCACATTGAATTCATTGATATGATCTACAACTAACGCACCTTCGCTCATCTTCAAGTAAAATAGACATCGCATCAAATAAACATTATTGATTGCAGAGAGCTTCTTGTACATATCTAATATGGCTTTTATCAAACCCGCAATGGCAGTCTCCTTCACGATGTTAAACGGGACGTTACAAGCCAACGTCAACTGAATAACACCCATAACTCGTCTATCCAAGAAATCCCAGTCAATTTTCTTCATCATCTCTAGCTTCTCCCCCAATAAAGGCGCATGTAGTTTCATCTAATAAAGATAATTTTCAATCTACATCTTCCAGAAACCAAAATCCTTCCAATCAAATCTGTCGATTCTCACTTTTACTTCTTATGTCGCCATCGATTCGCTTCAGCTCAGCCAAGCCTAGCTCTGATACCAATTGTTGCAAAAAGGGTGAGCGATCGAACAATAAAATAGACAAAATAAAGAAAATAAATTGGACACCAGATTTACGTGGTTCGGTCGTAGAGACCCACATCCATAGGGAGAGCAATGACGAATTTCACTATAGAACAAGCGATACAACGGATATTACACACTTGAGTCATTCAAACACTCTCAGTGTTTCCCAAGCCCCAATTACACCAAATAACTCATGTAGTGTTTAGCCCCTACAATTCCTCGTGAAATAATCTCTTAATCTCACAAATGAATTATACACAAATTTTTACCACAAGAATTTAATCGGCTACAAACACTTGAATCTTCTTGATGTAATTGCTCGAACGAAATCAACAGAGAAAACTTCTCCCAAGCACTCGATGATGAATCGGCATTTCAAGACCTCTTGCATCAACAACGGCCCCATTCTTCTCCACGCATGACCGTATATATATAGTGGACTTGAGGACTTTCTAATTCTTGAAATTATTTCCTACTTGGAGTAGGAAAGAATAAATTAAGAAGCCCACACCTACTAGGATTAGGAAACAAATCAATCTTTTGCTTTGGGTTCAAACTCGAGACATATGTTCAACATGGAGAATACGGTTGAAGGGAGGAGAGAGACAGTCATATGAGGTTTTGTGCACAAATTTAATGCACATCCAATTTCTCCTCAATTTCCTCTTCTACCATCTAATTTGTACCCCAATTTTGTTTTTAGCTAATTAATGCGGGTATTTTGTTCTTTTCATATTTTCAACTTGAATTTCTCAAATTGCCCTTGGGCTATAAGTCAAGAGGTGGGCCTAGAGTTGAGCTCAATGAATAGGAATGAGCTTACAAAGTTGTTGGACTCAAATTGGGCTTAGATTGGGCTTAAGAATTGATTTTGGGCTCGGTGGGCCTAATTGAGCCTACTTGGGCTTGTTTGGGCCCTTGTAGCCGCCACCTTGGGCGCAAGCAGGGCCCAATGGGCCCTTGCCTGGCCCACTTCCTCATGGGCTCAATTCAGCCCGTTGACCTCTTTTCCAACATTTCTATTTGAATCAATAAATTTGAGAATTGATGAGGCAAATTCCAATATCCTAATCTTAACATCCCTGAAAGTTAGATACCCGAAATTTAATTAAGACTCATAGCTGAATTCGATCAACTACATCTTTAATACATCTCAAACTAATGGGTGGCTTTTAGGAGTTATGCATATTCAACCGATAGTTGAAATAATATCAATCTACGTTTAAGTCTCATCGATTCATGGATGGCCTTGATTGTCATGTAATTATGAGGAATCGATTGTTCTTCTCTGGTCAATCCTTATAGTCGAATCGTCAATCCATAGTCAAGTTCTCTGGTTGCGTGTTTCTTGAATCCTCAATAGCTTTTCCTCTTTGGTTAGTATCTCGTGAATGATTAATTTAAGGCGAGATTGAACTAATTATTTAGGGTATTACATAATTATTTATAAAAAAAATCTAGGATTTTGGACCTCGAGAGCGGTGAACCCAACTGCACGCTGCAAAGCAATCCTCTTGGGCTTGGTCGTTGAAGGATCCTCCAATGCTAAATCAGAGAGAGAGACAAAGGATCTTCTATGGGAAGAGAACCAAAGGATCATGAAAAAATTGCGTGACTTACCTCTTTTTGTGCTAGGGTCGTTGCCTCTGGGGCTATGATTATTCTCAAAGCCTTCGTCCTTACGGGCCATACCATCATTGGGCCACTTGAGCTGGGCCCGAGCCCATAAGAAGAAGTGAGAACTTTTTTCCACAACAAGAAGAATATAGAGCCCAACACTTTTTAACAGTGTACTCGACGCTTGGAACCTCGAATAGGTTGAACCCGAAATTACGCGTGCGCACTTAACGACAATAAGTGCAACAAAGCTTAGATTTCGGCACTTAACATGATTATCAAGTACAACCCATTCCCACCTCAACCATGTTAATCAATTCCTTTTCATTCCAGGTAAAAGAACATTGTTTAAAGGGAAATGAAAATATAATTCTCATTGCAATCATTTAACAATAAATAACCAAACACGATGTAAAAGGTTATCCGAGTGACTACATACTTAATTTAAACAAGGCATATCTTTGCCTCTATATATTTACCCAACTTAATGAGCACAAAATATCATTCGTATATGTTTAGGCTAGAAGAGATTAATCAAGTTGAGAGATTCAGATAATCCGTAAATTCAATAAATAAATAAAAAGGGAGAGAGAAGCGAAGAAATCTCTTTGTGCAGCAAGTAAATAATTCCAGCGGGCTACGAGCTTTCTTTCCGTGAAGGTTGGTGAAAGATGTAAAGGCAGCCAACTCACTGGAGCCTTCGTTTTGTAGGGATCCCTCTTTTTCATCATATTTGTTCATTCTTTTCCCTAAAATCACCGGACCACTTTTTGTCAAATCCTCAAGTTGAAAATGGAAAACTCATCTTCTTGTGCAAGACAGGCTTTCGGTCTAGTCCTCGTCCATCACACGTCATTTTCCACCTCGTGTGTCGTATTCCATTTTCATGTTGAAAATCAAGGGCGTCCTTTGTTTTGCTTTTTCAAGCATTTCAACTTGAATGTTTCAAAGGTATCTCACCGTACCTTTATTTTTCAAAAAAGATTTCAGGCGGGTGACACTTTAGTGACTTGTGGTTGCATACCAAATTAGGTTAATGTTTATCGTAAATTATTGTCTGTAATTTTTCTCTTGAGAATTTGAGGCTTAATTTTGTAAAACATTTGAACACCTTAAAGATGAAAAATACATATAGTTATTTAAGATCATTTATAATCATATCAAACTTTATTAGGTGCATGTGTGAGTTGTACTAAAAAGTCCCTCATCGGAAATATGGTGGTGTGTAATGGACAAAATTCTCTAATTGGTCTATAAATAATTACTTAAACATTTTTATAAATGTGAGCTCCATTGTATACGTTAATTGGGCTTAGTTTGGGCTCCCTCTTCGCAATTTTCGCAAGTGAAGTTATCAAACTTCTGTTTTACTATCCACCAAATGGGTGTCAGTCAAGTTCAACCTGAGAACCAATTTAGTTGGAGTTCAACTCCCAAATCAAAGGCCACATCCACCAGGTTTCCCCTAGAACCGGTTCACCAAGTCAGTTCTTGGGTTGAACCAACTTTGAACCTGTTTTTGGAATAGAACGTTCTTTTGCATCCGTAAAAAATTGAACCATAATTTTTACATGATCCGACAACTAAATAACTATTTGACCAAGGAATGCTTTTGTAATAAACCGATACAACTTTTATTTTTTATTTGGGATTTTTACTCAAAGCATAAGAGTGATTCGGTTCATAGGTAGAACCAGCAATTGGCTTGACATCAGCCGATTTAAAAAAGACTATTTGGTTACGTTGGAATGAGGGGTCATAGGGTCTATTCTCATTCTAACTAGAGAATCAAACCACGTTGTAATTGATCACACCGAATGTCTATGTCCTTATATTCCCCATTTAATCTTTATAAATATCTAGGACTTTGGGTATAATAAGGATATAAATGGAAAGAAAAGAAGGTTGTTATTAATACACAAATCACTTTATCAATCCCTCTCAATCTTTCCCTTCGTCCAAACAAAATTGCATATTTTAGAATCATGCCTCTTCCCTCTTAATCCCTCCTATTGAATTATGTGTTAAAAGGTAAAGAAAAGAGGGATTGATAAAGTAATTAGAGGGATTTTCAATGTGATTCTAAAAACATGTTGAAAATTGTGTTTTTAAAATTATGTCTCTTTCCTTTTGTGAATGCGCTATTTCATGTGTCCTCGTGGGTTTGTTTGAACCTCAGGAGGGGTGCCATAAATAAGGAAATCCCCACGGACTTGGCTACAGAACGATCCTCCGATGCTAAGTCACGCACAAAGTCCCGCAAAGAGAGAGAGAGAGAGAGAGAGTATCTTCTATGGGTCTCAAAGTTACCATCATTGGGAAACTTGTTATGGGCCTGAGCCCATAATATATGGAGCACAACACATTTTAATAGAATATTCAATATGGAGCACAACACATTTTAATAGAATATTCAACACTCGGAACGGCGAAATTAGGTTGAACCCGACCCTGCCCAATGTTTACATTATCTTCATAATTGATGAATTAGGTATAAAGTCTAGAGAATAAGTGAGACAAAACCCACGACTAGTAGAGAAATTTATAGAGCCCAACATGCTAGTTCCAAAAAGGTGCCACACTCTTGTAATTGCGAACCTACTTACAATAATTCCGCATGCACAAACTTAGGTGATGTATGGAATAGGGTGGGGCTTCATAAGCATAGCATTGATACTCAATGGCATCTATTTTAGAGTTAATGATCCATGAATTAATACTTTCCAATTTTCAATTTACTTGAATTTTTTTTCCTTTTGAATCCTTTTTTGCCCCTACCATGAAGAAAACAACCTCCTTCCTCAAAAAGAGCAAAAACAAAACATCATATGGGTATTTAGCTAAAAATGTAATTCAATACCTTGATTTGTTTGTTATGTCCAATTTCGAAATTAAGGTCGATCCAAATGACAAAATGAAAGTATAACTAACATAGTGCCCCAAAAAAAAAAAAATTAGCCCAAAAATTAAGGAATCAAGATGGTAATTAATCTTTAAATTAGAGTGTTTGGTAACTTCTTGAAATAAGAATGAGGATCCCGACCAAAAAAGAAAGAAATAAGAATGAGGATCTAAATCGCTATAGATATAAGGAAATCAATGAGATCGTGAAAATATACCTACCGAACCTAAGTTTCCCTAGTAGAATTTTTTTTTTTTTTGGTCGAATAAAAGTAGCCAAATTTAAAATTCAGTCATAGGTAGTGGCTGAAAAATTAATTACTGAATATTAAGTTCTCAAATGCTTTTTTGACCTTAAAAAAGTTCTGAAAATTAAAATACAAAATAAAAAGTTGTTTGATAATAGATTAAAATAAAGTAAAAAAAATTAGCTTCTTATGGGAAATGAAATAATGATCTTTATTGGAAGTTTTTAACGATATAATAAATAAGACTTTTATTTTCACTGAATGCCTTATCATTTGACCAATTTAATCAATTCATTTTGTATAATCTACTACGTTAACTGGTTTTTTTTTACTGAAAATAATGAATCAACTTGTATTTAGTTAGATGTTTGTTAAACGCATTTAACGACATTAAGTGCCAAAAAACTTTATTTTCAACACTTAATGTGATAATTGAATACACCTCACTACCATCTCACCCTCTTAATAAAAAATTAGTAAAAGAAAAGCACCTCTCATTCCAAGTTTTGACACCCATTCTTCTTCATTCCATGTAAGAGAGCATCAATTAGAGGAGAATGAAGATCTAACTTTCATTCCACTCTTTTAATCACAAATAATCAAATATGACTTTAAATGATTGATTGAGTGATTAAACACTTGATTTAAATGTGGCATATCTTCGCCTCTTCACATAGTTAATTGACTCACATGAACAAAATAGGGTTTATGTATATCTACAGTAATTAGTCAACTCGAAATATTGGGAAAGCATGTAACTCCCATAAAAATTAGAGTAATAAAGGGAAAAAAGAAAGATCTCTTTGTGCAGCAAGTAAACATTTCCAGCATAAGACGAGCTTTGCCGTGATGATCGGTGAAAGGCAGATGCAAAAGGAAGACGACTCATTGGAACCCTCGTTTTGTAGGGATTCCCCGACCTTTCTTTTTCATCATATTTTGTTCACTCTTTTCCCTAAAATCACCGAACTCCTTTTTGCTTAAAGTCCTAAAGTTGAAAATGGAAAGCTCATCTTTTTCGTGCGATACAGGTGTTTTGGGTGTCGTCGCCCGTTTATGTTACATCATTTTCCACTTCGAATGTCCCATTCCATCTTTCTGTCACAAATCAAGGGAGTCTTTGTTTTGCTTTTTCAAGCATTTGACCTGGAATGTTGCAAAGGTATCGCACTTTACCTTTAATTCCATTAAAACAATTTCAAATATAGGTCACATTTGAGCTAATTGTAGACGCATACCAAATTAGGTTACGTTTGCAGTTAAATTTTATTTGTAATTTTTTTCTTTTGAGAATTTGAGGCTTACTTTTGTTAAATATTTGAACTTGAGGATCTAAAAAATACATAACATCATTTATACTCATATCGGACTTTGTCAAGTGCCAGCGTCAATTGTATTAAAAAAGCCTTTCATCGGAAATATTATGGTGTACAACAATCAATATAGTAGAATAGTTAATGTATTGTGGTGTACCATTTTAGATATGTTAATAGGCTCCGTTTGGGCTCACCTTGGCAAATTTTGCAAGTGAAATTATTAGATTTTTGCTCTGTGATCCACTAAATGGTACTGAATATCACTACTCAAAGTGGTATCGAATTAACCATTAGGGTTTGCCCTAGTAGCCATTCTTCGCATATAAGATGAGAGAGATGCGAAGTTCAAATCCCCACCTTTTCAGAGGGAATTAAGGTGAGGACAATATAATTTTATATGTAGGTTTCAACTCCCACGTCCTACAAGGAAATAGGGCAAAAGTCTGAAAGTTAGAATTAGAGTTAGAGTTAAAGCGAGAGTAAAGTATAACCAACAAAAAAAAAAGAAAAGGAGTGGCATTGGGTTAGGTTCAACTCAAGAACCGGTCTAGTTGGAGTCCAATTCCTAGTTTAAAGGCCGCATTTGCCAGTTCTACCCAAAATTCGGTCCAACCAAATCAATTCCTAGTTTAAGCCGATTTTGAACCTCTTTTCAAACAAGAAGTACTTTTGCACCAAGAAAAATTGAACCATAATTTTCGATATAATCCAACAGCCACATCATTATTTGACCAAGGAATGCTTTAATAAATTGGAGCAATTTTTATTTTTTATGTGAGATTTTTACTCAAAACATAAGAATGACCCGGTTCTCGAGTAGAACTAGCAATTGGCCAGGTGTGGGCCAGTTTAGAAATCGGCAATTCTACAACCGACTCGGTTCGGTGGGAATTAGGGGGTCACGGGGTTTGTTCACATCCATCCTGGTCACTCAAATGTCTACATTCTTACAATCACAAGCTGATCATTTATAGACACGTAGGACTACTATGTGTTGAGCGATTACTGTGAGCAAAACATTTTTATAGAGCAATGAGAGACACTAATATCCAATACATTCATTAAAGGGTTGAAGTGCATAGCCTTGAGCCCCCAAATTGAAGGTCGTGATTGATGGACATGATCATTTTGTCCTGACCATAAGAAAACTTACGAGGAGATTGGCATACTAATGAAATCCGATTTTATCCTATTCAACATTGTTTCTGTTACAATGCCTTATGATCGTGCACACGCTATTCAATCATGCTAAGATGCAATTCCATCATGCATTCGAAGGTAACCAAACATGTTGGGAAAAAGAGGGGTGAAATCGATGGCATTTCTTATTGCTTGCTTAAAATCTATCACTTCACTGTATGGTTAACATCACAAAAAAAAAAAATCCAAACTAGTATAAAGTGAAGGGTTAATATCATAAAAACTCCAAACTGACACATTTATAACAAATTTATCTCGAGTTAATTTTTTATGATAAATTTATCATCTGTTAATTTCCATTAAATTACATTATTATAACGAAAAATCACAGACTGATGCACTTATAATAAATGGAGGGCAAAAACTCAAACCGATACTATGTTATCACACTTGAGAATTTGACAATAAAATTAAAGAAAAATCAAAGAAGAGAAAATTTATCATAAATGTATTAATTTAAAGTTTTTTCATGATATGAACCATACAATCTATCACTTTACTTTATCAGGCAACTTCAGGATCGATATTCGTTTTCTTACTGTTATCCTTATCCACCAAAATAGAAAATAAACTACGAATGCAAACAATCTTAGGGCAAGACCTACGTATCAAAGCGCCGAGCTGCAAAGCAAATCGGCGCGAGAGCAACAGTGCAATGTAGACCTACAACAACTAGTAGGGATCTTGGGGAATCCCTTGTCAATCGGGAGTGGAAAGTCTTCACCAAATTCAATGTCTGCCGGGAGCTGGATCGCATCGAGGAAGAAAAACCCGACGCTTCTTCCACCGAAATTGGCACGTAAACGTGGAGAAGATTCCCTCCCCTAGGCAATAAAGCCTTTCCCCCCCGATGCGACGTCCCACGTCAAAGTAAAAGCGATCCAACGACAGAGAAAAATTTGAGCCCTCGGCTTGTCGTATCAGAACCAAATCAATCGACCTCAGCCTCGTACCTCCAACATCTGGGACCCCCGCGACCCGCAGGATTCTCCTAGGCTCGGAGCGTGACTTTCTCTCGTTCACAAGTTGAACTCTGACTAGGAACACCGTCGAGTAGCGTACGATTCGATTAATATAGCTGGAAAGTCTTACAACGGGAGCAGAGCTACCCGTCCCTGATCTGTCCTTTCTCTTTTTCATTTTTTCGATCATTAAAAAGAACTCTTAAGACATAAAAATAAGAGTATTTCCTCCTCGATGGACAGACAAAAATCGGGAAATTAAGAGGCATTGAGGGAGATAAACTCCTCATCTCTTCTCGTTGAATCTCTAGTTAGGTAGATAGAGGCGCTTCTCACATCTGAGGCGACAAAGTAGTACTTGTAAAACATTCTGCGTCAGTTCATGATTCGTACAATGTCAAATACTAGACATATTGACACAATACTCCTTGATTACTTGACACTAACAAAAAAAGTATTTATATTTTTTGAAAAGTTAAGGATATTTTGGACTTAAAAAAATCAAAATACGCATTTTCTGAAATTAGAAAACATTAAAATTTGAATATAGAAAGTCACTCAAGACGCTCTGTGTTGCGGTGCCATGTTTGTGAAGTCAACCATCCACCTCTTGTCTACAAAATTATATTTAAGTTAGGGTTAAGTAGCTTGCTGATGTAACCTACCCGGAAAATTCAAACGCCCGATCAATTTAAGTCCGCAAGCGCGTATCCTGGCTACCACGCAAGTTAATTTTAAGGAAATGATCATTTCGTAAAAATTGATTAAGTTAAAAATATATTTTAAAAAACAATTGTGTTATCATTGAGAAATATTAATCAACAAAAAATATATTTATTATTAATAAAAATTTATGTCTAAATTTTTTATTCATATTTCTTACAAGTGACATAAATGATATTTTAAAAGGGAAAAAATCATAAATTATGCCTAGCCTAACATATTTATTCTAAATTTTTTCTAAGACACAAAAAATTTCAAATTTATATCTATATGACACATTTTTCATGTCGATGAACACATTTAAAAATCTACTGTTATGGACGCCAGAAAGCAAACATGATTGATATAGTGCTCATGTGACTTAAGTGAAATAAATCATCAAACAATACCTTGATAGAGAGTAAATGAGTTATATATGTATAAGTTAGGAATTTTTTATGTCACTGAAAAACATTTGAAGTAAATATGTCACAATAAACATAATTTGAAGTTTTTATATCACAAAAAATTATTAAAAATATACTATGATCAATATGATTTGAGATTTTTTGTATTTTTTAATTTTTTTTTAAAACCGCAGATTTCGCAAAAAAAAAAGGTACCCTAATAAATAATCTCTTTCGTGAAATTAATTCCATTGATCATAATGACCCGTGCATCATGCACGAGATAGTGCTCACTAGTTACGAGAAACATTATATTTCTCCATAGCATAGGGCCAAGAAACCGCCGTCGCCGCCTACTCTTATAATGTAACTCTTAGATCGCATTAATAATCAAGAAAGTTTTAAAATAAATAATCGAGAGTCTTCACCTAAAACATTTTAGCCGAATAGACTGGTCAATAGCCTGTTAAAGATAATATTTTTAATTGGTAATGACTAATGATGCCGATTTGCCTCCCAAAACCTACACCCAAATCGAAGGAAAAAGAACGTTTAACCAAGCCCTTTGTCTTTTTAAATCGAACAATAATATATGTCCCCCCGCAAAAGAAGTTGATGTGTTGATCGCCTGATTGATATGATATTACATTACCCATGTGATATATTTGTTAGCTCATGTTGTGCTTAAATTTTGTAATGAGTTACTCTTGATTGGCTTGTTATATTGCATGGCATTATTATTATGAAACTAAGAAGGCCACGAGTTCAAATTGAACAAAATCGAAGAGAAAATTAAAGAAGAATCGTATTAAGACAAAGGACTCCCGAGAAGTTATCTTTAAGATAATTATATTCTTTCTACGTTGCAAATGGTTTCGATGGAAATGCTAACTCTATGGCACAATGCCCTTATAAGAACACAATACTGATGGACTTCAAAGTGTTCTTTAACCATCAACTCAAACCATAACTTTTAATGACCCAAACATAATGAAGGAGCATGGTAATTTTGAAGAGTAATAACTTTGAAATGTTACACCATTCCAATGGCTCACAACTCAAACCTCTTTTGTGCATCATCTAAAACTTGTACCTTTTGGAATGAAGTCATTCTCATATGTTTTTTGCACATTTTCATGCAACATAAATATCACTTCACTTTAACTGTCAACTGGGTTAACTCAACCAAATTAGTGTTTGTCTTTCTTTCATTTTCTTCTCCTCCAAAATAAAATGTACCCATGTGTGAAATATACGAACCAATCTAATATATATTCTTCAAGATATATTATATATGTTCATGTACATGCACGACAATTACCACATAGTAAAACTGTTATATGAAACACCTTCTTATCCTCAATGATAGTAACTTTTCAAAAAGAACTCACTAAAATAATGAAAAGCGTGTTAATTTTCCAATTATTGATTGCATGTAGCATGAGTAGAATATTGCATCGAAATACTATAAATATTCTTTATCAAGTTAATTGATACTGCTCGTGCGCATAATGCTCTTTAACGTAATCATAATTATGTATACCGGGCCTACAAATTTAATGATTCCAGCCGTACGTGACTTACCCATCATGTACTGAAGGTACACAAATTTTCTCGCCATCGCACGACACATTACTCTCCAATTTAAGATTCAAGAGGTTCAACCACTAAAGAGGGTCAAATGCAACTAATTCCCCCAACAACTTCCCCTGATTTGCCCGACTTAGAACGGCATATGCCATCTCCCCACCTTTCTAAAATAAATAGCAAAGGGGCCGTCCATGAATAGGTGAAATCATCATTGCGACTATTCGGTAGAATGTTCTTGTAATGTAACCGAGTACGGAGAATCATATAACATTCTACAGCTCCATATACCGATTAAGTCTGGATCTTTAGTCTCTATAAGTGGCCCTGGTGCAGCTGATTAAGTCCAAAGTTTTCAACATCTATGTAGGTGGCCCTGGTGTAGAGTAAATTGCATGTAGCTGGCAAAATTTATGACCTTCGGTTCTTGAGCTGAAAATCCTTTACATACTCACTAACTGTGCCCATGCACAATCTTGGGAAAATATCATTAAAACCCCAAACTTTGCTCAATGGAAAAAATTACTTCAAACGTTTTTTTGTGACACAAAAAATTTCAAACTTGTATCCGTGTGATGTATTTACTTTAGACATTTTTCCATGGCACCAAAAACTCTAAACTTTGCTAATTGTGATATATTTACCCTTTGTGACGTTAAAAATTTCAAATTTATACTTGTGTGATATATTTACTCCAAACTCTCTAATTGAAGAGCATTTTTGTCTTTTAATTTTTAATTTTTTCCTTTTCTTGCCTTTTTCCATTTTTTTCTTTTTCTTTTCTTTTTTTTTAAATCCAAATGTATACATGTGTAACACATCTACTTAATTTTTTTTTCTATAACACCAAATATATTAAACTTTGCCAAGTGCAATATCCCAAACTATTTTTATTGCACCAAAAGATTTAAATTTGTACTCATTTGACACAATTATCCCAAACTCCATGGCCAAAGGGCATTTTCATATTTTACTTTTTAAATTTTTTTCTTGCCTTTTTCTGATTTCTTTTTCTTTATTTTCTTTGTGTCCTAGTATTAATTTGAGATTTTTGATGATATTTTTCCATTAAAAATTAGAGATATGCTATTGCTATTTCGCCTGTTAATTTCGCCTCCCTGGAGTTACTCTTCTCCAGAACTTTTTACCGTCTCCACATCTAACTTTTTTTTCATCCACCGACGTGCGATCATACAAACACCAATATAGGAATTCTATTCACTTAGATGCCTTTCTGACTATGGCATTGGCATCCGCCACCATCTCATCTCCATCTCTTCCCGCGACGCAAGGTAGAGGAGCTATTAAGAGAGGCAGATGGAGTTTTAAATGAAGTGAGGTCCATTTTCTCTTCTGCAGAAACCAGAAAGCCAGAGCACAGAGACCGAGCCATGGACATGGAGTTTTCACTTCCCCACCACAGCGGAGGAAAACCCTCTTGTCTCGGTAATTGAAAGGACAGGCCCTGTTTATGTGTGCTGTGCAGCGTCTGGGTTGTGCAAGGTATCATTATTACTGTTTTGTTACTGTTCCTCCAACACCACATGCGTCCTTGTCAAATATCTGACTCCATACACAGCTCATAAAAGCTTTCCTCAAAAAAACTTCCTGCTCTCTCTTTCCCTCTCATGATTACTCTGTATCCCAGTCTCTGCAAAAGCTACTAAAACCCAGTCGCAAAACCCCTACTTGATGATTCATGAAGCAGAAACCAGAGATCACAGGCCATAAGTACAATTCCAAGATAAAGGACAACGATTCATGACAAGATACCCCCCCTCACTGTACATCAAGACAAAAGGACTATTAATCCGACATTTTTGACACATTAAACCCCCCCTTTAAGACCATAGTTAAAGAAGATGAAAAAGCATGAACTCCCACACAACAAGAAAAAGAAAGTCTACTAAATGCTTAAAAGATCAGGCGGCGGCGGCGGGGACTGTGGCGGCAGCGGCGGCAATTGATGATCATCTCTCGCTTCTTTCATGGGAGACTCGACTGGACTGGCTAAGGGTTCTTCCTGCTTCACATTGCAAGGCTTCGGGAACTCGGTCAGGATCTGGACCACCTCCCGCATGGTCGGGCGCTCGACGGCCTGTTCCTCAACGCAGAGCATGGCGACGTAGAACAAGTGCATGGCCTCGTGGAGTGGGACGGTGCTCAGCCTGGGGTCGAGGATTAACTGGACTTCATCCTTGTTCGAGTTGGTTATTTTCCGTACCCATTGGACTATGTCCACCCCGTCGCCGAATTCCCCAACGGGTTTTCTTCCGGTGACTAGTTCAAGCAGGACCACACCGAAGCTATACACATCACTCTTCTCATCCACCTTCAAAGTGTATGCATACTCTGGAAAAAGGGAAGCAAGCAACGGCAACATTGAATCAAAGATTCTACGAAATCCAAATTCCAAAGTACTTGCAACTGTTTTTCCTTAATATAAGAGCAAAATCGCCAAATCACATGCAAACCAATTTGGTTAATGTGAAGAGATCATCTTTTTTGGAGCTTTCTAGTGCCGCCAATCAATGCATGGGTCCATATCTTCATATGTTGACAAGATTCGTTGGAAATTTTGTCATTATGGTGGGTTACTAATGAAATCATGAGATTAATTGAACTCTCGGACCTGCCCAACTCGACAAACGAATTGAAGTAAAGAGGCTCACATTTCTGTCGCAGATCAGAATTTATGACACATTGCATACTTGTCTTAAAAGTCAAAGCAGAAGTGACTTCAAGAAACTCTGGCCATATAAATACAACCATCTTCATGATTGCAATGAAGTCTACTCAAAACTCAAAAGAAGAATCCCACCAATTCTGGTAATTTATTCACTAATGCGCAGGGGAAAAAATTTAGTCATTTTAAGTGTAGTGCTATCATCATCATTGAAAAGCATAACCTCTTAACTTATCAATTACTAAAAGACAAGCAAGAAGATCCCTATGATCATCCGAAAGACGATTCCCATGATCAAAACACGCTTTCACAAGACGGGATTGATCTCTGCAAAGTATTGAATATGAGCGTACCTGGTGCGATGTATCCATAGGACCCAGCAATGGCCGACATGCACTCGGATGTGCCGGAATCTTGAAGAAACTTGGCAAGGCCAAAGTCAGCGACGTGGGCTTCAAAATCAGAGTCAAGCAGAATGTTGTTGGACTTCACATCCCTGTGAACGATCAGAGGTGAACAGTCGTGGTGAAGATAGCAGAGCCCTTTTGCAGCTTCCAGGGCAATCTTGTACCTCAAGCTCCAGATCAAGTGGCCTCCTTTCTTGCCATGAAGAACCTCACCCAAGCTTCCATTAGGCATGTACTCATAGACCAGAAGATTGGTTTCGTGGTTCGAGCAAAAACCCAGTAGCCTCACAATGTGCCTGTGCCTGATTTTTCCCAGAGTTTGTATTTCGGCATTGAATCCATGATCGTGAGAAGACCCTCTACCCATCACGGGAAGCCTTTTCACGGCGACTTGATCGCCGTTCGGCATCGTGCCTTTGTACACGATCCCGGCGCCGCCTTTCCCGATAATGTTGTCCTCCTTCAAGCTATCCAGGACATCCTCACAAGAAAAGTCCAGTCTCTGGAAGGCGCTGAACTTCCATGCTCTGGCATCACTGGCTTTCTTCAGCGATCTGGCCTTGATTATTGCCACTATCGCGAAGATGATAGAACACACGAGCAGCCCGATGACGAGGAGGAGCTTCACTGAGGCAGAAAGTGGCCCTTTGACATGTGTTTGATGGGTTCCATTCGTGCCCCCATCTTTGCAAAGGCCTAAGTATGGTCCACAGAGTTCAGGGTTGCCGAGAAACGAAGTGTAGTTGAAGTAACCGAACTGACCGGTACCCGGAACTAGACCAGACAGATTGTTGTATGAGAAATCAACAGAAGTTAAGCTCTGCATGGTGGAAATAGACGAGGGAATGCTGCCGGATAGGTGATTACTCGACAAATTTAAGTAGTTCAATATCCTCATACTGGTGATTTCGTTCGGGATTTCACCGGAGAGCTCATTCCCGCTGAGGTCGACAAAGGTTAACAGCTTGCATTGGCTGATTTGGGCCGGGATCGCACCGGAGAACCCGTTGCTGCTGAAATCGATCTTGGCGAGCTGCTGCAAACGCCCCATTTCAGGTGGGATTTGTCCCGAAAAGTTATTGCCATCAAGGAGGAGCTTTTGGACTCCTGAGAAGTTGCCAATGGTGGGTGGCAAAGACCCACCAAGCTTGTTGTTCGAGAGAGTAATCTGACCAAGATTCAAAGCTATCGAATCGTCACTCACAGGAAACTCTCCAGCAAGGTAATTATCCTGAAGCTCAACTTGGGACAGCTCCGGCAACCCGAACAGCCCTCTCGGGATCGACCCGTTGAGAAAGTTCCCTCCCATTCGGATCCTCCTCAGGGACGGGCATCTCCCAAGAGACTCAGGAATAGGGCCGAACAGGAAGTTGTTAAGAGCAATCAAAGTCTGAAGCTGATTACCATGACACAAATCAGGAGGAAGATTACCCGTCAATCTATTCGACGAGAGATCAACGATCTGGAGGTTCCCATTCTTGCCCAGACCCTGAGGAATACTCCCGGTGAAATTGTTCTCCCATAGCTGCAGGACCTGCAACTCGGGCAAATCAGCAATGAACTCAGGAATCTCACCATTGAGCTGGTTCCTGAAGAGATGCAAAAGGGTCAGGTTCTTCAGCTGCGCGAAGGACTCGGGAACCTCTCCGGAGAACACGTTGTTGGACAAATCCAGAGACTTGAGGCTCTTCAAGTAGCCCAACTCGGGAGTCAGAGACCCTGCAAACGTATTCACTTGAAGGAACAGAGTGTCGAGATTCTGCAACTTGACAATCTCCGGCGGTATTTTGCCGGACAGTCCGCAGTTAGCCGCATCGAGCCTGAGGAGTGCGGTCAGATTACCAATCTCCGGGGGCAAGCTTCCGTCGTAGCTGTTGTAGTACCCGAGATAGAGTTCCCGCAGCTTCGTCAGGTTCCCAATCTCCGGCGGGATGGCGCCCGAGAGCTCGTTGCCGGAGACGGCCAGGTACTCCAGGAACTCCAACCGGCCATACTCAGGCGGGATCCTCCCGGCGAAGTAGTTGCCCCCGAGGTGCAAATGACGGAGCGCGGCCATCTCGGCGACGGCGACGGGGAGGTCTCCGGTCATGTTGTTGTTGTAGAGGTCGAGGACGCGGAGGTTCTTGAGGAGGCCGAGCTGGGGCGGGAACGTGCCGTTGAAGACGTTATTGGAGAGGTTGAGGTAGCGCAGCACGGCGAGGGCGGAGATCTGCGGCGGCACGGGGCCGGAGAGCTGGTTGGCGGCGACGGACAGAGAGGTGAGGAAGCGGAGGTGGGCGACGTCCGGGGAGAGGGCGCCGGAGAGGTTGAGCAACGAGAGGTCGAGGGCGGTCACGCGGCGGCGGCGGGCGTCGCACCTGACGCCCCGCCACGAGCAGTGGCTGCCGTTGGCGGCGGCGGCCGAGGTCCAGGACGAGAGGGCGGACTGGGGGTCCTCGGTGACGGCGGCCTTGACCGAGAGGAGGGCGTCCGGCTCCGTCATGCTAGCGGCGGCGGCGGCGGAGGCGGAGCCGCCGCGGAGGAGGAGGAGGAGGAGCAAAAAGAAGAGGCGCATTTTCTATGTGCCTCTGAAAAAAGCGGAAGAGCGGGATTTTGAGATGAGAGATGAGGGTGTGGGAGAGAGTGATGTTGGGGAGGAGTGAAGGCAGGGGACTGATTATATTGTCGTTTTCTTCGCATTTTTTCTCGAATTTTTTTATTTCTTATTTATTTTTTAAAATTTTAATTTTTTTTTGTTTTCTTGTTTTTTATGTTGTCTGTTTTCTCTTTTCATGGGCATTGTCGTTTTCCCTGTTGGTATTTTCCCACCCCCACTGGCTTACTTACTGTGAAAAAGACTGAGGGAGGGGGGATTCACGCAAGCAATAGGTTCGTTCTTCTTATTTTTTTTTATTTTTAAATAAATTTATTTCACCGCGAGAAGTTTTTGCCACGTGTGTAAATTTTAAAACACTACCTAAAATATTTTATATTTTCATGGTAATTACATACCAAATTACTCGAAAATAAAAATCTATCATTACGAGTTATAACGTTTACTTGGTCCGATGGAATTGAGTTTTGAAATGTTGAATAAGGTGATGTCTTGTTAAGGGATGTGTGCCTCAAAGATCAAATCAGATTGATAGTTTGATCATTCAAGTGAGGGGTCGGCTCGTTTTTAAATGCTTACCTTTCGTTTTCTTATTCGTAGATTTCATGACTTAATTTGATTTCAATTATATATGATTCTAGTAGCCCGTTTGATTCCAACTTCGGTGCAATGAATTTTCTTTTTCTTTTTGACCCTTTTGGCTAGAATTCCTTGTGGGGTCTCTTCTAACTAATGAGATTAGATTGAGTCCCACCCATTTCCCATTATCTATATTGAGTTGGATTGGGACTGAGCATGATTGCATGAAAAGTTGCATGATTGAGGGTTTTGGACACTTACTGTTCTACTATTTCAAAAGAGAGAACCCTTTTGTTCAAAGATTCTTTCTAATTTCATTTTTTAAAAAAAAATTTCCCCTTGTTGTTATTATTATTATTATTATTTTCTCCCAAATGTAGGGTGCTAAAACGACAGACAAGGACACCTCCGTTCTCTGTCGTCCATGAAGCTTCACCTGTCCTCTAAGTACCTCCGTGAGTGCGCCAAATAATGAAAAATGATCATGGGGCCTTACCCATAATTAATATTGCTTAGGCAAATAGCATCCATGTGACACGAAGACCAGTCCCAATACGCGGATAGTTTATTCATCTCGACTCTCGAGCCGGTTCTCGAACATATTTCTATTGCGGGTCATGGTCATAGGCGTCTCGAAACACCCATTAGGCATGCTAAATTCAGGCTTGTACAGTAAGAGAACAATCACTTAATCAATTCGGGTCGTTAAGAAAATCTTTCCATTTTGTAAAGTGATTTATCACATAGCAGGATCTTTCGCAAAAGCATCATTGATATCATGATGGGTAATGTAAAATCAGTTTGCCAAAGCTCGATCTCGTGCGTGTGCACAGTTCATGCAAGATAGATCATGCTGTCGTTCAATCATAGAGGTTCTAAAGCAAAGGGGGATTGGTAATAGATTAAAGTGGGGGAACCTTAATGCTTTGATTATTCAATAATCCTTCGTTAATTGTCGTTTTGCTCCTTTTACTCTTTCTTTTACTTTCCCCCTCATTAGATGAAGATGAGGAGATGGGTACTTACCTTCAATGGATGCTTTTGCAGGCAATTAGAGAGTCCAAAATTTTACAGTTGGAAAGTTAACAAACCTTGTCATGTAGCCAAAAAGGAGATGAGACTATGCATCATCCATCACGTAGTGGGAATTAGATGCGCTGGTCAAATGAGTGAATAGGTGTTTTAGCGAATATGATTAGATATAAAATGTCATGCATTTGTTGAGGTGCACGTGAAGCGTTAGGCGAAGATATGTGATCTAGGATTGATGTGTAAAGCAATTTAAATATATATATGTATATATGTTGATTGAATCACCACACATTGTGTTTACATAAAAAAAATAACCAATTCATAATGGTCGACGTATGATGAGGACTAATCGACCAAAGGATATTAATTAATAAAAGTGTTGCAAGATATTAAGCAATCAATGTCGCTTAGGGAGATTTATTGACGATTGTACATCATTGATATCAACAAGGGAGAGGGTCATAGACGGCTTTGTGATATCGACATCAGATAAGTGATCCAGAGGCAACATCACCATCGGTAGAATTATTTAGTGAGGCTCATCATATAAAAGGTTAGCCACTTTAAATTTGGCTAAGGGTTGAGAGCAAAAGTAGGACATCAAGATCATGATATCGATTGAAAGCATGGATATCAAGTGACAGTTGAGTGACAGTGTGACGCAGTGGTCTTGGGAGTTATAATTGTCTAATATGGATGAGATTGGCATGTGAATAGGAGGCTTGAAATCTCATGAATGTGGTTGCAACTATACTTAGAGTAGTAATTGCTAGTGAGCAATTGTAATTTTTTTTGGTTAGTCATACTCTACTCATATTCTAATTATTCAAACTTTTGCCCTATCTTTTTGCAGGGCATGAGAGTCGAAACTCATTCCTAAAACTACATTATCCTCACTCTAACTTCTTGGGAAGGTATGGATTCGAACTTTATATCTCCTTCTTTTCATGTGAGAAATGTGGCCACCGAGACAAACCTCAATAGTTGAGCGGTTGTAATTAGTAAGTTATACTAATGGAGATGTGTAATCATGGAAGACACTTGCAATCAAAAACTTTTATTCTCATGGTCATTTTTGTCAGTTTATTAATGTTATTGTCCCTTCATTTTCAATTTTACTTCATTATTGCCAGTACTTTCCTTTCTGAGTTTGTCGTTCATCTTCACCATAAAGCCTGGGTTCCTATCCATAATTGCCATTGAAGCCATTTCACATAAAACCAAAACGTAATTCTTTGGTCAAAGGAATTTTTACTATATCGATCAACATTAACCTCTTGAGTAAATGTAAGAATATCAAGTAATTTATGTACTCTTGCTCGAAATTCAAAACCATCCCTTTCCTTTTCTTGATTCAAAATGGCCCATGCATTTCTAGAAAGTTTGATATATTGAGCTAAACTCCCACTAAGAATTCAATGCGATGGTGACCATAGACAAATGTCGTTGCTTCGCTAACACTCATTATTTTTAATTTTTAAATTCTTTGAAATTTCTGATGGGCAATTAATCCGTCCAAGTGTATGTTTCGATGTCTACCTCAAGACTGCACAGTATTTTAACAAAGGGGCTAATGATGGATATTCTAAAAAAAAATACCGGGACTATTTCGAAAAAAGAGTAAATAGATTATTTTGAAATTTTAGTAAGAGTGGAGGGACCATCGATGACATTGTATCGCATGTTAATGAGCTTTTACTTGGACTGTGATACCTCAAAATTGAGAGGTATTAGGTTTCTATCGCACGTTCCAGTAACGTTGTTAGACAACCCTAACTCATTCAGCTTTAATACGACAGCTTCTTTTATGTTTCTTCTCGGCCATCGATAGTTAAATATTAGACCGATACTTGCCCTTACGAATGTTTAGAGAGTCCAAATATTACGGTGGGAAATTAAGTGAACAAACCTTGTCATGTAGCCAAAAAACGAGATGGATACATTTGACCCCGTCACGGGGCGACATTAGTAAGTGCTGTTCCAATAAATAAATAGGTGGTCACCGAATATCATTAAACAAAAAATATCTCGGTTAACTTTCCTATTTATTATAAGAGTTAATACCAAATATTATCAAATTATGTTCGAGGTGACACGAATACTCCAAATTTTTTTGTATTACTAAAAATCTTAAATTTGTCCATTGTAACACAAAACATTCAAACTTTTTTTGTTTTATAAAAACTCCGAATTTATACTAGTGTGACATAGATAGAATGGAAATAGAGTGTATATATGTAATATATATAAGTTGTGGTTTTTTATAACACAAAGAAAAGTTTGTGATTTTGTGTTTCGGTAGACAAGTTTATGGTTTTTTGTAACAAAAAAAGAGTCTGAATTTCCTTTGTCACATCGGGCATCATTTAAGGTATTTTCTTTTGGGTAGTATGTGTCCTTATAATAACAACACTTGCCTAACATATGCGTCTGAAAATAAAATAAAAAGCATGCGCTTTAATTCTTGATATTGAGGCATAAAACTTAGGGTATCGGTGAAACAAGCTCGGAGGTCAAAGAGAACACTTAACACATTCGCTCACTCACTCTTCCCTTTCTCTTAAGGGTTAGAAACTTCGACGAGTCCATTACATATACTAATAATGATAATGGATCCTCACATCCGATGAGACTTCGATGAAATTAAATTTATTAAATAATTTTGTTCGATTGGTAAGTCCATGAAACATTTAATACATCCCGCGGATTAGTTGAATTCCGGCACTAGCCCTGCACAAATAATCTTAATCCAGAACAATTTGTACATAGGATTAGGACGACCTTGTCTATTATCTTTTTCATAATCGGGCTCTTCGACCAAGGAATCAATTTGGGACCAAATCGCATCCCTATGCCCAATGCTCTTCGTATTCCTCAAAACCCGACGTGAGGTTGTATTCAAAGCACTGTTCCGTGCATGGGATTGTGTTCGTTTGTCCCCTTCCCCTTTGGATTCCATTCTTATCCTCCCTTCGATCGAGTTGGCAATATATTTTATCCACTCGCATTCGCTGCCTTTTGAATAATGTTCTTACTCAGGACTTTCTCAACAGCTCTCTGTCTTCGATACAGAGACCGAGCGGACATAAGGGTAGATGCAGTGCTTTTCTAAGGCCTGGCCATAGATACTTCATCTTTGGATGAAGATCTTCATGGATATGAATCAGATTACATTTAGCGACATGTTTACAAGATCTATATGGAATTGCCCGTCGGAAAGTATGCTGTGCATTTGGAGATACAATACTAAAATACATTTGCAACGATCGATTGAGTATGACCCACGTGATACCAACATTCAATTCATTACAATTGACGTCTTAAAATTTTAAGGGTTGATATCATTGAAATCCTTAAATTAAATTTTTATTGCAAAAACTCCAAAAATAGTATACATATGCCACATTTAGCCCCAAACTTATTTTTGTATCGTAAAAAATTCTAAATTGATATACTTGTGTCACATTTATCTCAAACTATTATACCTATGCCACTTTATCCAAATTGTGGTAAATCTAAGAGTTCTTAAAGGTAAATGTGGTGCGTGTGCACCGGTTTGAGGTATATGTGGCATGTGTGTATTACTTTTAAATGTGTGAGATAATAATTTATTTAGGGTGAGTGCACTAATTAGGAGTTTTTGTAATATAAAATTAATTTAGAATAAATATATCATAAACACAAGCTTTAGCAAACTCACCGAAAATTTCCTCACGTAGCGGAGCAAATTAGCCCAATCACACTTTTCTACAAGTGATTTCCCGTGTCCTTTTCTCTTTTTAATCCTTTTGAAAATTTAAAGTGTTCTTTTATCTTGACTACTCAA
The DNA here is from genome assembly GCA_014858505.1 of Corymbia citriodora subsp. variegata. Taxonomy (NCBI): domain Eukaryota; kingdom Viridiplantae; phylum Streptophyta; class Magnoliopsida; order Myrtales; family Myrtaceae; genus Corymbia; species Corymbia citriodora. The sequence continues at coordinate 8,218,959 of CM026418.1, read as the reverse complement.
CCATTTAATCATTGCATTAGCACAGGTGACGTGGAGTTTAATTATATGTAAGACCATCAAATCGTTTGATAAAGTTAAAAAGTAAGTACCAAAAGTTGAAGTATTGAATATTAAGCGTGCCCCATCATGTTAATGTTGAAAGTGAAAATAGAAAGTTACTTTATAACAAATGGAAAATCGATTAATAAGTAGTATTAGTTTCGCGAATATTGTAGTTAGGTTTGGGAATACTTTTTATCAAACAAAACTAAGTAATTTTAGTCTTGAAAAATTGATGATTGAATTGATATCAATACAAATATTTTGAAAAGTTGTATATCAATAATTTCTGATGAAAATTCATTATAATACTTTATTGAAATTTTGTAAAAAAGTCAGGATTAAATTATTAAAATTAAAAAATTTATAATTAAATTGATAACTATATAATGTGTTTAAAATTTGTTGGATAATTTTTCATTTCGCTTTTTCTACCAAATTTGGACCATTCGTGCCTGTCATTTTCGTGCATGATTTCTCCATAAAGTATTCATAGGATCCTTATAAATATAGCGTACTTTATACGTGACCTAGCAGAGTTGAGATAAAGTTTAATGTTTTTAGCACCAACGATTCGAAAGCAATTATTGCTTTTACTCGATGGAGAACCGTTCCACTTACTTTTGTAAAATAATCATGTATCATGCACATTTGTTTGGTTACTCTCTCAGACAATCTTTGATGGGTTTATGGTTTAAAAAATAATAAAGATACTAAAAATCTTAAAATTTATCATAAAAATATAATTGAGTATTAAAATTTTAAAAAAATATAATTAAATCTTAAAACTTGTCAAATTGATGTAATCGAGTCATTTTATTAATACTATCCAATTTGGCTGATAAAAATACTAACATTGTTTTTTTGAAATATTATTTTCTCAATGACATGACTAAAACGACGTTGTTTTGATCTAAATATAATTTTTAATACATATTTTATTTAAATTAAATTACAAAATAAGCTAAATTAAAAAAAGCATGAGGAACCTTTGTACAAAAAAATCATATTTGGATCAAAACGTTGCCATTCTAGCTTTATATTTCATGTTTCAACCATCTCACCGTCGTATAGTAGAGAGAAAAATATTAGAAAAAAAACCACATTAGTGTTTTTCGTTAGCCAAGTTGAATGGAATTAATAGAAAGAATTGATTGTACTAATTTAACAAGTTTTATGGCTTAATTGTACTTTTTATAAATTTTAGGATTTAGTTATATTTTCATATAAGTTTTAGGATCTCTAGTGCATTTATCTCCTAAAAACATTGTACATGACATGACACATTAACAAAATTCAATGATAAATTCATAACACATTCTCTAGTTGTAATAGAATAATAAAAGGAAAATTATGAGGAGATTACCACCCACATATAGAAAAACCACTTCCATATAGAAACCATAGCCACTTTTAAAAAAGAAAATTTATTTTGCATTTCCTCCAAACTCAAAAGACATATTTACTTTCATAACCTACACCATATCTTTCACTTAGGGGTGAGTAATTCTGAGATGGTTCCAAGTTTTACTTGGAAATTGAAACCTACTTGTTGGAATCAATTTCCAAATATTTGGAATTTAGAATCTACTTTGCATGCTTTGAATGTGTAACTTATCTAGTCACAAATTCCAAAGTTGATTTTAGAGTTCATTCATATTCCACCTGTAATCTTAATTGAAAGTTTATAGTAATCACTATTTACTGTTACAATTCATTAGTCTTAACTTATATTTAGACACACGAAGATATAAAATATTAATAAAATAAAAGTTTCAGTCATTGATATATCGGAAATGAAAGCTCAGATTAGTGATTTTTCATTACATACTCATCATCAAACATTATGAAATACCGTAAGATTACATAAAGATATAAAACAAGAAAAATACAAAAAATTGTTCTATGTTTCACTTGAAACCTAAAATTTATCTATCAAAGTAGGTTTTCCAATTTTTAGAAATTAGAGCCTACACTGATTGCATATCCTAAAACCTGGAATTTGGCCGTCAATGGAAACCGGTCCAGTTTTCTCTTTCCCAGTACTCACCCCTACTTTCTCCTCCCTCTCTTTTCTTCCTGTGCCTTCTACTCACTCACATTCACCTCCCAGCAGAGTCTCTCTATCTCTCTGCCGCTATTGCCATCGCCTCTTGTTGCTGCAGCGACCATGCGAACTCTGTCACGAAGCTTGCAGAGACCTAATCTAGTCCAAATCGGTTCGCCTGACCTCGATCCAGACCAGATCTTAGGCAGCGATTGTCGTCAGTCTTGAGTCTAAAGTTCAAAGCATAGTGGGTGACTCCCATTTTACCCTTTTATGTTGTACATAACATACATGAGGTGCGGTACATGTACCGACTAGAAGTTGATTCATTGAAAGTGATGGCTGCCTTGTGAGACTTGCCAAATAAGTGCGACCGTCCAGATTTAGTTTAGAATATGTGTCGGGTTCACTGAATAATTCTTTGCTGATTAATAAGTCGAAATTCCATCATCGCAGTTGGCCCATATCTCAGTTGTATTCCTGCACGTCCCAACCCGATCAACTCGTAAGATCTCTTCCAGATTACAAAGAACAAACAGCTTCTGGGAAAGCAATCTAATTTCTACTACAAAGAGATTGGAAGTGATGCAAATTGAACAGGCATGGCCAACATTTGAAATTAGAGATGATTTGTAGTTGGAACACTAACTGATCAATAAGTTCAATGAGCAATCATCTCAAGTACTGTATTTTCTGGTGCGAACAACTTTCCAATGGAGATCAAAAAGGGAGGTTCATCCAAATTTATGTCCTGCCTTTTGCCACAGGTTTTCAGAATTTAGACTTAATAATGATCTTTCTATATAGAAACTAGTGAATGAGTCACTTCGCCAGAATCACATACCTTTTCTTTGCCTTTCTATTGGATTCGTGGTTGGAGCTTGCTGCTAAAATCCGATCCAACCAACTGTGAGATCACAAATTCCAGCCAAAAGGCGGCGAGTTTGGCTGCTCAATACAGATATCAGCAACCATAACCAGGCATTGCGATTTATTGGTGCTGATGCTTTAAATGTTCCTTCTGACAATACAAGTCCACAACAATTACTCCGGAAACATGATTTGCATTCGAGTTTCTGCTGTAATCTACTGAACGAATTGAGTTGACAATGATTTGCTGATATAATCTTTGTTTGGGGAGATTGTAACAGCTAATGGTCATAGTCGGCTATATCTCATAAAAAACGCTCCATGAAATGATTCTGCAGTATATGTATCGGCATTGTCAAATGTTGAATATGGAGCCTGCTGCTTCTTTAGTTACTGTTTTTTTTTTTTTTATCCTTATCTCAAGTTCATTCACAAGTTTGCATGTTTTTCGGTTTTTCTATTCAGATATAGATCTATTTCTGCACGTTGCTTTCCTATCAGATGCACACGATCTGCTATCCCATATTCTGTCCATGGTATGACTTAATACAACCATAGACAAACCAGGTGACGCTTCTGGTTGCATGTTGGATACCTTTCGATATTCTCTCAGGATGTCTAGGACACTGCCGTGCTATGATCTCGTGACTCGTCTTGAACTTGCTTTCCCATGTGGCTTATGTATGAGCACAGTTTGGTTTTTGTTTTGAATATGTACTGGGGAGCGAAATGGCGAGCCTTGTTTTCCTTACCTTTGAAGAAGGTCCAGTATACAGATGGGATTTGTGATGAGATGCTGCCCTTGGCTCTGGATTGATACAATACCGAATCTATTCAGCCATGAAGTAAAGCGAATAGTAAAGAAAAAGCAGCATGAATGACTGTAAGATAAAGTAACCAACAGTTTCTGACATATCTCATCTACGAACGGGTCGGTTAAATATGTACCTTACCAAAAAAAACGGGTCGATTAAATATGTAACTTTTGACTGTGTTAGTACGTGTTGTGGTGAACTAAGGTTCCTGTAAAAACTGCCGACGTTTTGTAGATACCTAAATTTTGATTTTTTTTAACTGCATCTCCACATACCATACCAAATAAGGGGATTATATCCTCAAATTCGCTGCAATATTATTGACAAGGTAAGTTATTAAATTGGCTGTATATCTCACTGCTGCCTAAAATCGCTTAATTCTGACAATTTACACAGGCCGTTGGATCGAATAGGAATCTATCTCCCTGATTTGCTTATACTTATTGCCAATTTTGAATCAACCTTGGAAAAAAAAGTAGAAGCGCTCGAATATTCCCGCAGCGAACTCCCTCTCTCCGGCTAGCTCATCCAAGCCCGGCGTTGCTGCCGTCCCCCGACGATGGTCCCGCTGCCTTGCTCGATGGTCCACCTAAGCTCGCCTTCTGTCGCCTCTGATCAGCTGCTTGCTCTCAGTCTCCAACACTGCCCAGAACCCGCTGGTGTTGCTGCTTGCCTTTACCAGTCGATGCTGGATGCCGCTGTAAGGACCCAGTCACTGTCCCCGACAATGGTCCCATCACTACCCAGGAGGTCCCGACGTCGCTGCTGTAAGCCTCGCATCACTGCTGCTCGAACCAGTGCCCCTGTCGGTGCGGTTGCTGCCACCCATATTGCCGATGCCATCTGAGTAGTCCTGCCAGTGTTATTGTTGATCTCGGGCCCCTCGTCCTTTGTTGATCACTCCTGCCGGTGCTGATCGCTGTACACCATCGATCACCTCGTCACTGGTTCATGTCAGTAATCTCGCCCAAGGTAAAATTAGGTAACGTACTATCCGATTAGCTTGCTTCCCTATTATGGAACATGTAATATTTGAATAAATTACCTTGCATATATCCCCATGCACGTCTTAGAGAGATTAAAATATTTGATTTCCTAAGTTGATTGATCTTGAATTTGTTGAGGATATCTTAATTGGGGAATTTGAGCTAGAAGAAATATTTGATTAAGATATCTTAATTAAATATATCTTCTTTTGCGGGTCATGAATGTAATATTTAATAAGCTAGGTTTAACTTAGTAATTATTAATGTCACTCAAATTATTTCGTTAATATCATTATAAGGTGCATCACATAAAATAAAAATACAAAACAAATTGCGTGTATCTAAAACTTGGATGTGCATTCATGCATGTTTCCTAATTTAAAATGTCATAGCATTAGAAATCATATAGTAATTTAGGAAACCATGAATTTTGTTAATGTCTGACTAGGATTATATATATAATTTCCAAGTTAATTTAAGTCATCATGTGGATTTAGGAAGTTTCCTATTTCTAACTCATAAAGAAAATACCAAAAAATTTTGCATCCATATTTCATATCTATTGCATTTAATTGTAAAGTTAATTCATGATTAGTTCTATAACGTTCATGTTGCTCATTGCACGTCATCTAATAAATCACATATTTTTAGGAATTCATCTTATTCATCATCTCATATAGAATAGAATGCATTTAGGATTAATTAATATTGAATTCCATTGCAAATAGTTTAATATTGCTTATGCATGTCATGCAATAATATTAATTCATGTCATTCGGTAAGGCATAAGTATAACGGGAGTGCCAAAACTTGGCACAAAGGAACACTTAAGTACCAAAAGTTATAAACGGCACACTTAAGTGCCAAAATCGAAGCAAAAAGGATCACTTAAATGCCAATGGCAAGAAAATCCGGCCAAAATACTGACATGGCATTTTTCCAGCGAACTAGGGTTGAAATGGCGTCGTTTTTAGTGCTGATGTGGCCAAATAAGCCTAAAACGATGTCGTTTTGAGTGTTGATGTGGCCACATCAGATCAACATCCAAAATGATGTTGTTTTGGCCCAAATTTATTCTTTAATAAATGTTAATTAAATAATATTAAAAGAGCAAAAATTTTAAAAAAAAGGAGGAGGGGGGGCAGCAACCCTTGGCCACCACCCCATCGCCGGTGGGACGGCAGCGACATACGGTGAGGGTCGCCAATGCTTGGGTGCGGGTTGGCGAGGGTTGGATAGCCCTCACCAGACGTTGGGAGAGGGCGTCGACCCTCTCCCAGATTTGGGCAAGGGTTGACCGCCCTCCCCCGGGCCTAGGTGAAGGTCGTTGGCCCTCGCCTAGCACCATTGAGTTTCTAGCGGTGCTAGGTGAGAGCCGTCGGTCCTTGCCCTCGCGCCAACGGCCTCGCCCAGTGTCGTTGAGTTTCCAATGGCGTTGGGTGAGGCCGCCGGCGCCTGCACGAGGGCCAACGACCCTCGCCCAGGCAAGGGCCAGGGCAACCGACCCTCTTTCAGATCTAAGAGAGGGTCACCGCCCTTTCTTGATGTCTAGTAAGGGCCGTCGGGCCCTCGCCGCCGATCAGCAAGGGTTGCTGATGCCTAGGCGTGGGTCAGGGACCCTCACCGTTCGTCGACGCCGCCCCACCGGCGATGGGGCGATAGCCACAAGCTATTGCCCCCCCCCCTTTTGTTTTTAATTTTCGCTCTTTTAATATTATTTAATTAATATTTATTAAAAAATAAATTCGGACCAAAATGGCGTCATTTTGGGTGTGACTGATGTGGCCACATCAACACTCAAAACGACGTCGTTTTGGGCTTATTTAGCCACATCAGCATAAAAAAATGATGCCGTTTCAACCCTAGATCATTGAAAAAATGCCATGTCAACATTTTAGCCGGATTTTCTCACCGTTGGCACTTAAGTGATCCCTTTTGCTTCGATTTTGGCACTTAAGTGTCCCTCCTTGCTAAGTTTTGGCACTCCTAGGGTTCGTACGTCCATTTGATAATATAGGCATGCACGCAATTTAGTCCATCTAGAACTCTAGGTATTAATTTGCATGTTTGCTATTTTAATGAAAAAATGCCAAAAAATTTAGTTTTGGTTGCATACTAATTTATTTGGCATCATAATCCTAATTCATTCATCATCATATATCATATCATTGCTTGTTTGTTTCCTAAGTCTTAGTTTGTGAAAACCTTGTTGGGGTAAATATGATGAGATATTGGTTTTGCTTGCTTAGGGCATTCGTTTTATTTGCATTCTCGCAATTTACTTATTTGTCTATTATTGAATGTTACGTTAGTGTTTGCATAATTGCATGATTCCTTTTCACATGTTAGCGGCTTAATATTAAAATCGACAAAGACTACATCCAAAAATATATACAAAATAAATAGAAAAGACACCAAAATGGCGTTAAATTAATCTGACATAATTAAGTCCCCGAATTCATAAATCTCTTATTTGTAAAAGTAAAATGTACTCACATTTTACTTGGGTGCCTAATCAATCCATTATCAATTAGTGGCAATTCCAAAATAAACTGAATTGCATGTTTAAAAATGACTTAATTAAAACCCCAAATTGCAATTGATATAGTCTTGTGAGAGTTTGTGTTAGGTGACGACAACATCTCTTTAATGCGTAATGGAGAAAGGACACAAAATGGAAGATTTCAATGTGAATTGATTCAATATTTCTTATATATTAAATATACATATCTATATACCATTCACAAATATATTTCCTAAATCTACTCCAACAATTATGGTAAGTACAACTAAAAGATTGAATAAAACAACTCAAGGGATTAGGGTGCTATGGTGGCATATGATCACAATAAGACTCCCCCTCAAATTGGCACATGTAGGTTTCAAATGCCCAACTTGGAAAGTAGTCACTTGTAATGATCTAGGCCTAGTGGTTTGGTAAACACACGTAAGCCAGTTATGACTCTGTATCAATCTTTAATGGAGCAATGATGCCAACTTGTATTTTTTCATGAATGAGATAGCGATCAATTTCAATGTGTTTTATTCATTCGTGAAAAGTTGGGTTGGTAGCAATGTGGAGGGCAACCTAATTATCACATTGTAAGGAAACTAGGACTTGGAGAGGCATGCCAATATATCAAAAGAGGTTTGACAACTAGGTTATTTCACATGTAGTTTGCAATTACACAAAATTCAGCTTCAGCAGAAGAGCATGAGATCATGCTTTGTTTCTTGGTTTTCCAAGAAATCAGGCCATCACCCAATAAAATGTGATACCTAGTTGTTGAATGGCAAGTCATGGGACAACTAGCCCGATTTGAGTCACGGTAAGTTATGGGTTGGAGTTCATTTTTAGCTGGGCAAAGGTGCCCTTGGACTATAGTAGCCTTCAAATATTTTAGAAGACGATGTGTTATAGCCAAATGTGGTTGGCACAGTGCATGCATGAATTGACTCAGTATGTTGACACTATGAGCAATGTCTGGCTTGGTAATAGTCAAATAAATGAACTGACTAACCAAACATCATTAGATAGATGGATCCTCCAATATAGTACCTTTATCAATGCTCAATTTTATATTTAGTTCCATGGGAGTATCAACTAGCTAGGCTCTAGTAAAACCACAATCTTCTAGGATATCCAAGATATATTTTCGCTAGTATAAATAAAGACCAAAGTGGGATTGAGCCACCTCAATACCTAAAAAATATTTTAGAGGTTCGAGTTCCTTAATGTGGAGTTGATTGTTTAACATAGACTTCACTAAATCGATCAAAGAAGCATTAGTACTGGAAATGACTAGATTATCGACATATGGTATCACAAAAACAGTCACTACCATCGTACAAGACAAAGAGGGAATGATCAGCATGAGAACATGTGAAATTGAAGTCATATAGGATAGTGGAGTACTTAGAACACCATTGAAGGGATGCTTGTTTTACGCCATATAGAGATTTGTGAAGTTGGTAGACAAGCTTTTCCTTCTCATGCTGAAAACTAAAGGGAGGTTTCATGTAGACTTCCCTAATCAAGTTGCCATGTAAGAAGGCATTGTTAATGGCCATTTGTTTAAGAGGCCATCCCTTTGCTAGGGCAATGGTCAAGATTACACGAATTGTAACTAATTTAGCAACAAGTGCAAAGTTAACATGATAGTTTTTCCTTTCAACCTAGATATAGTCTTTGGCAACTAAACATGCTTTATATTATTCATTATTGCCATTAGGTTTTATGGAACCACTTGGAGCCCATAGCCTTCTCACTAGGTGGAAGTAGTACGAGGGACCATGTGTGATTTTGAAATAGAGCATTGATCTCAAATTGCAGGCATCTCTCTATTCTTGATGCCACATTGCCTCAGCGAAAGTGGATGGCTTCGCGGTGGTAGACAAAGAAGTAAGAAATGCCAAAAGTGGATATTTAAAATGAGTATATTGTAGAAAATTAGACTTAAGGTACGAGATACTTGGACTATTATCTTCGGTAGAACTTAGTAGCAAACAACAATTGTCCTAGAGGTAATGGAGGGTTGATGTATTCGTTGGGGTCTAGTAGATTTTTCAACTGGTGGTAGTAAGGGTGTTTGTGGTGGGGTGACGATTAGGTGTGATGGTGTGGGATTTGTAGGTGGGGATTAATATATAGTCACATTTCTTTAATGAAAGAAAAAGGGGCAAGCTTCTTTCTTTCGCGCAGTCACTCAAGCATAAGGTGTAATGGGTAATGTTTATACAAGTGAACTTGATAAGGAAGATTTGGGGAGCATCAAGTAAGAAAAAATTGTGTCGTGAAACACAACATCTTGACTCACATCTTGCTTTTTGGTGAGGAGAGAAAAAATGTAATACCTTTTTTGACAATTAGATATCCCAAAAAAACCCCTAGAGTAGCACGGGCATCAAATTTTTTTTGAATGGAGGTGCTGGTCCAAAACACAAGCAACTGAAGACTCGAAGGTGAGTGAGATTCAGTGACTGATAATGTAAAACCTCATATGGAGTTTTCCCTTCAAGACAATAGTGGGAAGTTTGTTTATGATGTAGGTGGTAGTGAGGACACATTCAACCCAAAACTCAATGGGAAGGTTGGATTGGAAGCGTAAGGCACAAGAAATATTTAGAAGGTGCCAATGCTTGTGCTCCACCATCACATTTTATTGAGGGGCAGACACAACTCAATTGATGAACAATACCTATGGAGTCTAAAAAACCAAGGAAAGCTGATCAAAAAATTATTTTCCATTGTTAGAGCAAATGCAACGAATTTGTTTATTGAATTGGGTTTTTACCATGGAGAGGAAATTAATGATAGGGATATGTTCACCAAAAGTCCTAAAACTTGTCAGGATAGTGCAATAGAATTCTAAAACTTGCAAAAAGTGCAATCGAGTCCTAAATCTTGTCATGTTGGTTCATTTGAGTCATTCTGTTAACGCCGTCAATTTAGACTAATGGAAAATGTTGACGTGGCTTATTTTAATCATTTCTCTCTCTACGTGGTAGCTAGGGCAACAAAAATTTTCCAGGTCAGCAAAACGGCGTCGTTTTGGATATTATTCACTTGCCCAAAACGACGTCGTCTCTTCTCTCCTCCTTAGATCGTGTTGCCCTGCATTCTCTTTCATTTCTTTCACGCTTTGCTCTGTTCTCCCCTGTTCATCCCAAATCGATTTTTCTTCTGTCCGAACCCTAAGCCCTAAATTCAATCGGCATAGATCGCAATTTCGGTGCCTCGTGAGTTGGAGTTCTTCGTCAAACACGAATGTGTGCGAACACTTGTCCCGCAAGAACCTCGTGGATAATCGAGCAACGTTGATGATTTTGGTAGCCACTATTTCGGAGCCACTCTCCTCCTCACAGGTATCTCATTGCGTATGTGCTAGGGTTTATATCTTTACTGTCAATTTCACCGTAACTTGTTGATTCAGAAATTCTTTGATTTTAGTTTTCGAAATATAAGCGCAAAATGTAAACTGTGTGCTGACTTTCTCCAAAATTCCATCTCAAAATTCTTGATACGGAAGGGGGTGGTGAAGAAGATGAGCAATCGTGTAAGAACGAAGCACAGTCCCAAATTTGTGTCAATGGGTCTCTTTGCTTTGCTTTCTCACCATCTCCATTCCATTTTTTTCTGTTCCGCTGTTGTTTTTTCTCCTATGTCGGATCCCATTTTGTAAGGTAAAAATTATAAACATCTTTGAGCTCATTGCGCATTGAAATTTTTGGCTTTGCACTTTAGTTAAGTTAGTTTAATGTTGCACATATTTGATGACCCAATTCAGCATGCTTTGTCCTGTTTTTTTTTTTTTGGTCCTTTGTTGAATCCGATTTTGTGAGGTAAAATTTCTATACATCTTTGAGCTTGTTACGCATTGCAATTTTGGCTTTGCACCATAGTCAAATTAACATAATTTTTTTTCTTAAACTAATTATGATTGGTACTATGATATTTGGTAACCCAATTCAGCATGTCAAGTTAGCTTGATTTATGCATTCTTTGGACACGATTATTGTGAAAGTAATCAAGATAGACGTGATATTTTTGTTGATTTTGTAATACATGTTTTATGGTAGCGTAAAAAAGATTGTGCTGATTTAGCTTCCTAAATGGGTTGTTCTGAAGCGGATTAGTAATTTATGATGAAATTTATAATAATAATAATAAAAAAGAGAAATATATTGCACTTGCATGGTTGTATTTCATGATTCAATATATGAAAAACATTCAAAGTAAATGTGATATTATTGAAGATTTCTGCCCTCTTAATACAATTTGTCTTGATGTTTTAGTTGCTTGTCTATGGAATGAATTTATTGGAGGGTTGACTGCTCTTGAGATCATTCGTCAAAATGGTTCCATAGAAAATATATTGGAAAACTCCAAAATCTATGGTTCTTATTGCTGGTATGTTTACCCTACCCATTTCCTATTATAAGTGAAGTCATTAGTAGTTTTTAGTTGAAATTTGACAATTAAAAGTGCTATTTTTTTTTGTTCCCTTGTAGGTCTAATGGCCAACAACAAAGTTTATGTCACTGTTTTCTTTGAAGGTAAATTTCAAGTTAGACCGCCCTTGGAATATGTAGGTGGAAGGGTCGATGCTGTTGAAATAGACTTAAGTAAGGGTTCATTGTCTAATATAATTGATGTTGTTGAGGCTTTGGTCGGGCGTAAAATAGAGAAACTTTTTTATAGAGTTCCTGGAAGTAGCATCCTTGAAGATGGTGAAACTTTGAGGTATTTATGGGATAACTCCGGTATGATAGATCTATCCTATCATTAACTTCATTTTAAAAAAATTGAATTGTATGTTGAGCATGTTGATGATGAAGAGACGACTACTAAGATAGGGAGAGTTGAGATGGAAACCGGAGGTTTGTCTCATATGAATTTGGAAAATATTAATAATGTGGCTAGTTATGTGTTCGAAAATGTAATTGGGAATGCCAATGATGGTGAGAGTCAAGTTCAGATTGATAATAGGGATTTGGATGGTGAGGATGATGATGTATTTAATTTGGTTGATGTGGAACAATCAACTGACAATGATGATTTTGAATTAGTTGATGCAAGAAAAATTTTAAAGGAATTTTCAGCGAGACATAGGCTCAAAATTGGAACTAACATTGAAGAAACTTCCTAGATCAACATTGGCTCTCCAATAGAGTTATCAGTTGATCCTCTAATGGTGGATGCTTCCGGGTATGAAACAAAGTACTATCATTCAAATGAGGAAGAAAGCCTTTATTCAAGTTTAGATGATGAGGGTGAAAATGAGGAAGATGATATTATTTCAAGAAGGAAGAATAGATTTCCATGATATGATGGAAATGGTAAAAATCTAGTATTTGTTGTTAGCATGACATTTGAAGATGCAAGTGAGTTTAAAGATACAATTTTAAGATACTCTGTGGCTGAGCAAAGAGCAATTAAATACACTAGGACCATTATTAGATTTGTAAGATCCAAGTGTGCCTAAGTTAATTGTATGGTGCTCTTGACAGGGATACCAAATTGTTCCATTTGAAAAAGTACATGGATGAGCATATATGTAGTATCACCTTTGAGAATAAGAGAGTGTCCAATTCTTTCTTAGCTAAACACTTCATGATTCTCATTTTTGCAATGTTTAAAATCAATGCACCTTAGTTAAAGAAATAGGTTAGAGAATAGTTGGGGATCAATGTGACTTTGAGTTAATGTAGGAGAACAAAGCTAAAAGTGTTCAATGAACTACAAGGCAATTATAAGGAGTATGCACAGATGTACGACTATTTGGGAGAGCTTTACACTACAAGCCATGCGAGCACATTTAAAATGAAAGTTGAAAGACTAGTGCCAAATTCCTTACCATTATTTGATAGGGCTTACATTTGTTTTGATGCCTGCAGGAAATGATTTTTAGTAGGATGTCGAAAGATCATTGGATTAGATGGATGTTTCCTTCGATGACTAATCAATGGTGAGTTGTTGTGTGCTATAGGGTGGGATGCCAATAATCAAATGTATCCAATATCATGAGCAATTGTATGAATCGAGAATAAGGACACATGGACCTGGTTTATCAACTTGTTGAAGGAAGAGCTTGACATGAGTAATGGTAATGACTAGGCTTTAATAAGTGACCAACAAAAGGTATGCAATATTATTATCACTCATCTTTAATTTGTTTGCAACAAAGTATGTAATGATTTCCAATATCAATGTTTTACTCTCTCTTTTTTGTATTTTTCAAGGTCTCATTCCTACAGTGGTTGACCTTTTGCCAAATGTAGAACATAGAATGTGTGCAAGATACATATATTCTAATTGGGGTCAAAAATACAAAGGCAAGCTATTAATGAGACAATTTTGGAAATGTGCTAAGAGTACTAATATGACATATTTTGAATTGCATAGACAGAGGTTGAAGGAAATGACTCCACAAGATCATGATGATCTATTCCACACTGAGCCAAAACACTGGTTTAAAACCTTCTTTGACACTAATATAAAATGTGATCTTGTTGATAATAATCTTAGTGAAGCTTTCAATGGTAGGTGCATGGAAACTAGGTGCAAGGCCATTGTGAGTATGTTGAAGAATATTAGAATCATGATTATGAATAGAATGCATAGTCAAAGGGATGCATGTACTAAGTGGACAAGGAATTATGGTCCAAGGGTTATGCATAAATTACATCATCATACAACTGCTAGTAGATATTGCCATTTGATATGGAATGGAGATCAAGGATATGAGATTATGGAAGGTGGTGATAAATATGTTATGGACTTGGATCTGAAGATTTGTTTTTGTAGAACTTGGGAAGTTAGTGGAATTCCATATTACCATGCCATATGTGCAATACACCATAAGAAAAATGATCCAGGTGACTACCTAGCCTAGTGCTTCAGCATGAATAAGTACCTAAATGCTTATCAATTCATGATGCCTACTATGAGAGGACATAAATTTTGGGACAAAACTAATAAAGAAGCTCCTCAGCCCCCATCAATGAAAAAGATGCCTAGTAGGCAAAAATGGAATAGAAGAAAGCAACAAATTGAGCTTGTAAGAGAAGATAGAATGACTAAAGAGGGTAAGCGAATGACTTGTTCTATTTGCCATGTGATTGGTCATAATTGCAAGGGATGTCCTCTAAAAAGATATTTCTTAACTAATTGATCAGGTTGATTCTAAGCTTGTTGTCTGGTCATTAATGCTTGTTATGTAATTCTTAGGCCAATGCATCTATGTCCAATGCCCATGTTAATGCACTTGGAGCTGAAGTTTATGCTCAATCTTAGGTTAATTATGATGGATCAAGACCCAAAAAAATACAAGTAATTTGAATACATTAATGCATTATAAGTTATAAATTTGAATGTTTCAATTTAATAATGATGAGTATGTATTCCGGCTAAAGCTGCAACAACGACAAGTACAAGTAAAAGAGGATCTAAAGGCTCAGTTACTGCTTCTGCGGAAGCCAATACACCCGTACTAGTCAATAGTGGAGGAGTGAATACTTCAACCAATGCTTTTGTAGAAGTCAGTGCTCCAATACAAGATACTTCAGCCAATGCTTTTGCATAAGTGAATGCACTAGTACAAGATACTTTAGCCAATACTTTTGCAAAAGTTAGTGCACCGGTAAAAGATTTTTCAGCCAATGCTTTTGCAGAAGTCAATGCACCAGTGCAAGATACTTTAGCCAATGCTTTTACTCAGTGTAGTGTAGATAAAAGAGGATGCAAGGCTATTGCTAGTGTAAGTAGATATAGTGGACATGCCAATGCTTTTGCTGAAGCTAGTGTTAATCAACAACAATGTTCTTTTTCTGCTCAAGCCAATGCAGTAGCTCATGATAGACCTCAAAAAATCCCAGTAAGTAATACCTCACCACCTATGCATTTATGCGTTGTGATTACATTCTCATGTCTAATGTTTTCTTTTTCAATTTAAAAGACCTACAATTGAAATGGAAATGGTGCAAGGACAATCACAATTGAAGAAGAAGAAAATGGTAGGGTTGGGTGTTTACACAAATCCTAAAACAAACCTTCAAATTCTCAATGTAAGTTATGCTATAACATTTTATTATAGCAATTGATCATTTCCTTGAGCTAAAATAATAGCTATTCTTATGTAGCCTGGAACAACTAGTGCAAGATTATTGAAACTATCGGACAAAGGAGTAATTTCAAGAGCTTCAATGGCAAAGGTGCATCCCTAAGTTAGTGCACAGCCTTAGTCATCTCATGGTTCTCCTTGAAAGCATGTTATTGTGAAGTCAAAGCCACCATTGCAACTCATGGACAATTTCTAGCCTCAAACATTAAGAACTTATCCTTGAAAACGTGTCGCTGTAAAGTCAAAGCCACCGTCACAACCCAAAGCAAGTTCTCAACCTCAGTCCCGAAAGTATTTTGCTGTAAAGCCAAAGCCATCATCACAACCCCAACCGAGTTCCCAGCCTTAGGCATCTCATGCTTCAACAGCTCCTCCAAAACCTATTTGGAAGGGAGTCACTAGAGGTATACCTTATACAATGAAAAGCTCAAGACTTATGAATCCAATGCACATCGAACCTACTAGACCATCAGAGATAGTAGACTTGGATTGATGTATTTGCTGATACATTTGGAGTTTATTGTGAGCTTTTTGCCATGTCTCGTCTGATGAAGTTAAAATTTTAGTCACCATCACAACCCAAAGCAAGTTCTTTTCTCTCTACACAAGACCAAAGCAAACAATATGAGTTTATGGATAACTTGACATGAGCAAGAAATTCATGATTAAAATTGAATACAAGTATTTCACTAATTAGTTATCTCTATCTATGAGGTCAATGGAAGAAACATGATAGACGAGCTGATGGCAAATGTAAAAGTTAACTCCACTGCATAAAAAAATACAAACAGAGAATAGAGCATGCTTTTCACCTTGTTTTGGGCATTTTGTCTCTAGAAGGCCATTTCCCTTTAATCTTCTTAGCTAAATGGTGATTTTCTTTTCTTATTTTTAACATGTCCATTCTTCATGTTGGTGGGATAACAAAAGCATTTAAACATTTGAAATATTGTATCTACTTCTAATTCGATTTTTTTTTTTTTATGGAATATTTGAACATCTTCACTTAGAAATACATTGACGAAATGAAAGTTTCTAGTTTGTGCTCTTGCGCTGGTGGGATATCAACCAAGCATCAATATCATCACAACAAAATTCATGTGAAAGAAAACGTCTACTTTCGCTAACCAAAGTTATAACATAAGCATTCCACTCAGCGCCTCCTTTGTATTAAACAATTTGACGTATAAGAAACACATAGCAACCACAAGAAATTAAAAAAGAAACTCAACAAGTATGGTACATTGACCATACACACCATAAGATTATAAAAGCACAAAACAAATTAAGCTTCTTTACATTTCCACCAACATGAGTTTCCCAATTTTATAGGAAAAAATAGGATCTTGATAAAGCAATTAAATACAAACTTAGAATAGGATACTATGGAAGACTTAGAAACTTCTCACTAGCTTTCACATTACATATAACCCATAAAATATTACAAAATTTGCATAGGAAAAATGCCAATTGATATAGGGTCCTTTCTTGCTTCACTCTTGCAAGCTCCTCCTTTAAAAGTCTATTTTTCGCCTTTTGTGCCTTCATTTTAGCTAGCAATGAGCTCACATCAATCTCATCGCGTCTCAATTGGCTTGATTCCAATAGTGCTTGATTTCTATCAAGAAGGTCCACTATCATGTCCCTCGCTCCATCCGGTATCTTCAGGTCAGCCCACATGAAGAAATTTCAACAACTTAGACCATCAAACTTAGCACATCCATAAAACCTTCTTCTTGCGTTTTTCCTTGTCTTTGGGGTAAGAATTGGTGATCAAAGACCACAATAGCAGGTTAGCCCCGACTCGACCTCATCAGGAGTTAAACCACTTGAGTTAGAAGTTGTTGTCCTCATTCTTTTTGTTGCCATATTAAAAAAGCATATCTTAGTTGGAAACCAGCATAACCTACAGCGCATGAGAATATAAACAAGTTAATTCATTGATAAGTATCTTAAGAAGAGCTCAAAGATATGCAGAATTTTTATCTTACAAAATGGGATCCTTGTCATTGATTAACACTGGCTTCAGAAAAAGAAGAAGAAGAAGAAGAAGCTTGATTGCAAAGGAACTGCGATGGTTGATTAACACATAGTGGCTTCACTGCACATGGAATTTTGCACAAGTGACACTAGCAATGATGGTGTCAACAGCATCCACTTTTAAACTCTTGACTCTCCCATTAAAATCCTACAAGATGACACTTGATGAGCCAAAAGAACAGCTTTTGAAAAACATAAGTATCAATAAGCTAGCTTTTTATGTGTCAAGCAATTCGCAGTTATATAGGATATATGGTGCCATCGCCTACCTTGGTATAATGAACTGCAATCGTTGATTAACATTGCCTTTAGAATTTGTTAAATTTGCAAAAGAACAGTTACATAGGCATCAATGAGCTAACTATTTCAAAAGAACAGCTTCTGAAAAAATAAGCATCAATAAACTCTTCATTTATATATTGAATCAGAAAATAAAGCCATGCAAGTGCAACATATTTCTCCTTTTTTATTATTATAAATTACATCATAAATTACTAATTCGCTTCAAAACAACCCATTTAGGAAGCCAAATCTACACAATCTTTTTTACGCTACCATAAAACATGTTTTAGGAAATCCACAAAAATATCACGTCTATCTTGATTACTTTCACAATAATTACATATAGAGAATGCATAAATCAAGCTAACTTGGCATGCTGAATTGGGTTACCAAATATCACAATATTGATTATAGTTAGTTTAAGAAAAAAAATTAAGCTAATTTGACTACGGTGCAAAGCCAAAATTGCAATGCGCAATGAGCTCAAAGATGTGTAGAATTTTTACCTTACAAAATCGAATCCAATAGAGGACAAAAAAAAAAAAACAGCAGGACAAATCATGTTGAATTGGGTCATCAAATATATGCAAAATTAAGCTAACTTAACTGTGCAAAGCCAAAAATTTCAATGTGTGACAAGCTCAAAGATGTGCATAATTTTTACCTTACAAAATGGAATCCAACATAGGAGAAAAAACAACAGTAGGATAGGAAAAAAATGGAATGGGGATGGTGAGAAAGCAAAGCAAAGAGACCCTTTGACACAAATTTTGGGATTGTGCTTTGTTCTTACACGATTGCTCATCTTCTTCACCACACCCTTCCATATCAAGAATTTCGAGATGGAATTTTGGAGAAAGTCAGCACATAGATCACATTTTGCACTTATATTTCAAAAACTAAAATCCAAGAATTTTTGAATCAACAAGTTACGATGAAATCGACAGTAAAGATACAAACCCTATCACATACGCAGTGAGATACCTACGAGGAAGAGAGTGGCTTCGAAATAGTGGTTGCCAAAATCGTCAACATTGCTTGATTCGCCGTGAGGCTCTTGCAAGACTAGTGTTTGCATGCACTCACGTTTGACAAAGAACTCCAATTTGCGAGGCACCGATATCACAATCTACGCCGATTGGATTTAGGGCTTAGAGTTCGAGCGAAAGCAAAATCGATTTCGGATGAACGGGGGAGAATAGAGCAAAGCATGAAGGGAACGCAGAAAATGCAATGCAACACAATCTAAGGAGGAGAGAAGAGACGACGTCGTTTTGGGCAAGTGAATAATGTCCAAAACGACGTCATTTTGCTGACCTAGAAAATTTTCGTTGCCCTAGTTGTCACATAGGAGAGAGAAATGATTAAAATAAGCCACATTTGTATTTTCCGTTAGTCTAAATTGATGGTGTTAATGTAAAGACTCAAATGAATCAACATGACAAGTTTTAGGACTCAATTGTACTATTTTGACAAGTTTTAGGACTTCTGGTGAACATATCCCTTAATAATAAAACAATTTACATCAGCTTTAGAAGACAACAAATAAAGCCATGTGCTATGAGAATAATCATCAACCATAGTGAAAAAAAAGGTTCCCTATTAAAGAGGTGGTCCAATATAGGTCCAACATCCAAATGAACTAAATCAAAGCATGAAATTGTATAAATTGTACTAGAAAGAAATGACAAGTGAGATTATTTTGCAAGTGGGCACACAGTACAAGGAAAGTATTAGAAAATGAAACACTATTGTCTAAAGCTTTAAAATGATGAAGAGAAGATATACTCGGATGTCTCAACTACTAGTGCTAGAAGTCAAATTATGAGCTTGGTGTGGTGGTGGATGTCAAAGAAGTCAGTTGGGGTATGGAAAGGTGGGATAAACCACCATGCTGCTTACCTATCATTAAAGTCCTCGTCGAGATTGGGTCCAAAAAAAGGAAAGTATCAGAGGTAAATGCAATGTTGTGAGGAGTAGCAATAGTAAGTTTACTAATCGAAAGAAGATTAAATCGAAATTGGGGAATGAACAAAATATGATCAAGAGTTAGATATGGGAGAAATCCACCCAATTCGTTGAAAAGGAACAATAGTCCCATTATGAAGGGAAATGGGGTTGGAAATTGTATTATCATAAAATTCAGAAAACAAGGTTGCATCATGAGATATATAATGAGATGTTGATTTTCCTTACTTGCATTCAAGTTCCTTGAATTCTGACAAATTATTTGTTTGTTTGATTATTGAATGTTACTTGTTTGTGCACTTGCATATCACTTCTCACATGTTAGTCACTTAGAATTAAAATCGAAAAAGATTGCATGCAAAAACATATTTGAAATAAAGAGAAAATGCACCAGAATGACGTTAAATTAATCTAGCGAAATCAAGTCTCGATATATATAAATCTTTGATTTGTAAAAGTAAAATGTACTCTTGCATTTTACTTAAATGCATTGCAGGTTTAAAATTGAATTTATTAAAACCCCAAATTGTAATGGGTATAGTCTTGGGAGAGTCTACACTAGGCGACAACACCATATCTTTAAGGTGTAATAATTCCTTCCCACCTATTAATCCATTAGTTTTCCCTTGATGGTTTCATCTCTAAGAAGGTCGCGAAAGATTTGATCATGAGATAGAGACTCATGGAGATGGGGTATATATTATTCACTTTCGACTACCTTAATAGTGTTAATACAAGATCTTTTTTAGGACAATCTATTTTTTTGGTCGAAGCAAAAACTATTTCATTCATTCAAAACTAATACTTGACAAGGGTCTAGACATAATAAATCCCAAAGAGATTAGGGGGCTTAGAAAGCCAACTGAGAGAGTGTCCCTTTCCAGAGGGCTTTAGTAATTTAGGTTGCAACGTGATTGGCTTCCCATGGGTAATAGGCTAGTGAGACATCTTGTACTTAAGCTAACTCCTTTTTGCAATCCTCAAAGAGATTCCTTAACACCCGTGGGTTAAGGCTAGTTTCTTCTACAAATCTTACTATAGATTTGCTGTAAGTCAAAATCTACACATGCAAGTGAGAGATCCTTCCCTACTCCTTCTCTTCCCAAATCCACGACAAAGCCTCTTGCAATGCTAGGACTCGTTCTCAAGTGCAGTGGCAGTTGCCATCTTCTTCGCAAAACCACTTGTATTTACTCCTTGATCCCAACAAATGCTAATAGCCGACCCCTTTGGTGAGTTGTCGAGCTAGGACCCATCAACGTTAAGGTTCCAAGTCCCTTTTATGTGAAGTAGCCAGCTCTCAGGTTAGTCATTCTCTTTCATTTATTGATTTATCGATTGGAGGTTTCACCAGCAATAAGTCTTGCTCAATAGGAGAGCGTCTTCGACAAAGGTCATGGAATTGGGTTGCCTCAGTTGAAACGCGTAAGACTCAACTCCTAAGGTAAGCACTTCATTAATCCATTTCTCCATTCTTGTTAAATTTCACAGCAATGCATCCACATTCAACCTTGAATCTGACTAGATTTCCTTGGTCCAGTCACATAGGATGAAGATGTGCTCCGTGGTTACTGGGGTCTTTCGGCATAATGGACAAAGCAAGTCAGGTAGCACCTTCCTTTTGTACAGCTTCTCCTTCATGGATAGAGCATTCTGGCATACCCTCCACAAAAAGGTAAAATCAGATAAAATAGGAAATAATCATAAAATCAAGTAGATGAAATATTTGCATGATATTTAGATTTACTTATATGTTTGGTCATAAAAGGAAATAACTTACGTGCCAAAATTTGAACTGCAAATCTGTGAGTATAACCTTCTAAATATGTTCCAAGAGATTGTCTCTTCTAGATGCTAAATCTAACTTACCTGTCTCATACAAACTTTAAACAGACAGGTAAGTAATATGTAATTTGTTACAAATAAACTCAAATGTGCATTTCTCCAATAGTTTAGTAAAGATGTCTACCAATTGATTCTTAGAATCAATGAATTGAATATCTATTTCTCCACTTTGTACATGATCTCTTATGAAGTGATGTTGAACCTTTATATGTTTTGCTCTTGAATGAAGAATATGATTTTTTGTAAGATTGATGGCACTAGTGTTGTCACATCATATTTCAGTACAAGCTTCTTTCTTTCCATAATTTTTTAATTGTTGTCTAATACAAGAACCTGTGAACAACAACTTCCAAGAGCTACATATTCTGCTTTTGCAATGGAGAATGCTATAGTGTTTAATTTCTTAGAGAACCAGGATACTAGCATTTGTCCTAGAAATTGGCAAGTCCTAGAAGTACTCTTTCTATCTACTTTGCATTCAACTAAGTCAGCGTTTGAGTATCCAATTAGTGTAAAGTCTATTTTGTTGGGATACCATGGACCTAGTTTTGGATTAGTGACAATATATTTGATAATCTGTTTCACAGCTATAAGATAAGACTCTCTAGGATCAACTTACAATCTTGCACACATTGCATACACTGAATAAAATATCAGGCCTGCAAATAGTGAGATAAAGTAAAGAATCGATCATGCTTCTATAAGTATTTTGGTCTACTTTCTTTTCTCTTTCATACTTGTCTAGTTTGGTTGAATTGGACATAGGGATTTCAATTTCCTTACAACTTTTCATTTTAAACTTTTTGACTATTTCCTTTGCATATTTTTCTTGAAAAATGAAGGTTTCTTCTTTGGTTTGCTTGACTTGAAGACCTAAGAAAAATGTTAGTTCTCCCATCATGCTCATTTCAAATTCCTCCTTCTTTCTTAATAAAAAGGGTAGTATCAACCATACCCTTTTTAAAGCCGTTGCTTGCTAGAAAATTACTTGGTCTTTCATACTAAGCACGTGGTGCTTGCTTTAGACCATACAAAACATTTTTTAGCCTATAAACATGATCCATCTTTCTGGGATTTTCAAAACCTAGAGGTTGTTCTACGTAGACTTCTTCTTAGATGAATCTATTTAGAAAAGCACTTTTGACATCCATCTGAAACAACTTAAAGTTATGAAAACATGTATAAGCAAGCAAGAGCCTTATGGCTTCTAACTTGGCCACCAGTGCATCTGTCTCATCATAGTCTATTCCTTCTACTTGGGAATATCCTTTGGCCACAAGTCTTACTTTGTTTCTGGTTACCCTTCCTTGATCATCTACTTTGTTTCTAAACACCCACTTCATTCCTATAATAGACCTTTCCTTAGGTCTGGGCACTAATTCCCATACATCATTGATCTTGAATTGTTGAAATTCTTCTTGCATTGTTTCTATCCAGTTTTCATTTGCAAGAGCTCCGTCTACTCCTTTTGGTTTGATCTCGTGAATAAGTTCCAAAACATTTATTTCTTCCTTGTTCTTTGACCTAGTTTGAATTTCTTCTTCAATGTTGCTAATTATCAGGTTATGTGGATGACTTGGTTTATACTTCCAGTTCTTGTTGTATTTTCCACCTTCTTCATGTTCTTCAAAAGTTTGTGTTGAATCCTTCCGAGTCTGAGTGGATTCCTTTTGATCTCCCGCATCTTCTTTCTGAGTTGGATCATTCTATTTGATATACACAGACTTTTTTGGGTCTAAAACAAGTTTTGAGTCATCAAGTAGAGTCTAGTCTCGTTCCAAAAACTTTATGTTCATTGATTCTTCTACAGTCTAAGTACTCTTGTTGAAAACTTTGTATGCTTTGCTTATGATAGAATATCCAAGAAATATTCCTTCTCTAATCTTTCTTCGAACTTACTTGGATGGTCATTTGTATTTTTCAAAATAAAGCATTTGCAACCAAATATATGAAAATAAGAGACAATTGGTTTTCTTCGAACTTACCCGGATGGTCATAGGAGGTTTTCTCAAGGATAGGCCTTAGAAAGACTCTGTTAATTATATAACAGGCAGTGGAAACTACTTCTACCCAGAAGTGAGAAGCTACTTTGCTTTCAATTAGCAGAATTTTGGCCATTTCCTCTAAAGATCGATTTTTCCTTTCTACAACTCCATTTTGTTTTGGAGTGTAGGGAGAGGAGAAAATATGTTGAAATCCATTTTTGTCATAAAAATCTATAAAATCTTGATTTTCAAATCCCCCCCCCCCCATGATCTATTTTAGTGCTTGAAATAGTATAACCCTTCTCGTTTTGAACCCTTTTTACAAATTTTGAGAAATACAAGAAGATTTCTCTTTTGTTTGCTAAAAGAATACCCAAGTAAATCGAGAATAATTGTCTACTATTATCAGACAATATTTTTTGCCTCCTATACTTTGAGTCCTTATGGGTCTGAAGAAATCTATATGCGGAAGCTGCAATACAGGATTAGAAGAAACATGATTTACTAGTTTGAAGGAACTTCATACCTATTTTCCTAATGTGCATGTTGAACATAGTTCAGACTTCTTGTAACTCATACTGGGAAGTCCACGAACAAGCTTCTTAGATGATAATTTAGTAATCTGCTTCATACTAACATGTCCTAGCTTGCGGTGCCATAGATTTGCTTTGTCTTGTATAGAAATAAGGCATTTAACAAAATCTAAGTTTATGTCTAGAATGTATATATTGTCATGTCTTTGACCAATAAAGGTTTGAGAAAAGTATTGACTGGTTCTAGAACATATACTTTCCTAAAAATTTATTCCAAATCCAATATCGCACAATTGACTTATGCTTAGAAGATTGTAGTTGAGTCCTTTGACTAAAGAAACATTGTTGATAATAAGGCTTCCAATCTTCATTGTTCCAAGACCAACAATTTTTCCTTTACTGTTTCCTCCAAAAGAGACAATTCCTCCTTTTGTCTTCTCTAGTCTTGTGAAGGTACTTGAATCTCCGATGTACAGTCCCCTAGATTGTCAAAAGTTACAAAAGGTTCACTTAAATGCCAAAATTGAAGCAAAAATGATCAATTAAGTGCCAACGGCGAGAAAATCCAACCAAAATGATGACATTGCATTTTTCCGACGATCAGGGGTCGAAACGGCGTTGATTTGAGGTGCTAACATGGCCAAAATAAGCCTAAAACGATGTCGTTTTAGCTAAAGTTTAATTTTAAATATAAATATTAAATAAATAATATTAAAAGCGAAATTTTTTTAAAATGGGGTAACAGCCCGCCTATGGCTATCACCCCATTGCTGGTGGGGCGGCAACGACAGACGGCGAGGGTCACCAACACTTAGGCACAGGTCAACGACCCTTGCTGACCGGCAGTAAGGACCGAACAACCCTCGCCAAGCCAGGGCAAGGGCGGCTGACCCTCTTCTAGATCTAGGTAAGGGTCGTCGCCCTCTCCTAACATCTAGCAAGGGCCATCTAGCCCTCGCCGCCAATCAGCGATAGGGTGGCGACCACAGACGGGCTGCTGCCCTTTTTATTTATTTAAAATTTCACTTTTAATATTATTTAATTAATATTTATATTAAAAAAATAAAATTTGGCCAAAACGACGTCATTTTGGGCTTGTTTGGCCACATCAGCACCCAAAATGACGCCATTTCGACCTCAATTTGTCGAAAAAGTGCCACGTCAGCATTTTGGCCAGATTTTTTTGCCGTTGGCACTTAACTGATCATTTTTGTTCCGATCTTGACACTTAAGTGTACCTTTTGTAACTTTTGACATTTAAGTGTCCCCTAGTACCAAGTTTTGTCACTTGGGCTGTACTTATGTCTTGAATGTCCTACCATGTGTCTTGAACATCCACTGTCTAAGTACCATTTTCTTTTGCTTTTGAAAGTAACCTGTATTTAAAGAACATTCTCAAGCTTTCTTTGGTCTCCAAACTTTCTTGGGTCCAAAAGAGTTTGTGGAATAAACCTTGTTTATTCAGTCCTTCTTAATCGGTCTTCAGACTTTGGGACATTTATTCTCGAAATATTTTGTTTCTCCACAATTTGAACATTTGAGATTGCTTCAACCAACAGGTTTTATAAAATTCTTTTGAAAATGATTTTTTTAGGCTTGTCTTGGAGGTATTTATCTAAGTCTCTCCTTAACCTTTGGAAAATCTATCAAAAACTCACTTTCGTCACTATATCCAAGTCTAGACTTGTTATAATAAGGAATTTGAATAGAAAGAATATGTTTTAAATTTTTGAGCTATTTGAAAGTTTTGTTGTGACATCCGAATTTTTTTTTTAAAAGATTCTTTTTCCTTCAAAAGGAAATCTTTTGTTTCTAAAAAATTTTTGTGGAAACTTTCAAACTTCTCTTTTTTAGAAAGATTATGTTGTCTTAGTTGGGAATTTTCCCTTTTTAGTTCGGAGATCCTTTTAAGAGTGAACTTTAGATTTAAACAAAGTTCATTAATATATTGGAAACTTAATTAGAACTTCAAAATGACTTACCTCGATTTCTTTGTCTAAGTCTAAGTCCGAGTCTGATTATGAGTCTACTATAGAATTTGAGTTTGAGTTTGAATGTGCCATTAGACAAATATTAGCACATTCATCTTCACTTTCCTCACATTCTGTGTCACTCCAAGTCTCAGCTTTCAAGGCTTTCTTGTACTTTTCATACTTTCCTTTCTTTTTGTCAGTGAAGGACAATTTGGTTTAATATGCCCCTTTTTCTTGCATTCAAAACAAATCGGGTCTTTGGTTAGGTCTTCTTTGTCCATAGTTTTCCTTTGTCCAAATTGTTTGGATTGTTTATTGCCATTGAACTTCTTCCCTTTCTTGTTTAACTTTCTGACTTTCTTGATCAATATGGCAAGTTCCTGATCATCCATGTCATCTTCTGAATATGTATCATCAGAGTAAATGTTAGATCCTAGTGCAATTGATTTCTGACCTCTTGTCTCAACTTCATCATTTAGCTGTTCTGCCTCATAGGACTGCAAGGTTCCAATGAGTTCATCATGATGAGGGCGAAATCCTTAGTATTTTGGGGATAGAAGTCTTGGTGTTATTCTATCATTCTATAAGCCTCTCAGAAGTTTATTCATTTTCATGGGTCCCAAGATTGATTGCCCTTGATATGCAAGCCCATTCACTATTTCAGTGAATCTGCTAAATATATCTCCAATAGACTCTCTTTGCTTCATCTTGAAGGATTCGTATTGCCCAAGCAAAATGTTGACTTTGGTTTCCTTCACTTGGTCTATTATTTCATAGGTAACATGTAGCATGTCCCAAACTTCTTTTGCTGTTTCACAAGAAAAAATGCAATTATATTCATTTGGTGATAAAGCACAGCAAAGAGAATAAATTGCTTTTGCATCTAATGCTTTTCTTTTTGCCAACTCTTCATTTGAAAGAGTGGTAGAAGGTTCTGAAGATTTCCTATCTTCCTTCATTGTGGCCTTTCCAGACTCAAAGTTGGGGTTGATCCCCTTCTCAACAACATCCCAATCCTGAGGGTCCTTTGATCTAAGGAAAACCTTCATTTTATTTTTCCATATGGTGTATTCCTTTCCATAAAAGTAGGGTGGTTGAGTATTGCTTTGCCCTTCAATCAAACCCGATGCCAAAATACTAGCCATAGAAGATCTTTAGCTCTGAAGTGAACACTTCACAATAATGAGCACAAGACTCTGATACCAATTGAGGAAGTTAGTACAGACACCTAAAGGGGGTGAATAGGTGTAAATAAACTTTTATGCTAAATCAATCAACACAAAATCTAGATGTAATAGATGCAAAATTTAAAGTTAAAGTTCGTCTAAATGAAGTAGACTTCTAGTATATGCAACCAAAAATAAAAAGAGTAAGGGAAGAGAAGATTACAAATGGTATTATAGTGGTTCGATTTTTGTCAAACCTACGTCCACTCTCTCATGTTATCAGCCAATAAGCTAAATTCCACTATGTGATCAACAAATGATTACAAGCTCTTAAGTGCAAATACTTAGTGGTACACTCACACTATGTCACTCTTTTATGTAATTCACTCTAGATCACTCTGTTTTTACACTTGATGAGACAATTGGATGAAAGGACAGAATCAGACTTTGAAATTCTAAATTCACACTCTCTCTTCTACAAGCCATGTATCCCCCTTAAATACCCTTTGAGCCAAAACTAGCCGTTGGCTATTAGTATGAAGGATTATCTTCCACCTTCCTTTCTTAGACAGATTTAATTTAGAAGGATTTTCCAAGCCATTGAAGAAAGATTAAATCTCTTCATATTTTGGTCGCCCATACAAGTAGAATCTCAGTTTCCATAAATATTCCATCTTTATTTGAAATTGTCTCGATAATTGATTTTGTCAATCAATTGATTAGCAAAATCAATATAAATATGGTAAGTGAAATTTGTAGTCATTATGGGTCCCATCCCGTCTTTGTTCTGGTCCTTGAAGTACATTCTACATCCCTAACAGGATGAGATATTGTGTCTACTTCTGGCTTAATATGAAATCTTCTGTAACAGATAGACATTGCTAGCTACAAAAGTCTCCTTCCACAGTCTATTGCAGAATTCCACTTGAATAGAACATAGAAAGTTTTATTATCATCAAAATTAGGAGTTTTCTCAATAAAGTGGTCTAACTTATCAATGGTTTACAAGCTTTTGTCAGCAAAAACCCTCGAGCAAATCAGTTTGTTTTGCACTATAAAATTACTAGTCTGAGTTTTGTGTCAGATAATAGTAGAGTGTGATTCTGTCTATTATTTTCATCTGTTTATGGATATTCTTGTGATAGGCTTTTCGTTAGACCCACTGACAAATGAAATTTCTTTTATACATACATCTTTGATTGCATGACATGCGTCGAGATTCAGCTATGTGAGTTGTTCATATCGGTTTTCTGACCTTTTTGCTCATAGATTGAATGTAGTTCTAAGCCAACTCCTTCCACAAGAACTATAAGTAACTCACGCAAGAGAAGAAGCTACTTAACAGATGCCCTATCGTCGATTATGCTAATCTTTCCAGGGTTATCAAACGAAACAAGAATCAAGGTTTCAACCGTAGATTTTATGTTCTAGGTTGGTGTTCTTAATGCTAGCAAAATAATCCACTTGCGTTTTGTAAAGCTTCGCTACTTTGATATATCCAAGTAATTGTGTATCAACTTCAACAAGACTGATCACTCACTTTAGATAACATGAGCAGAGAAGGAATGTTGGGCTTTAAAGTCTGGTTCGAAAGCGAGAAATCTCTTAATTAAACAGCCAAATGAAAACTAGGATTGGGAGATTTGCGGTTATAGGTTTATTATGGATCTGACCTTTTCTTAAGACGGTAAAAGAAATAGTAAAGTGAGTGTAACACTGATCGTAAGTATAGCATGTCAAGGTCATGGGCCAACCTCCATCATTTTGGCAAGCTAGAGAAGAGGGAAAGTTTAGCATCAAAAGCATACTAAGAGGATATATTATTAAGCTTTGTTTGGTCGTTTGGATTTGAATTGAGATATAATAGGATAAAGTGGGATTAGAAATCTTCTGAATATCCTCTAGATTGTAAAATATCCAATTATAAATTTAGTGCAACGAGAATAGTATTGAAAATCTTTGAAAACCCTCCGTGTCAAGCTGCTCCTCCTCCACCTGCCACTTCCAACACTTCCCTTAGTACCATGAATCTGTCATCTCGTTCGTCGCCCCCCTGATTTGCTTCCTTGGGATCACCATTGTCTATTGCACTCCTTCACAAAGGCACCCTCCGCCTAACATCTCCATAATAGGAGACTCCTTTATAGTTATCTGTGGTAGCTGGGGGACTGTGTTCGTTCCGACCTCCTCCAATTCAATCCCCAACTCCAACAATTCTCCTATTCACTTATTGGTAATTAATTCTTGTATACAGATCTTTGCTGACTTTGTGATTCTCGATTCGGAAGGTTTAATTCTTTCTATTTCATGGAGATTCAGAACAGATTTGGGAGGACATTTCCATTTGGTTGAGGAGTAGTTGACTCTGGTTAATAATCGTGGCTTTTCCCAAGTTGAGTTGAGTGCAATATTTTGACCCTTCTGCTGCAAAAAAGGCATAAGTATGATTCAACGTGTTAAAAGGGTTTTGGAAAAAGTTTTAGCAAGCAAAGAAATAGGTCGCCTTCTAGAATTTGATTGAATGGGTTCACGTCAAACTGAGTCAAATTGCAATTGGACCTTGGGTAAGATACGGAAGAAAATGCATCGTTTTATCAGCTCTGCTAAGTCCCAGAATGGCAGAAGCAGCAATGAATGCTATATCCTGCTTAAACAGAGATTGCAGAATGTGGCTAATGATTATGCCCTGAGAAAAATGGATCAGAAAAAAGGGTCGAATCATGAAAAACTCAATCCGGGGTTGACGATTGACTAGCCGACGATCACAATTGTGCGGTGGTCAAAGGCAACAGCCATCGCACGATGATCGGGAGAATTGCCAAAAAAGTTCTAAACCTATTAGGGTTGTGCCAGTTTAGTCCTAAACCTTTTTTTTTTGCCAATTCAGTCCTAAACCTTTTGCGATTGTGCCAATTGAGTCCATCTGGCCAAATTTGGCCGGTCGGAGCTGACGTAGACGCTGGCCGGCTCCGGCGACAATATTTTAATATTTTTTTAATATTTTTTGATTTTTTAATTATTTTTTAATTATTTTAATTATTTTCCGAACTTTTTTATTGTTTTTTTAATTTCTCTGTTTCTTTTCTTTTCTTTTCTCCCCTCCCCTCCCCTACCCCCGCCGGCGGCAGTGGCTGGCCAGCGCCGACAAGGCTGCCGGCCACTGCACGAGGGCCGCGAAGGCCTCGCCGGCGACCTCGCCCAGACCTGGGGGCCGCCGGCGAGGATCGCGGCCCCGGCTTCACCCAGATCTGGGCGAGGCCGGCCGCGGCGAGGCGGCTTCGCCCCTGATCTGGGCGTGGCCGGCCGCGGCGAGGCGGCTTCGCCCAGATCTAGGGGCCGCCGGCGAGGGTCGCGGCCCCGGCTTCGCCTAGATCTAGGCGAGGCCGGCCGCGGTGAGGCAGATTCGCCCCGATCTAGGCGCCGGCCGCGGCCCTCGTGCAGTGGCCGGCAGCCTCATCGGAGCTGGCCGGCTCGTCGACAAGGGGGGGGGGAGGGGAGGGGGAGAAAAAAACAGAAAAATTTAAAAAAACAATAAAAAAATCAGAAAAAATAATAAAATTCAGAAAATAATAAAATATTATTAAAATATTATCGCCGGCGCCGGCCGGCGTCCACGTCAGCTCCAGCCGGTCAAATTTGGCCGGATGGACTCAATTGGCACAATCGCAAAAGGTTTATGACTGAATCGGTCAAAAAAATAGGTTTAGGACTAAATTGGCACAACTCCAATAGGTTTAGGACTTTTTTGGCAATTCTCCCCACGATAATCGGAAGGGATGGCCATCAGCATTTTTTTACAATTCTTTCTTCTAATTCAAATTTATCTCTCCCCTATTCTGGATTTATCATTGGGATACATCTGAATTTATTCAATTGGGACGACGTCTCCAAAACTGGATAGGATAATTTGTTTTCCTATATAGATTCAAATCCAAACTAGCATATGCAGCAGCCTTAATGTAAAATGAATATCTCCATGAGCAATTTTATCCATCATTGATTTGATGGCTAACTTAGTGAGAGTGGATAGATAAAACCCTTTTATAATCGGCATATTAATATATACTTATTTTTATTTACTTATTTATAATATTTTCCTCTCTTTTTTTTTATTTCTTTCATCCCCTTCCATCATTTTCTAATAAAAAATCATTAAATAGTAAATAGTACTAATATACCTAAAATAATAAAACACATTAAAAATGTATTAAATGATAAAAGTGGATAGGGTATATTGTGTAAAAATTTTCTTGACACTAATTGTGCATGTCCAAATCAAGAAAACGTGAAAGCCATCCAACTTCCTTTTCCTAAAGTTAGGATGAGATCACAAAAAGAAGTCTAATGGAGGAAAGTGGAAGTTTGGCGAGGATCAATGGCTTCTCTTAAGTTGAACCATACTAAAGTACTAAACTTTACTCGGGAAATTGCTATTCGCCCACCAGATTATTGGGGTCGTTGCAACTAGGGGTGTCAAAAAAACTCATCCAACCCGATCCGAACATGACCCGAACACGACCCGAACACAAAATAAATATGGTACATGTTTCGGGTTTTAATATTGTTTGGGTAATAATTATAAACACAAATGGAATACATGTTTGGGTCAAGTTAGGGTTGGAACATTGTTCCGACCCAAACACATTAAAAACTTCAACTCAAATACACTCACCCAAGCTATTTCCTCTACAACTCATTCTACTCACAACTCATCCAACACGTCTCATCTCACGAGTTCGTCGTTGTCGGCCCCTATCAATCTCTCTCCCTCTTCCCCCCTCTCTCTCTCTCCCTATCTTTCATATGATTTGCTTCTTTTTCGCGGCCGACGCAGAACTTTAGAGGAAGGAGTATTATCTGTCTGTGGAGATGTTCATGGATGAGTTGGAAGAGGTCTCGTGGCGTCACGTAAAAGCATTTCGAATTCCCTTTGTCATAATTTTTTATTAAAAAATTATCTGTCTGCAGAGATGTTCACGGACGAATTGAACGAGGTCTCGCAGCGTCACAGTTCAAGGACGAGTTCACGGTTCATAGATGGGTTGGACGAGGCCTTACGGCGTCGCGGTTCACGAATGAATTGGACGAGGCCTTGCGACATCACGGTTCACGGACGGATTGGACAAGACATCGCAGCGTCACGGTTCATGGATGAGTTGGACGAGGCCTCGCGACATCACGGCTCACGGATGAATTGGACGAGGCCTCGTGACATCACGGCTCACGGACGGGTTGGACGAGGCCTTGCGGCATCACGGTTCACGGACGGGTTGGACTAGACATCGTGGCGTCACGGTTCATGGACGGGTTGGATGAGGCCTCGCGACATCACGGCTCACGGATGGATTGGACGAGGCCTCGCGACATCACAGCTCCCGAACGGGTTGGACGAGGCCTCGCGACATCACGGCTCACGGATGGGTTGGACGAAGCCTCACAACGTCACGTAAGAGTATTTCGAATTCCCTTTTTTTTAATAAAAAAACCCGAAACCCGAAACCCGACCCGACCCGAACTGAACCGACCCGTTTTTTTTGTTTCATGTTTTATGCATTTCGGGTCGGGTCGGATTGGGTCAAATGACATTACCCTTATTGTTCGGGTCGGGTCGGGTAACATAAAGACCCGACCCGACCCAACCCGTTGACACCCCTAGTTGCAACTTGCCTTACAATATCTCAATTTTGGCATAAATTCCCTTATGTTTCGATCGAGTTCAATGGCCCCGGCGATGATTGCAAACAAATTGTCACTTGAAACAATCAGGTGATGATGTCATGTGATCTATCATTCTTTTAGAGCCAGAATCACATTTTTGCCATGTAGATTTGTTACATAGATGCAAATTACCCTCTGGTGTTTGAAAATTTTTGCAATATGCCAATTGATCTTTTTAAATTTGTTGCAATCTTCCGCTTACAGTAATTGTAAAGTCTAACGACATTAGTTACAAATCAAAAATGAAAGAAACCTTGTTGACACCTAAATTTTGACTAAGTATTTAAATTTAAATTGCCTAGAAAATTAGGGACTAATTTGGCCCTAACAAAAAAGATTTTTTGCATCACCTGAGTACTATTATTATTTACATTTACTAAGTCTTGTTTTCCTATTTATTTTCCCTTATTTTCGAATTTTAACCAAAAAAAAAAAGAGAGGCCCGTAGAGGGATTGGGCTTTCACGCCCAGCCCTCTTCTTCCTCCTTTCTTCTTGTCCACGCGGGCTCGGGCCTGTCTTCCTTATTCTTTTCTTCCGCTTGGGTCAAGGCCCATTNAACATCTCCATAATAGGAGACTCCTTTATAGTTATCTGTGGTAGCTGGGGGACTGTGTTCGTTCCGACCTCCTCCAATTCAATCCCCAACTCCAACAATTCTCCTATTCACTTATTGGTAATTAATTCTTGTATACAGATCTTTGCTGACTTTGTGATTCTCGATTCGGAAGGTTTAATTCTTTCTATTTCATGGAGATTCAGAACAGATTTGGGAGGACATTTCCATTTGGTTGAGGAGTAGTTGACTCTGGTTAATAATCGTGGCTTTTCCCAAGTTGAGTTGAGTGCAATATTTTGACCCTTCTGCTGCAAAAAAGGCATAAGTATGATTCAACGTGTTAAAAGGGTTTTGGAAAAAGTTTTAGCAAGCAAAGAAATAGGTCGCCTTCTAGAATTTGATTGAATGGGTTCACGTCAAACTGAGTCAAATTGCAATTGGACCTTGGGTAAGATAACGGAAGAAAATGCATCGTTTTATCAGCTCTGCTAAGTCCCAGAATGGCAGAAGCAGCAATGAATGCTATATCCTGCTTAAACAGAGATTGCAGAATGTGGCTAATGATTATGCCCTGAGAAAAATGGATCAGAAAAAAGGGTCGAATCATGAAAAACTCAATCCGGGGTTGACGATTGACTAGCCGACGATCACAATTGTGCGGTGGTCGAAGGCAACAGCCATCGCACGATGATCGGAAGGGATGGCCATCAGCATTTTTTTACAATTTTTTTTTTCTAATTCAAATTTATCTCTCCCCTATTCTGGATTTATCATTGGGATACATCTGAATTTATTCAATTGGGACGACGTCTTCAAAACTGGATAGGATATTTGTTTTCCTATATAGATTCAAATCCAAACTAGCATATGCAGCAGCCTTAATGTAAAATGAATATCTCCACGAACAATCTTATCCATCATTGATTTGATGGTTAACTTAGCGAGAGTGGATAGATAAAACCCTTTTATAATCGGCATATTAATATATACTTATTTTTATTTACTTATTTATAATATTTTCCTCTCTTTTTTTATTTCTTTCATCCCCTTCCATCATTTTCTAATAAAAAATCATTAAATAGTAAATAGTACTAATATACCTAAAATAATAAAACACATTAAATATGTATTAAATTATAAAAGTGGATAGGGTATACTGTGTAAAAATTTTCTTCACGCTGATTGTGCATGTCCAAATCAAGAAAACGTGAAAGCATCCAACTTCCTTTTCCTAAAGTTGGGATGAGATCACAAAAAGAAGTCTAATGGAGGAAAGTGGAAGTTTGGCGAGGATCAATGGCTTCTCTTAAGTTGAACCAGACTAAAGTACTAAACTTTACTCGGGAAATTGCTATTCGCCCACCAGATTATTGGGGTCGTTGCAACTTGCCTTACAATATCTCAATTTTGGCATAAATTCCCTAATGTTTCGATCGAGTTCAATGGCCCCGGCGATGATTGCAAACAAATTGTCACTTGAAACAATCAGGTGATGATGTCATGTGATCTATCATTCTTTTAGAGCCAGAATCACATTTTTGCCATGTAGATTTGTCACATAGATGCAAATTACCCTCTGGTGTTTGAAATTTTTTGCAATATGCCAATTGATCTTTTTAAATTTGTTGCAATCTTCCGCTTACAGTGATTGTAAAGTCTAACGACATTAGTTACAAATCAAAAATGAAAGAAACCTAAACAAAAGGAAATGAATAAAAGATGTGTTTGTTTTGTGAGAAACTTTATGTTGAAGAAAATGGTTTTTTCTGAATTTTATTTTCAAGTAAAGTGATTGATTTTTCCTTATGCGGTTGCCAGCGTGAAAATGACAGGAACTAGTAGGGAGAGTTACTTACTGGTGTTGCACTAAAAGCACGACATTGGTTTTTGGGGAAAATGAGTTTCTCTTTCTCGAGAGGGGGCGTCTAATTGGAGTTTAATCATTATCACCATTATCAGGGAAATGTTTTTCATATTTAAGAATAACCTTAAGTTTAATCAAGTCTAATAAGGACGATTCTCCTTTGGGTAAAAGGGTGAGATCCGCTTTAGATATAAGAGAGTAATGAACCATTCGATAATGATTTGCCTAATGTCTTATCGCTAGGAACATATACTTCACTACCTTTTTTTTCCTCTCATTATTTTTTAATTTTAAGTTATGTTTTTCATTTTACAAGTAATGTTGGGAGAAGATTGCAAAAATTTCAAAAGATCAAAGGGCACAATTTAAAAAAGATAAACGTCAAAAGGCAAATATTTACTATATGGAAAACTTAGGAGGCAAATATTATGAGACAAGATCTCTCCATGTAAAATACTGGTTGAGATTGTACAGAAAGCCCTAGTCTGGTCAAGCTTTCCTCGGCCATAGATGGAAAGAAATTCATGATTCAATTCTTCTTGCTCTTTCCATATTTCTTGATTGGGACGATGCTCTTGTTGGCTTGAAATTTGTACGCATGATTTGGACATCGCATTATGTTTTTATCTATGGTAAAAGAACAAAAGTTATTAATTGTGAAAGAGGGCCCTAGTCTCGAGTTTCATTATTAAATATGTGTGTTGGGCCTATGCAAGCTAAATGGATCATTGACAAGATCTTGAGTTATGTTTGTCATTTTGGAACGTTCTAGAGACTCTTTGGATGATGGGCTTGGAGATGGACT
The DNA here is from genome assembly GCA_014858505.1 of Corymbia citriodora subsp. variegata. Taxonomy (NCBI): domain Eukaryota; kingdom Viridiplantae; phylum Streptophyta; class Magnoliopsida; order Myrtales; family Myrtaceae; genus Corymbia; species Corymbia citriodora. Next base: position 8,182,844 of record CM026418.1, on the reverse strand, counting down.
CATTAGAAATGCCTAATTTGATCTCTTCCTAAACTTTTCTTTTTTTATAAGATGCTTAATGTTGATTCGTGTCTTTAATGACTAGGGCCACCTATCTTAATAAACCCATGTTTCCACTAAACACTGATTGATTTACCACTTACAAATTACCACATGGCAGGATCCCATTTAGCAGCCATTCCATGTATCTCCCTTACATTACAAGATCATTCGGGAATTCATCATTGAAGAAAGGTAATAGTACTATCTCTAACGGCGGATTCGTCTCTCCTACTCGAAAAAGTTTTAGCTTACCAAATTCTTCACCATAGTCAACTGGCAATCCAGCCTTCTAGGATGTAACTCCTCTCACGTCCTCTCGGGGGAAACCCTAATCCTCCCTCGAAGCAAGAACTCACGTGCGAACTCCCGTTCAATGTCCTCTACAACATGTACACCAGAATCTGGTTTGTCCACCCGATTGTACATGACCAACAAATGTAAGATCTTGATTTAGAATGATAACTACGAACTTTTAGGCTTAACCACGTGCGGTCCACGCGTCGAATTGATGGATACAAACAGAAAACACCCCCCCCCCCCCCAACACCAAAAAAAATCCCTCTGTCCTCAATAAAGAAAGTGAAAATGGGCAAAAGACCCCTAGAGTTTCAGTAGAAGGCATTGACCGAGTCATAAAAAAGACTGGATCCAAAAGGGGATCACTTGAGACTGTTGTTCAGATCCATATCTTCTACTGTTCTTTAATTAATAGTATAATTATCGTGTTGGTTCAAGCCAATATCCATTTGATTATTCATTTGGGTATTTTTCTGAGTTCATTCCAAGCTGGATGTTTCTATTTATTTGAAGGACATCAAACCAAGTTGTCCTTATTGAAAATACAAGTGGGGCTTCAAATGCAAACGTCACGAGGCTCAAAATAAATCACAAAGTTAGACTCCCAACTCACCCATAAAAGATATGAGATGTGATGTAAGAGAAGAGATGAGATGAGATTTATTTGCTAATTATAAATATATAAACACACACCTAGCATATACACGCCCGTTATTGAGTAATTTTTCTTAATCACACAGAAAATAATTTGAAAAAGGTATTTTATCATATAAAGAAGGAAGCCATTGTGGAAATAAGTCAGTTAGGAAGGTAGAAAATGAAACCAAATAAAATAGAGATGCAGATATACAAATTTTCTGCAATTTAAACTCAATAGGAGATGCAGACCCAAACAATAAAAATAAGAAACCCGATAAGAGAAAGAAATCAGTGGATGACAAATTATTATAAGGTAAAAACTTATTGGTTGAATGTTGCACTTGACAAAACGATGCCATGCTTTATGCTATGTGACGATCACAGAAGCGAAAAGAAGTACAACTTGACATACAAAACAGAAAACATTCTCTTTAGCTCCTGTTTTGACTATATATGATAAATAAATGTGGGGGCATGGAATTATAAATGGTTGTAAGCTCGTTGTTTCTGCCCTAAACCAATATCAAAGCCAATTGCTAGCTCTTAGATAATAATACTTGATTCAACAATTTGCATATCCATCTGGAATTAAACGTATGCATTCAGGACGAAAAAACCTCTCCCTTTTGATAGAGTGTTTGCAATTTACCGCAATTTAATTATATTGCCTATATAGTGAACTTCTAGTGATTCAACGTGACTCATACTGTCATAATCCATCCTAAAGATGTAAAAAATCTACAATAGATGAGCAACGCAAACAACTCGTTTAGTCCAGTGATCTTATTAAAGTTACTATTTCCACGAATCTTCCAAATACATAAGGGCAATGAGAACAGAAGAAGAAATCGCATGGAAACATCTTTTTCCACATCATGCATGGGTTCACTCACCAAACGTGGCATACAAACAATGTTGAACCACGCAAAAAACAAGAGTGAATGAAGAAAAAACCACCCTGCCCGAAATCACAATCTTCATGGACTAAACTTTGGCAAATTGGGTTTTTACAGGGGAAAAGGCAACATGAATCAACAGTGAACTTCAACAGCTTCATCTGAACCAGAACTTCAACAATGAAGACCGCAGATTTTTCACTATCTCCTTGACCGTCAAGCTAAACCCATCATCCATCTGGCAAATAAATAGATAGACAGATAAGTAAATAAATAATTAGATAATAGAAGTTCAAAATAAATAGAGAATAATTGTTTTGTTAGATCATTAATAGGTCATCAACACATGCAGAGAACAGGAAAGTAGAGGATCAAGCTGTATTTGGTTTTCATAAATTTTTTTTTTCAGTTTTTCTTTGTGTATAGTGAATTTCTTTTCTTCTTTTTTCAGGAATCCTCACTTCTCTTACACTCAGTTTTCTGAAATACACTAACTTTCTGAATTTTTATCAATCACCAGGCCTTTCAGTGCCTTTTGCACCCTTTTTGGTCTAGTCATTTTTGAAAATCGAAATAGGATTAAATACATTATACCTTTTCCTTAAACCCAATCTTCCTTGCATTTGAATCGATAGCATGAAACACCAAAGGTTAGCAACTTTTAAGACAAAATAACCCAAATGTACAATCAACAATAGTTCTTTCACAAAGTTATCAGAGTGGCAAAGCGCTTCAAGCCCAAGAAAAGACCCTTTTACATTCATTTCATGTGGAGTAATTTTTAATCAACATAGAGGAAGATGCTCATATTTTTATTTACCTGAGCAACAATGGTGATGTCAAGAGTGGAGCTGCCAAACCTCACCACATTGCTTTGAGCAATGGAAAGATGAAGCTTTTCCACCTCCCCAAAGATTCTTGCTGCTATAGCCTTCTGATTCTCGCAGTGAATGCGGATGAGCACGTCCTTGTCCGCAACCCGAGCTTCGATCTCTGGTAATGCTTGGTCTGCAGAATAAGCATCTGTAGACTCATCGCAAGAGGAACCATCATCATCAGTGCTAAGCTGATATTTCTTCACAAAGATCGCCGATTCCATGGTTTTCTTCTTTGACTGCTCCTCTAGCGACTTCACGCGTTCTTGAAGCTGTTTCAAGTACTTGATGGCATCTCCAAGAACGGAGGCCTTGTCCATCTGTGGAGAAAAGTGATCAATTAAGATACTCGATATCGAATGTGATCGATTAATCAATCATGATCACCCTTTTGCTTATCACATTCATCCATTTTGTGGCATATGATGGAGTCTGATTAATTAAACTAATAAAAATCTCCATCAGTACCTTTTTTAGGCCTGGAACAATGGCAGATAGAGCAATAAACCTCTGGCTAAGCTTCTCTCTCCTCTTTCTTTCTGCTAAAATGTGGTCTTGAGCACTTGATGGAGTCCTTGAAACAGGGAAAGCTCTCTTAATCCCTAGACCGGCTTTTGGGCTGGAGTCTTGGTTATTGGGATAAACACCAACGGAGCTCAAAGAACCGAAAGTCATATTGTACTCTTGAGAAACTGCCTCTTTCTTTGGAGTTGTGGAAGGGTTTTGCGAATTCCCATAAACTTGCTGTTGTAGGTTCGAGGCCATTGAAGCCGGTGTACCGAACGAAACAAGGTGTGAGGAGGAGGAAGAACCGCAGGTGCTGGCCTTCAAAAGCTTGGCGGGCCTCTCATGGCCAGTCCAAGATCTCTCGCTGGACGAGTCACTGCATGTCGTGGTGGTGGAGGTAATGGAGTTCTGGGAAGTGAAAGGAGGGTATGAAGGATGGAGATTCGAATACAAACAGTTCTGCAAGTTACTGTTTTTGTTATTGGTCTCTCCCATGGCAGTCGCAAATTCTTCATTCATGAGTCCTCCATTATCAGGAGAGTTGGTGTTGTATTGGTGGATGAAGTTGTTGAAGTCATCCATTCTCTGCAACATTTGGGATCCCCCATGGCAGAAACCAAAAAGTCCGTTATGACAATATTGAAACAGAAGTTAAATTAGTCAATGTATACATAGTTTTTATGGCTCAAAATTTGGAAATGTTTTATGTTACCGTTTCAGTTATCCATTTTGCAGGGAGTACTTCCATTTATGAAAATAAAAATGACGCAGATGGTTTCCTTCTGAGTTCTGCATTAGATCTAGCAGGAGTTAGGCAAAATTCAAGCCCAGATAATAAATACACTATGTGAAGTTTTGCTCCTTGACGCAAATGCAATTGAGGAGAAAAAAGAAGCAGAAAAAACTGTGCGGATGCTCAGAGGAGCACTGTTGTTGTTCACAAATTAGGGCGCAAAGGACGAGATGAGATGGGACATGTACTTATGATCTTGAAACACAAGGAGCTAAGACAGATTCAAGTGAAGAAAGAAACTAACCTTCTTGGCTTTATCTGAAAAATGCTCTATCTTTTCCTTTCCTTGAAGCCCACAAGACAACCACAAGGTACTGCTTTTAAGCCTCCATTTATATACTTGTTCTAACTTGTTATTGATCCTTCGTTTTCGAACAGTCCCACGTGCAAAACTCTCTCTCTCTCTCTCTCTCTCTCTCTCTCTCTCTCTCTCTCTCTCTGTGTTGAGTGTTGAGGTGGAGTTGTTTCGAGAATAGATCAGACAGATTCTTTAAAAATGCATCTTGAGAAGATATGCAGACGAATAAAAAGATTTTGCAAATTTTTCTATTGTAGAGTGCCAATCAGAAGCCTGTCTGTACCTAATTATGGGATCAGTTCTTGATTGAGTCTCTTTTCCTTTTGAGATGGATGGAGTAGTTTAGCTGTTAACATTATATTTTATATGACGGGTCCATTATTTTCGGGATATGCAAGCCTTCCATAAAAAGTTGTCATCATCAAATTATATGAAATTAAAAAAATAAAATAAAAACACCAGACAAAGGACAAAGCTCCGGGCTAAGAGACCATATTAGGGATCCAAGGAGCTTTTCTTCTAGGGGATTTCAAGCAGTTACTACGAAAGTGTTTGGTGAGGGAAAAAAAAAAGAAAAAAAAAAGGTATACAACCAAGTGAATTATTAACTTATTTGACCGGTTCAGTCAAGTCATTTCGTTATTTACCACTCATTATGATGAATGCGGTGTAGTGATGGTGGTAATTGGCCTGCACCACTCACAAGGGTAGATCTCTAATGAGGACCAACCCTCGTAGTCACTAGACGGGGTTCACTAGGTTCTTCCCAATAAATGAGGTCCTACAACTTTCAAATAACCTCCAATAGGGCCATTAGGCTTCATTGGCCCCCTCCATTTTAGAATCCATTTTAGAAGTAAAGGATGATTTGCAAATGAGGAAGGTCCAGAAAAAATACAGAAGGTCCACCATCTAAGTACTACATCTTCCTCTTATGAAAAAAGGCAAAAGCAAAAATATCTGAACCCAACAGAGAGAGAGATAATCACATTCCCCGTCTTCCAAGCCTTTCTCATTGTATTTTGAAAAGCTAGGACATTAATATTAGGGTTTCTCAGCAGCTTCTTAAAGAGCGTCGAGTTGACTTTCTTTCAACCTCTTTCTTGATACAACTCCATCCATAACTACGTTTTTTTATCTTCTGACTATAACTTTCACAATTTTCTGTATTGATGGGTCGCTCGAGCATCAGGAGGACCCCCTTTATCCATTTTAGCCCGTTACAGAGAAAGCATCAGCAGTTACGAAGCTACAGAGGTTAAAAAACAAAAAGAAGAGGAAGAGGGAAAAGATCAGCTGCTAGGGTTTAAGGGGGTTTTCTAGGGTTTTGCGCCCTTAAAAGAGCTACGGCTGGTATGGGTAGAGAGGACTATTCCTAAGAGAGAAAAGAGGAAGAACCGCTATGCCAGGATCTTTCCTCCCCTATCTAATTTATATTCTCGGGGCACATTTGAAGTCATTTTGACTCTCATGTTCTTGCATACCCTAACTGATTTCTTGGACACAATCAAACATGGAATGAAGAGAGCTATATATATAGCTCTCTATATATATTTCTTGTTATATGTATATGTATATTTCCATCTCATTCTATTTCTACTACTTTAATCACATGCAAAATGGTAGGTTGTTCGGTTTTGATGGTTTTCGACTTAGATGTCATTTGTTGTGAAATCAACTAGACTAAGGTCCAATTCTCGGTTCATACCAGTCAAACTAGCCGGTCCAAATTTAGCTCCTAAAAGGTCTAGACATATCCTATGATAATGATGATGATTATATTTCATTTCTACAAGAAATGAAATGATGAGAATTGGACCCAAAGCTGATGGAGTTTAAGTAACCTTTATCTGGGAAGCACATTTTACACAGACGTGTCACGTGTGCTCCCGCCTCTTGCATGTTTTAATAAAACCTAGGCTACTATTTGCATGAAAATGCTCTTCCTCTCGAACTTGACGACATAATTTAGCATTTTATGGTCAGAACAATCTCGTTTATTTAAAACAACGTGGTCTACTTAATTTGACAGAGGCGGATTTCAAGGCTCTCCTCTGGGGTTGTGCCTCAGGGTTGAATTCATCAACAATTTATATTATCTTCCTGTATTAGCTGGAGCCTGGTCATTGTAGCTTATAAATTATCAATATTATCAATCAATGACGTTTCTACGATATTATAATGATGTTAGATTTTGTGAAATCACTGTCAACTGTTTTAAAAACTTAAACTATTACATAAAAGCATAATTTATTATGTAAATATTCTAATAAAGCATCTATATAAGGTTTAATTGTCAGTGGAAAAAATATTTCAGTAGCCCTATATTCATACGTGGAGAACTGTTACCAAAAATAAAAAAAGAGCATATTCTCTAACAACTCAATTGATACTAGCTAGGTTGGTCTTGAGTTCAATTACCCATGTGTTAAGAGTCATCAACCCCTTCATTGAAAAACGTTTATAAACTATTGAAAAACGCCATGGATTTACACCTAATGACCCGATTGATTCACTTTAAAAATAGTCATAAGATAATAGAATTTTCAACGTGTTTTATTTAGAGAAAAAAATAATCAGCGAGTATTTCGAGGGTACTTGTTAAACAAATAATTAAGTAAACTTTATAGTTTCACTTTTCAATGCACCGATTTCTTCATGTTATGTGTAGTCATAATCTTAAAAAAAGAAAAAGTAGTCGTTTAAATTGTTCTCCTGGGTTTGTTAAGAATACGTCTAAAGCAAGTTTACAATTTCCCATTCACTATTTTATTTTATTTAGTATGCTTAGCAAGTACTTCAAGAAGACTTGTTAGCAAGACCTAATTGAAACATCTTGACATGGAAAAGTGTCCCATGGGTACTTGTTAACAAGAAAAAAGAAAAATAAATAAATATTATGAGATGGTAATTGGCGTGTTTACAAGAAATCTTTCCGTATGGCAGCCTAATGAGAATCTTTGTACTAAACTGAATGGGCCTTTGGCTCAATATGTTCCTTAACTTCGTTTTCTACAGATTCGAATCTTTGAGCGGCTCTAAAGAAAGCTCCCAGACAAATAGGAGATGAGGATGATCTTTTCTTGAACCACAACTTTAAACTTGATCTGTACTTTATTTGCAGTTGATATTCTCCCTTCCCTCTTCCCATGTGGTTCCTTCTGTCATTTTGTCAACAAATCTCCGCATCCATTTAGCACTCGATCTTGTTTGTCGCAACTGTAAGCCTTAAGTGAGCCAAAAGAACATGATACTTTGGAATATATAAATAAAAAAATCAAAAACCCATCCTCCCATCTTAGGGAATATGTGCAATTAGGCCTAAACTTTTCGATTTTGTCATTTTAATTTCAACCCTTTTTATGATATTCCAATATAATACTTTTAGACAATTTTGGCCAAATCACCAATATGACGGTATGCCACATTGGATAATGGGCAAGCAGCAATGACTAAATCCATCATATTAGTAATTTTCGACACAAATTAACTAAAAAGATTATTTTGGAATTTTGCGCAAAAGTTTAGAATTAAATTGTCAAAATTAAAAAGTTTAGGACTAAATTTGATTCTGTACAATATGATGGGGACTAATTGGTATTTTTTCCCCCATTTTATGGCTAAACAATATTTTTGGCCACAATACTCGATCTTGGTTGTAAGTTAATTCAAGTAGTAGTTCGAGGATAGTTCAAAAAGTAAGATCGTACGTATATAATAAGTAAATATAAATAAAATAAGACTAGTATGTGTTTAAGGGGAAATATCCAAAATTATTGAAAATTGTCTTCGCCGCATCACCCAATTACCATTGACACCTTCACTTTATACATATATAAATTTAAATCGATGGCGTGGAATTTTGACGAACTTTGGAATTGCTTGTTGAGATCTAGGATGTAGATCTGAAGTTGTCGAGATATGAGTTTTGCGTTTAGACAGAGAGAGATGCTGAATACATACACTTCAACATTCTAGAAGAGCTAGCAGTGTCAACATGGCAGGATGAACCACTTCATTATGAGATTATACCCACATTCTACTGTGCCAACAGACACATCATGAACATTGAAGTGCCAAATCATGATGTAGAAAGAAGGGTTAATATCATTAAAATTTTCAAATTAATATTTATACGATATTTTATCAAAAATTAATTTTCATCTCATAAAAAAAAATATAAATGATATTCGATAGCACATTCCAAACTACTTTTCATTTCACAGAAAAATCCAAATCGATACTCTTTCTTAAATCTCCCTCCACTAGCATTTCATCTAATATTCCGTTAAAAATGCATACATGTCAACACACGTGGAAATGATTAAAAAACGGATTTGATGTGAAAAATTACAATTGTAATAGGGAAATTCCTCGCATCTTGACACGTGTGCATTTTAACAACAGGTAGATTTGATTAGGGGTTAATATGTCATGGGGTTACGAAAATGAGATTTCTTATGAGACAAAAAAAATAGTTTCAAATAAATGTATTATCGAGATACCAGTTTGATATTTTAATGGATTAACCGTTGAAAAAAAATTATAAAGAAAAACTCTTTACACCTATTGGTCTTTTAAAAAGATAAATCCCATGTACAATCATGTTCGGGGCATGCGTTCAAATGGAGAGAAGAAAACAAAGAGATATTCTCAAGAAGTTCCATCTGACCAAGTTATGGGAATGATAAACGGGATACGAAAAGCAGATCACATTGAGAGATTGTAGTTGAGATTCGTATCTTCTGTTTATTATAAGATAATGGTGTTAATAATCCCCACGAATGTGGCACTAATGATAGTTCATTCGTCAGGCCAAAACCCCTTTCAACACTTTTGGTTTCCTATTTCTTTATTGCAGAAATGAAAATCGGGCCAACCTGGCGATATCATTATAATTTGGGAGGACACCGAAGCAAGTACTCCTTTGTCCCGTATTACCTAACTCGAGATTCTGTCATATTTAGAACGAGAAAAGAATGGATTTTGTCATATGGACTGTCTCGATTCTACAGACAAGTTCAAACTTGTCTGTGATGCGAGCGTTTGCAGTGGAGACATTATCACCATCAAGATCCTGAAAGAGAATTTCTTCTGCTTAAGATTAGTTTTGGCACCCAAACAAAGCCAACTTTGATGTCAAAAGAGTGCAATTTCTTTACATGTTTTTCTTGCACATTTGCCCTTCTTCTTGCAGTTTGAGGTTTGGTGTTAGACGACCAACTGGGGTCCCACTTTGTAATGAACTCTTGAACCGAGCTCTTGTTGCTCTCTAGGTTGGAATCGTTTGTCAATCAAATATAAGGGCTGCGAGTGACTTCGGAGATCATCAATCAAGTTCGTTTAATCACCAATGTTCAATTGACGGTGATTGTTGATGATTTCTTAGCGAATAACTAGCAATACAGGATATAAGTAATGATGATTTCTAATTTCACTGGGCTTCTTTATAGAATCAATCTATTACAGGATATGGTAGTAAATGAAAATTTATTTAAGTTGATCGTATTCATCACTAAAGTCAAAGTTCGTCATGTCACGTAATAGACCAGTTTAACAAACCAAACTCCTAATGTACTCTCAATATGGGTTACTCTTGACCTCGGACGATGGGTCTATTTCTCTAGAAAAACCCCCAACTTTAGGTCCACTCACAATTTTACCTTACACTTTTTTTCTCCCATAAAAATATCACAACTTTAGGCCTAATCCCGATTCTATCCTAAAAACATTAACTTTTACTTGAGTCTCAAATCTACCCACATTAATCCTCTGTCCAAATTTCTCTTGTTAGAATGCAAACTCTCAAGCACAAGCTGTTTAAGCATCTTGAGTCGAGTTTCTCAAGCACAAGCTCTTCGACAACGAGAGATGAAAGACTCCCAAGCACAAGATATTGAAGACTAAGTGCAAAATCGAAGATCCCTGAGCAAAATGGAAGGAATTCTTTCTTAAAAGGAGGAGCAATTGAACAAATTCAACTCTAATTGCTCTAATATTTACCCTAATTTTAAATCCAATGTAACGTCATTTGGATTGACATGGAAATCTATCTCCAAAAGATGTCTTCTTGGATATGGAAATTTGGGAAAAATTTAGAGTAGTAACGTGGAAATGCCATATCGATAAGGGCTATTTTGACAAAGGATTACTATAGGCAAATTTAGAATTCAAGTAAAACTTTGTGATACTTTATGAGACAAAAAATCAGAGTAAAATCAAGACTAGACCTAAAATTGATTTCTTTTATTAAACGAAAAAAATTTAGCATAGCATTAGGACTAAAATCAAAGTTGAGTTTCTTTGAGGGTATTAGGATAAAACTTGTATTCATGTTATCCATAAATAGTACTAGAATAAGGGTCCAAAAGGCCCAATGGATCGAGTGAAAGGCCCAACGAAGACCTCATCTTTGGAAAAAAAAAACTGCATTTTAGGCTCCGTTCGTTTCACGGAAAATGTTACTTTTTTGGAAAATATTTTCCAAGAAGTTATTTTTCAGGAAAATGTAATTATTTTCCAATGTTCGGGTAAAACTTGATTTTGAAGTGGAAAATATTTTCCGTTGTTCGCTTGAGAAAATATTTTCCTTTATAAACTCTTTTTCAATAATTTTTTTATTATTTTATTTTTTAAAATCGTTATTTATTATTTTTTAAAATAGATTATTAATTTTGTTTTCTTTATTTTGTGTTCTCTCCTTCCTTGGCCGGTCGCCGGCCATGCCTTAAGCTCACTTTGCTAGCAAGGCTCGAGGCTCGCCTACCTCTGGCGAGCTCGCATGATCAGCTTACTGGCAAGGTGAGCTGAAGGCAATGAGGCTCCAGCCTCGCAGATCGGCATCGCGAGTTATGCAGCTTCAATTCGGAAAGTAGTTGAACTACTAGGAGGAAGAAGAAGCACAAGCCGTGCAAAAGTTGAGTGAGGGAGATCGATCAATTAGGGCAAGTGATTGACTTTGTTCTATTTTAAAAAGGAGGGATTCGATTGTTTTGAAGGAAGCAAAGAGAGGCAAGCACGGGGGCGCCGGGTTCGTGAAGTGAGGGAAGAGAGGATTATAGTTTTTTATTTTGAAAAGGGGTAAATTTGGAAATAAGTTTCCGTCTTGTGATGCTCGGGCATCACCGATCTGGCGAGCTTGGCTCGCCTATCGTCGTTCACTGGCTGTTGTCGTGGCCGACGACCGGCCGAAAAAGAAAGACAGAAAAATAAAGAAAAATAAAAAATAAAAAATCGATTTTATTAAAAAATAACAAAAATATCGATTTTATTAAAAAATAACAAAAATATTCGAATTTATGAAAAAAATAAAATAAATAAGTGAGGACTAATGGAGAGTGTAAGATAAGAGAGAGTGAATGTGGAAAATGTTTTCCACTTTTCAAAAGTGGAAAACATTTTCCCTCACTTTAGAAGATATTTTTTCCTTCATGGAAAATGTTTTCCCCAATGAATTTATTTTTCATGAAACGAACGTCGGAAAATCCGGAAAATGTTTTCTGGAAGTTATTTTCCGTGAAACGAACGGAGCCTTAGTTTGGTATTCGGAATCTGAGGCTCGGACTTTGGTCCTCGAACCCGAGTCCGAGGTCCCCGTGACCGAAACTATTTCGGGGACTAGTGCCCATGTTGTCAGATTTCAAAATTGACTGCTCGGTTTTGCAACAAAGCAATCCTTGGGATATTGCGTGTACAAGACGAAATTCTCAAAAGACTCTTCTCAGAGGGGGCAGTACCGTTAGTTTACCTCTCTATAAAACTATGATTGGTTTGAACAACCTCTTGAGATTCAGGCCATTGGAAATGATACAACTATTTACTGCGATAATGAACAAATGGTTCAGGTTTAACTAGGAAATTAATTAAGATGGCCAGATTTTTTTATACGTCTCATGTTGATGGTCGTCTCAATTAGATCTGTAAAGAAAAGTTTTGATACAGCAATCATTGCAAAGAGATCAGGAAGAACACCAACAGCGAAAGCATTTTGTTGGAGAATGCAATGAATTGTTTGGTTGGTACAAGTGATCAAGTAGTAACCAAAATCATTGGGATGAAATTTCGCTCCGAGTTCCTCCGCTACCATCATTGCGTCTTTGATCATTATATAAGAATTCATAGATGAAAGGAGGGAAAGAATGTCTCTATTCTGTAAATACAAATTTTAAAGAGTAAGCATTACCCAATCTTCAAGATCCTTTCTTTTTTTTTTAATGTCGTGAAGAGAGAGAATTCTCCATTTTTATACCCCGTATATCCTACTTTCACAACAATAAATTATCTCGAGACTAGCTGCTGGGGACCCTAGGTTGTGCTCTAGATCTCGGGTTTGAGAGCTTCGGACCTGGGTCTAAGCGCCCAGATCTCGAGTCCCCTTACCAAGATCACAAGTCATGAATTGGGCAACTCAGTCAGAGAACAAGATGGGCATGCCAATTCCTAGTTTATATTATGTTGTCTCCTACTCAGAGTAACCTTGGAAGCGTAAAATGGAGATCTGATACACCCGAGATTGTTCCTAAACAGAGATCTTATGCACCAAATTGCATTCGAACTTACGGAGCCACCGTCATTAGCTATTTCCTAGAGTCGAATCCTATTACAACATTGTGAGACCTGGCAACCGTTCACATTGCATCGAGACAACCAAGTATCAGATCAAATCTTGTTCATAAGCATTGTACAGTCTTAGACAGCAAGCATTTCTGTGCGTAGGCTGGGACTTGTAAATGTACGTATGAGTGGTTTACATGCTTCATTACATGAGCAACAGATTAGATTTGAACATAGGACAACAATGCATGGCCCAAACAAATTTCAAAGAACACTACAAGCTGAAGCAATTATTTACAAAATCCTTTGGAAAGGAAAGCTAAATGTCAGAACACATGAACTCAAAAAAGCTTGAGATTTCTTCCTCTGTTTTATTTAATCAACAAAACCTGTCCAAGAACTTGCAAAGCAAATCAGAAAGACTCAAATCCATGAATTTAGACCTTAGCATGGCTTCACCATTGCAGACAAATCTTTTATCTACATCATCTTCGATGTCGACGACCGAGTGCCATGCATCAAGCCCTAGCATGAACCGCCCCAAAGCCCTTATATGTACAATCTAATCACAGAGCCACCCCGATGAATATGAGATCCTAGCAGGCCTTGCTGCACGTAGGTCATGCTGTTCCATAAAGAAAAGGATATCAGGCAGCAAAAAGCAATGGGAATCTCCAGCAAACTAACAATCAGGAGATAATTCTGTGCCAACAAGTATTATTCATAAGTTTTTCACATGCAAAAGAAAAGTAGGAAGTCTTACGAGGGAAAAGACACCAGCACACGCCACAGTGTTTTGGTCGATGCGTCATACTTCATTTACGCTCTCTGGACTGTTCCCACCAAGCAATGGTTTCAAGTTTGCTTTCTCAGTTGTGGGTGCTTGAATTTCCTCATCAAACCGATCCACACTTTTAAGAAAGATTCCTGACAAGAAGCATGAAATAACTGATGTCAACAACACCAATCCACCTCAAAACAAACATCCATGAGAGAAAAGAAACTAAGGAAATCATGATTGCATCACAACAGGATCTGGCTCCTTTTGGTATTATTTACCCAGGTTTACTGAAAAAAGTATCCAGATTACCCACCTATAAACCAAATTCCAGCAGCCAAAAACAAAACCGATGTCAGAACTAGTGCTGTCTCCCTCCAATTATTGACATGATCCTGTGAATCATGAGGATGAACACACTTCCATCAGAAAGTGGATGTATGATAAGGATCAATTAATTACATAAGGACTGCTATTTTCCACTTAAGTTTTTTTGGACACCAAGCAATTGGAATTTGACTAATATAATGAATGAAAATAATTATAGTAAGAACTACAAATGGAAAAATAGTCAAAAGAAAGCATAAATCAGGGTTAGTGATCTGTAATTGCCCGCCCCTGAACAAACTCTGAGCAACCAACGGGCCTTTCTTGCAGGTCAAACAGATTGTTTCTTTGAAGAATAACACAGGAGCAGTTAAAAAGAAAGAAAGAGACCAGGGTATGATAATTTGAGCCTCATGCTCAGCAGACCATTCTCACTCTCAAAATCAAGATTGTGAAAACCACTTTCTGGTTGGTATTACTAGCTTGATGAATAATCACAGAAGTTAGAAACTAGCCAAAAGAATGTTGTTTGAAAGCACACCTGGAAAACCCCAACAAGTGGTGACGATGGCACATCACCAAAGATGTGAATAGCAACAGTTGAAATAGCCATTGATAATGGTCTTAGACTTGGCGTGACACAATGTAGACAGACATAATTAACCGGAGCCTGTGAAAGAAGAATCATGGAAGAACATTATAATAAGTCAACAAAAGATCCTGGTCCATTTCAAGCAAAAGAATTTGAACACTGAAATGCATGGCATGCAAGGGATTGAAAAATAGAATGATAGGTCCCCAAGCTGTCAACAAAAGTCACAAAAGGATAATCGCTGATACGTCATTTGCACATGCAAAGCATGTCCCATTGAAAGAAAAGGCAAGATACAATATCTAAGCGGTTGATAGCATCTACAAGACAAAAGGAGTTCTGGTATAAACATAATAGATATGCTAAGCAAAGCTTGCAATAGGATTAAATATTATATGACGATATCAATATCATCAATAAAAGTAAATATACACTGGAGAGTCCTTTGGAACGACTACTTCTCCCATACTCACATTCCAAGTCTTAAGCTCCTATCCAGCTAGGCAGGCAACTTATTTGTCAGCATTGTGGCAAATAATTTATTTAAAAAAAGATCTCAAGCTCTTCAGGAAAAGCATATTCCTCCGAGTGACAGAATCCAGAATCAATAAACTTTACAAACTAAAAGCAGGCAGACACAATCTAACCAAAACATGTGTCAAAGGTTCCATTATTCTATATCTATCACTTGTTTTACTCAATCTAACTAAACCCAATTGTTTGGAAAGGTTGACAGTGGAACTTGTTGAATAGGGAACAGCCAGCTTTCTGGTTTCTAAACAGCACGATTTTCAAAATATTGGCAAAAATTACATGAATCATAAGAAATGCAACTCACATAGATTTTCAACTACCATCAAAGCTACATAGACATAGAGTACAGTAAGAATTGCACAGTTCAATAGTAGTCAGAAGACTACAAGTAATGGCAATAGGCACTCATTGCAAACTTTCTTAAATGGTGCACGATACCCAACTAAGTGAAGATGGAGTCTGTCTTCGGAGAACCAAATTTGGAAAAATTCACTTGAAAGATTACCTGTGTAGCAAAAACAAGTAGCTCTCCAAGTGCAAAAAGAGCTATGAAACCATACAAGCTCCTCAGACAGAAGGCAGTGAAGCAGAAAACGGCACCTAGAAAGGTTGCTCCACAAAGAAGCTGCATCAAAATAACAGAGAAATTATGAGTTTCGGGGAAAAAGAGAATAGTCGACACAAACTAAATGGTGGGACATAACATGATTTTCACCTGATCATATAGGTTTTTTCCAATCAAAAGGGTCATAACAACAACCCCCACAACAGAAACAAAACATTTGCTCTAGATTCACTGACAGGATCGAAAGCTTCTCCAAATTCATGACATGGTTAGTACTTAAGAGATAAGATAGGTTGCCACTGAGTGGATATGGCAAGATATGGACCAGGGACCCAAAAAAAAAAGGGTCCAATAAAAAAGAAATTGTTAGTTTAAGGAAGAGAGTTTTGAAAGCTCATCTTAATGAACATGACTGCAGATCACATATTACAGTTTTCAAACATCTATTTATCTTTGTTCAAGTATAAACAGGCTCAGGGACCTAAATAGAACAAAGCTAACACATAAATGGATTAATAATGGGATCATAAATAATGCCAGAACTTACCTTAAAAGCATTAGGTATGGTCGCATTCATGCGATCAAGAACAAATCCGCCAGCTAATGTTCCAAATATTCCACAGATGATGGTAATTCCACCAAACATCATATCTGCACTACTCTGTTAACCAGAAATATATACTTACTAGATGGCCAAAAAACTCCATAAACTTTTTTAAGAGAACTTGCGATTCATTAAATAAAACACTTTTATGACGCTAAAAAAAAGCAGCCTTGATCAGCAAAATTCAGTAAACACTGATACCATATGATAGATGTTATAACCAGCCTTCGGTCCCCAATATGAGTATGCTCCAATGACAAAGTTGTAGGCAATATAACCTATCAATTAACAAGTAATAGATGTTACAAGATCTGCTGTGTCAGAACAATAGCAAATAGCAAACACATAATTAGCACAGTAATATCTGATTCTACCAATGTCAATAATGAATAAACAGATAATATGTTGGTAAAATCTGTGATGTCAGATTCATAATCCTTACAACTTCACACGTTGTGGCCTATGAGTGAAGAAAACTAGGAAAAATTAATTACCCAAAACATTCACAACAAAAACTTGATCAACCAGAAGTACTTTCATATCTTTTGAAAATCTTGCTACTTCATTCCAGATTGTGGACAAACAGCCTGATCTCCCCATAAAAATTAAGGCACTGAGATATAAATATAGTTCCTTCCCATCCTCCACTCTCTTCCCTCCTCTATCTTTCTACCCTCCTCTATCTTTCTATCTGTCCACACATTCATGCCCATATGCATCAATCTTCTGCCACTGAATAGAAAATACAAAAAAGCTTGAATAAATTAGTCAAGTCACAGGCCCTTGAATCAGCAAAAACTTTTGCTGTTTCAACCTTGGTCACCATTTTGAAAATGTTGTGGAACTGCTTTCTCATGGCCCATTGTCACTTCAATGCCTTGACTAATAGCATCGCCAATTATACTCCATTTGGAATCAGTTTTTGCATGTCTTAGAAAGCAAAACTTCTACCCAAAACAGTAAGTGGAGAATGCATTAGGTGCAAATCAAAGGTTCAATCCCATTAAAACTTTTGTCCTTCTGGAAGAACAAATTATTAAAGTACATTTTGGACCTTGTATTTGCTTTTTCTGCCATGAATGTCTTGTATAAATAGTTATTGCAAGCCTCAAAGAAAACGGAACATCATTACAGCCGTCCAGCTTTTCTACTAATTAATAATGGCAAAGAAGGTTTTACAACACTGGCTCTTTCAGGCACTAGCCTCTAGACTCTCAACTGGGTGCACTTTTGCAACAATGGTACAATCAAATTTATTTTTACATAGAATAGAGGCTTTCTATCCATCTCCTCGATCAAGTTACTGTAAAAGCAGAACGTTATTAACACAATCAATGATCCTAGCTCAAGGTTCCCAACTTATCATACATCTACTTATGAACAATTTCCATCTATGATTATTGAGATCCCTGAATTACTATAATTCTATAATCAAAACTCCATTAAATTTCTCCTGGTTCCTTTCTCAATTCACAACTTCTATAGTTCATGAAGTAAACACTAATTCATAAGGGGTCTGCCCCATCCCCCACAAACTGTTTTTTCCTGAGAATATTATATACCCAACTGATCAGAATTTATGAAACACTTTCAGTTTTCCAGCCTCATGCTTTAAAATATTCACTGCTAGAGAAGCTATTTTATTGATAATTAACACATTAATAGACAAAAATGCACAAGTATGTAGATAAGTTAATACACCTATATATCTACATTTATTTCTCCATCAGAGGACCACTTACTTGGATGGCTCATGATAAGCTTCACTGCCAGTATCTTCATTTCCAACTAGTTTAGAGGGATTAATACTTGATGCATCTGCTTGAGAAAATAGGAAACATTTAAAAACTGGAAGAAAGTAGATATTATACAAACTCCTGCCAGGGAAGTGGTTGTCTACATTACATGTAGCAACTAGGATTCCTTTTTTAGCAGATTCCAACAAATCATGTTTTTTAGCAGATTCCAACAAATCATGTTGCAGACTCGGATTAGATAAGAGGTTATAACACCCTTATATTAATTAACTGAACCAAAAAAAAATATCCAGTCGTCAATTGCAGATTTATAAATATCCACCATGCTAATATTGATGGTGAGACAGGTCAAGTGCACTCTAGGAACAATACTTGCATCATGAAATAGAGCAAGGTGATCACAATAAGACATCAATCTACCAGAATGATGAATTTATCCTTTGTTTGCATATCATACCAGAAAAACTACCAGACTATTCAAGTATTGTTAACCGGTCACAAAGATTCAATGGATAGTGTCACTGAGTTGGCAAACTTTCTTTTTTATGCTGTATTACATCAACTTGCCAAAAGAAATCTTAATCCAAGCAAAAGCCAAAAAAGAAAAAAAAATGTTTGTAAGTAGTACAGAAAGTTCAACTGCAATACTTTGGTGCCCCTAACAAAATGCAAATTGCCTTTTTCTGTTGCATTCTTAGAAAGCATGTGAGCAAGGATAGTAATGTTGCATCAATGGCTTTGGTTCCTTCTTATGGACTTTAATAAGAAAAAGGTCTTACCGAAAGCTTTTGCCATAAGTAACAAATTAAAAAATAAAAAACTAAGATAAGACAAAAGAAAATGGAATTCTATCTGAAAATTCTAGCATACAATATAAGAAGAATAATTACCTTGGCTCACAATAGCAGCTGTTTCAATGGATGTCACTGACTTTGTTGAATCAACAGGAGCAAAACCTGCAGGTGATAAGCTAATTTGTAGGTCTAGAAAACAGATAGCTTCTTCTTTATAGGCAAAGGCCAGATAGAATCTTGCTGCACTGTAGATGGAAATGCACCTTTTAGCTGCAGAGGCTTCATTACAAATCCCAACACAGCAAATGGAAACATCAACACAGCCTCACCCCAAAATGCATACCGCCAATTGAAATGATCCCCAACCTAAAACAAAAGGGAAGAAGAGGTCAATTCATCAAACAAATTTAGCAAAAAGCAAATTATTATAGCTGGCAAATGCCACCAGCAGCAATGACCGAAACAACAAATTTTCCACCAGGCAGTTGACAAATGATGCTACTGCCTTTATTTTGATCTTCTTAGACTTGGCATGTTCAAAGAGTACAGATTGAAAGCCTGTCGTATTCACAGCCCAGACGTAATCAGCAATTTAAAAGAGGAAATGTAAGGGAATGAACAACTTACAAATCCTCCATAGACGTAGCCCAAAGCTACTCCAGTCGGTATACACATGTAAAACATCGCAAGCCATGCTGTTTTCTGCCAGAAATAACAAAATCTTAGTTAATATTGTTCCCAGGAACAAGAATATAGTTTACAGCTAATCTAACAATTACTTATCCACAAGAAGTATGCTTATTCTAACAGCAATAGGTGTGGCACACCTGAGCAACAGGCGCATTGTCATCTATAAAAGGCGCTGCAAGACTTATGAAAGAAGCCTCCCCAACTCCAACCAGCCTTTAAGAAGTAAACCCAAAAATGTAAGCCCATAGCACAATTTAAATACCAACAATAACAATTTAGTACATAATAGCCACAAAGCTTCCATACTCACATCCGGCATATCGCAATAAACCAGAAGCTAAATGAACTACCACACCCAGCTGCAGCCAGTGTCCAAACAGAGAGTCCAACTCCGATGAGCCTAAATGGATTGATACTGCAAAGTGAAAAAATCATGTAAAACAAAACGCAGAGAATGATAAGCTGTACACACTTAAAACCTGTAACCTGCGGCAATCAAGAAAGATAAAGCCAATTTTTTTATTATAAATGGAGAATGTTTAACACTGTGAAACAATTAACAACAGGAATATATAGACAACAGAAAATTTCTAACAATGATGACCATATATTTTCCACCAATAAGAGAGAAAGAGTGGGAGTTCAAGAAATATTACTTAACAACTATCAACTTTCTGAAAGGAAAAACTTCCCTTCTCATCATGGACAAAGCCAAGAAAGGAGGGGGGCTGAAATATTTTATATAAGTATTACTAAGTCAATATTTTAAACAATTCCCACAACTCCAATGTTCCCTCCTGAGGAGATGCAAACACCATATAAAACAAAATTGCACATTACACAAAAGATAAACACATCACTAATAGAAAAAAGGAGGGCAATTAGGAATTTGGAGGTGAGTCACTCTTGTTGAAGTCAACGATTGGAAGACTCATGAAGGCTAAAGATGAGCCACTAAGAGTGAGTGAGTGAGTGAGTGAGCGAGCTCAGCGAATGGGGACTACAGCATTTTTACAAATCAAATAGGATTCTCATTCTCAACTTTCAAATGCTATTTTAGTTTTTCATTTGAGGTTGTATCTTGCCAAAATTAATGAAATAATGGACTAGTAGCCTTATGGTTCTGGGCTTTCTTTCGGCTCATAAGAAAGCATTGGCCTAATCATCATTTAACATATCTTGGTAATAAATGACACAAGTGAGTACATTGAGCATAAAAACCTCATACTCACTTACATTTAACATATCTTATATTACAGGTTCCTGATATTTGGAAAACTTAATAAATATAAATGTATAATAGAGTCTACCATCCTCTATTATCCAGATCTTGCCCTTGGACCCTCTAAATTGTTCATTGTATAACTGCTGTCTAGATATGTGGCAGTGAAATCATGATCAAAGTTTTAAAGTAATGTACATTAGAACCTACTTAGAACTAGAAAAAGGAAGGCAGAACAGATTTGAGTGTAGCATAGAAGAAATCAACCCAACCATATGATAAGATTGCTTCAACACAGGAGGATATAGCAAAAATACTAAATAATTTAACACCAGCTAAGGTATTAAAAAATATCATGCTGAGGAGGAGCGGATATAATTCACTCAGAATAAAAGTGAGCGTAATCTATATCATATTTTCACAATGGTTATGTCAGTATTAAATTCATAGCAGCCACATTGATTCAAAACATCTTCAGGATATTATGATGATGTAAACCAAGCCACCTTAAGTAGTTAATGTGGAAAAATATTCAAGGTTATCTTGTAATAGCATGAGATCTGTGACTAAGAATATCTTCCAAGCCCACACAACCAAATAATGACACCAATCAAGAGAACAAGGTTTCCATCATGACCTGAACTGAACATGTTCAGGATTAATAGCCTTGCTCTTTTAAAACTAGAAGTGATTTAGTCACTCTGAAAATCCCACAACAATTTTCTTCCCATTCCGTGATCACAAGTTCTTCATATAGGATTGATAACATTGGGCAAAGCACATAGGGTATACAAACTGTACAGGAATTAGACTTTACCTCTTTGCTAATGAAGCAAATATAGGGGAAGCAACGAGAAGTCCAACCATAAATGCAGATGACAAGACACCATCCTGAAAATTATTCAAGTCAAAGTCCCCCCTGCAATTAAAGTACTATGATAAGGTCATAAGACATTAACACTGTACTATAAATTCCTGAATGCTCAAACAACTAGCTATGATTGCAATAATGGTGGCAAGAGAAGAATTGCCCAGAAAATAATAAAGAAGAACAGGATGGAATTTCGGATTCAATTGAGGAGGATGGTAAAACTGAGACCGGTGCAATGCAATGGAGATTGTCAGCTTGCATTTCTTTAACATCAAACAACAAACTTTTGTTTCTAGAATTCTGTTGGACCTTCAAAAATAATTTTACATTAAACAAAAACCATAGTCTAAAAACATAAAAACGAACCCCATAAGAAGAAAATCATAAACCTCCGTTAGAATATTTAACGCACCTCATCTAACAACTTAAGCTTTTTTAATAATTGGCAATGGTTTCACAAAATCTTGCGTAGTATCAAAGCCCAACTTATCAACAAGTCTAGACCCAATAGTCACACAAGAGAATTACAAATTGTTGCAGTTCCAACCCAGGCCCAATGTGTGAGGGGAAGATTGTTGAGGTTAACATCAGTTGTGAAAAGGGTTGGTGATCGATTTATAAGTGTTAGGGAAAACCTCACCCTTTGAGTTAGCTTTGAAAGTGAGAAAGCCTAATACCACCCAATACTCATATCAGAGCCTAGGTTACTTACAAATTTAAACCCAAAGTCACTCAAAGAGGTGGCTCTGACTCCGGTCTAAGCCAATACGTGAGGAGGAGATCGTTGGGGTTATCCCACATCGGTTGTGGAAAGGACTAGTAGTCAGTTTATAAGTGTAAGGGAAAGCCTCACCCTTTAAGCTAGCTTTTGAGGTACGAGAGGCCCTATAGGACTCAACACTCGTATCAGAGCATAATATACCAACAAGTCTAGACCCCCAACACGGTTACCAACAAGTCTAAACCACCAACACTCTTATTAGAGCCTAGGTTACCAACAAGTTTACACCCAAAACTCAAAGAGGGTTGTTGTGGCTCCAACCTAAGCCGAATGTGTAAGGGGGAGATTGTTGGGATTATCCCGCATTGGTTGTGGAATAGATTGGTGGTTAGTTTATAAATGTAAGGGAAAGCCTTGCCCTTTAAGCTAACTTTTGGGGTGAGAGAGGCCCAAAACTATCCAACATGGATTCAGATTTCCACCAAATTTCACATGGTATTAGAGCTGAAGATCTTGAGTTCGAATCTTTTCAAACCCCATTTGCCTCCCCAATTAAAGTTTCACACTTAGTACTAGGTAAAAAGACCAGACTAAGTATGAGGAGAAGTGTTAAAATATTTAAATACGCCTTCATCTATCAGCTTATGCTTTTAAAAGAGTTGGCAATAGTCTCACAAAATCTCACAATCTCCAATAGAATACTAGACATGTCAATCATTGTGATTTTTTCAGTAAAAGGGAAAGAAGATGAGAATGGCAGCACAGGAATACAAATTCTGGTTCTTATTCAGAAAAAAGATTAACTTCAATTTCACATTCAATCTGCTTCAGATCAGCGACAACAAGTACCATGTTTTAAAATGTCCCATTTAAAGGTCCCATGATACTGAAAAAATACACTTGAACTGCATGATCAGACAAAACAAAATTCTTTAACTTACTGGATTCCTCTGCCTGAAGTGCATTTTCCATCCTTTGTGCAAGTCGTCCGACTACCATTTACACCATTACTGGCTATCACTCCTCGATCCACGTAATTTAACAAGTTAATCACACAAAAGATGATAAGCAACCTGCATCCAGAAAAGTAAAATTTCTGGTTATTGCCCTAAACAACTCCAATATTTTGTCTACCCATTTCTTCAAGAATATTCTCTTCAAATCCTATGCAATCCAGTAACTTCTATTATCTAGCTATCATGTGATAGTAACTACAATTACACAACTAAATAGCACAAGTCATCTCTGCTTAAGATTAGACAACACATTCAGGAAATTCACGCTTGCAGGTCATGGCCAGCCTCATTCACACTTGCGGGGAAACACTTATGACTTTATTGACTTCTCAGTAAAGCTGATCACAATCAACGGATTTCCAAAATCCCACAGAAACTCTTTGCATACATGAGTAATCACTAGTCAATTGACCGAAAGCCCAACATGATATTTAGGGATAGACGATTATGACCAGTTAAATTCTCAATCATCAAATTACCACTCAAAACCAACTGAACTCAGCAGTCCCCAACGTGCTGGAAATGCCTAGCAACTATTAGCCTGCACCCGACATTCCTCATCTCGTCATTGCGCACAGTGCCGCACCACAATTAACAAAGAAAATAGCGAGAGAAAACGATACGAGCAGAGCTTCACTGTCCCGAGAGGCAAGACAAGAGCAAGAAACTCTACTCCTCATTCACCAATTCCCGGTCCCGAAGAAACCCACGACCCACAATCCCGATCACAACTCCGGAAAAGGCACCGGAGAGAAAAAGAGGTCGATCGAATACCGTAGCGGCGTGAACCAAGAAGGAGCCGGAAGAGAATCTTTGAGGTGCCGCCTCGCCATCTCCCCAGCATCGACGGGCTTCCGCGGCTGCCCCGCTGTGGGCTCCGGAGACGGCGGCCGTCGAGATCGCGGCGGCGCGTGGGACGGTGGTGGGCCAGGAGATTCGGCCATCAGGGTTGAAAGCTGGTGAGAACTTATAGCTTTCTTGCTTGGTGTTTCCATGGTGTCACGCAACGGAAACCGGGTTCTCCTCTCCACAAGGAAAAAGTACATTGTCCACCACAGCTCTCCCTTCTATATGAGATCCAAAAGAAAAAGGTAAAAATAAAAAAAGGAAATTTTTTTTGGTCGTGTAACAAAAAGGAAAATCAAAAGGCTAATATTTTCTATTGACTAACCCAGAAAATAGATTTTATCCGGTTAAGAAAATTTAGAAAATGAGGTTTGATATAATAATTCTTGAATGTTTTTTTTTTCTTGAAAGACTATTTTCCTCTGTCTCCTTCTTTTTTCTTTTTGGGTTTTTTAGAGAAGGAAAATACTTTCGAAAAATGTGACCCGAAAAAAAAAAAAAAAAACCTTTCCAAACATTTCTAATGTACGAGGTTTTAATAAATTTATGTTTCCTATTCGAATTCACAACGTATACTTTGTGTCATGCCAATTTAGTGTAAGTTATCAATGCAAGTGCTGAAGTCAATATGAAGTCAGTGCAATTATTTGGCATCCTTGTTGATTAAGAATCCCACTAACTTTGATCGATCAATGAGGTGTTGACACTTGAAAGAAAGCGGGGCCCACTACGTGTCTTTTTATATGATTTGCTTTAAAAGCATAACCTCGGATGATTTTATCACTACAATGGAATCGAAATTCTTTAAGTCTAAATGAAGTCAGAGGTAGCCCCCGCCATTTAAAAAACTTAAAAAGACGTGAGGCAAAATAATGGCTTTTTAATACTTGGTAAAATTTCCTTGATGTCCGGGATAAATTAGCTCGAAAATTATCTCACGATTTCATATTATTTGAAAGAAACGTTTGAATAATTCAACGTCCCCAAAGCCAATTTGGGTTTGCATACTAAAGTGTTAAATTAATATGTCTTAGTCCTTTGTTTTTCAGAAGTGTCTAAAGAAGTTATTGCGATAAAACATCTTCAGAGCAATTGACTCATATAAAAGCCGACCATGCAAAGTATAGGCATGAGCACTTTTTTTATGTGTTTTTTTGTGGGCTTTATAGACAAGAGCATTAGGGTCTGTTTGGCAACTTGCCAATTTTTCTGTTTTTCTATTCTTTTGTTCCCTGGAATAGAAAAGGAACAGAAATCCGTTTAGTAACGCCAACTGATTTTTCTATTTCCAGGAATAGAAAGTTGTTCCTGGGAATAAATTTGAAGTAGAAATGAGAAGTAGAAAAAATTAGCTTCTTATTTCTGGGAACAATTTCTAGAAACTATTTCTTGAAGACTTCTCACCGTTTATAACACACGGCCACCCACCCACCGCCAGCCGCCGCCTACCACCGCCCTCGACCGCCAGCCGCCGGTCGTCGATCTCCAGCACTTGTCGCCGGCCGACTGCTAGTTGCCATCCTTCGCCCTGCAGCTAGCGACCGGCGGCGGCGACCGGCGACCGGCGGCGACCGGCGACCGGCGGCGACCGGCGACCGGCGGGCAGGGGTGGTGACCGGCGGCGGTGGGGTGCAGATGGTGACCGGGGGTGGCCATCGGTCGCCGGTCACTGGCGGCCCCTGCCCACCGGTCACCGCCCCCGGTCGCCATCTGCAACCCACCGCCGCCGGTCACCACCCTCACCCGCCGGTCACCGCCACCATCGAGGAAGAAAAAAATAAAAAAATTTTGTCAATACCAAACGCGTTTCTATTCTTTTTCTATTCCGAGAACAAGAAGTTACCAAACGCCCCATTTTACTCCGAAATTGTTCCAGGAAATAGAAATAGAAAAGAACTATTTCTCAAAAGAAACTGTTTCCAGAAGTAGAAATGTTACCAAACGCACCCTTAGTGTCTATCTTATCCACTCACCATAGTTGATGAATGTTCTAACAAACTATACAATATCAAGGACATAGGTACAAATGAGCACAAACCAGAAGAAATGATTATTTGAAGGAAAAAACCATAAAAAATCTAAATTATACCTACCACGACATATTTATCCTAACTTTCTTTTTATGACACAAAAAATCTTAAACTTATATTCATGCGACACATTTATATCAAATTATTTTTTATGACACAAAAAACCCAAACTACATTTAATCCAAAGTTTGAAATAAATGCATTACATGAGTATAAATTTGAAGTTTTTAGTGTCATATATAAATTTGAAGTAAATGTACCATGTGGATACAAATTTGGGCTTTTTTGTCTTATAAAAAAATTGAGATAAATGTGTTACAATAGACATAGTTTATGATTTTTTTATGGCTTTTCCCTAATTTAAAATTCAAACATAAGGCTACGTTTGATTCGCAAAAAATAAATGATATGAAATTTTTTTTAAATAATCGCTTATATCACTTGAATTAAGTATTCAATAAGAAATGTTTTTATTATTGCCAGCAATTCATATCCTAACTTTTCATAGAGTATAAAAATATATTTTGTTCATTCATTTTTGTAAGCAATACAAGTGATCATTTTTAAGAAAAATATTTTTCAAGTTGTTCATTTTTTTTGCAAAAAAATGAACTGCTTGTTTCTTGGAAAGTAAAAAATTTAAATAATATTTTCATAAATATAATCACTTATACCACTTAAAAAATTGTCTAGTAAAAAATATTTTCATTTTTTACAATAATTTATATCTAATCATTTTTTGGGGGAAATTCCAAATAAAGACCTAAAGTGCATTCACTTTTCTCAAATAAGGGCTTAAAATGGAGTGGACCTTATTTTAAATAAAGGCCTTGAGTAGTCATATTAGTAAATCACTGTTTGGTAAAAGGCAATTTTGTCTTTTATAATTTTTTAAAATTTTTCCTTTTTCTTTCTTTTTTTCTATTTTTTCTTTAAAAAATTAAAAAAGAACACACACAGGAGGGAGGGCTCCCTCACGTTTGTATTTTTAAATTTTTAAAATTTTTAATCTAATTTAGTTTTAATTTAAATTTAAATTGTGCTTGGATGAAAATATCCATGATCAATCAAAATTTTTTGCCAGCTATCCAATTTTGCAAGAGGTGATTCAAATATGAAGTTGGTCTACAAGATCTGCAGCGATGGCACATACGGAAGTCCAGTTTACGAAGGTCACAGGGCTTGCGATGGAGCCATCGATATGATGGAATGCGCTCCATGCCATGCGTGATTGCCACTACATCGGAAGTATATCAAGGCTGTCACTTGAGAGCTGTAGGCCAAGTCCAACTTTGAGATTGTAAAGCTAGGTACGAGCAATGCCAATCTGTAGAGAATCAAGTTGGTTTGGCTACTCTGAAGACGTGGGAGCTGTTTATGGTGCACGATGTGATTTTATGTGCTGACAGAAGAAACTGCATTTTGCATGCAGATAAGGAAGATCGTTTCGGATAGGCTCTCATAAACATTGTAATTTAATACATTTATTTGGTGCAGATCCAATCAAATCTGGCAGTGTGCATGGTGAGCTTCTGAGAATAATGGATCTGATCGGCCAGGTTAGCTCCGTTGATGAATCACAAGTTGAATTAAAGGTATAGCAAACCCATTATTCCCTATATTATTACGCAACAATCCTTCTGCGTATCCTTCGACAAATTCAGCCGCAAGCTTGTGGTTGTTTAGCCATTTTGGCTGGAATGACCTGAATGTAGATGATGAAGCTTGCTCCCTATTTAGCTGAGCTCAAGAAAGACGAAAAAGTGGAGTGAGCCTGAGATCACCCTTGTTGACGGGACTCTTTACGCTGCATCTTCAACACTCTTTCTATTTTCCTTGTTAGTCACGACACGGTGATGCGGTGATCGGCGGCAAAGGATCACCATCTCTTGCTTGGCTTTTCCTGGGTACAATTCGATCTATGTGCTCTTGGACTTCTTAATTGCTTCTTCCCACAATCTCATTTCCTGCTCGATAATAAATGGTTATGCACACACGAAGACGATGATGCAGAAGCTCAGCCTAATCTGTTCTTATAGCCACACTTACAAACAGTTAAGTTTACATCGACCCAGACAAGCCTGCAGTATGATTAGATGCTGCTAAAGAACTCGCATCAACTCAGAACTACTTTGACAACTTCTTCTCTGCTTGAATATGAAATATATTTTGTCATTTCTTCTTCGTGATAAAGACTTGGATGAACATAGACACTTGACATACACGTCTGTTCCGACCAAGAGACACTTAGAGAATCAAATTGCATGAGAGCATCTTGTGATTCTACCAAAGAGTCCAATTCACTCAATCCCCTCAAAGTCTACGAAAGAAAAAGAAGAAAAAAGGAAAACATAAACTAAAAAATCTTGCTTCAATCCATGCCATGTAACTTTGACGGCACCATTTGTGGTGCAGAAGATGTAAGAGTTCCCTCGACTACAGTGTATTCAACACTTCGTCTTAGTTGCATTTCGTTGCTCAGTTTTCAGACTTGTAGTTTGCTTCTTCTGTTTCATCTGTAGCCTGTAGGTTATCAGGCAGACGTAATTACTCCACGGTCTGTTCCATCAAGTTGAATAACTAACCTAGTTGAGGAAATTACACTTCCTAGATGACTTCTTACACGAAAGTTCCTTGCATAACTTCTGTGAACTTGGTACTCTGTCAAGTCAATTCCATGCTGCCCGATCATCATTTATCGTTCGCATGTGTATACATAGATACATATGCACATGCTACTGGTATGAGCAGAGAAGAACTTGCCCCAAAAGTAGATCACTCCAATAGCACAATTTACCGATATGGGTAATTACTGCCAAGAGTCTTGCAACCTTTGCAACTAATCATTTCTTTAAGGCAAATCCACTTTCTGGATTGTCAACACATTACTTTGAGTCCTCCATTTCATTCTTCTGCTCTTTTCTCTAACACGCCTGCCTTTAAACTTCCAGATGTGAGCGTTGTTGCTCCTATGGGATTAGATCTATTTAATCCAGTCTATTACTTCCACATGCCTCATGATCAGTTCCTGTATTTTAGTTTCAATGTGCTGTCAATTAGCAAATGAGCTAACCCAACCGGCTATGTTCTTGGCGACCCAAGAATGTACCATTGTCCAGTAGATCGACTTGCCTACCTCACTGTTTCTGGACCAATATTGTACATAGCGCTCCTACTTCTCAAGCTAGAAACCGCATTTACGAGTAGCTCTTCATTTGGTGAAGGTAAAATGCATATTTCTTAGGTCACTCGCCTATTTCTAGGAAGCTGCAAAACAAACAAGTATTTCCTGCTCTTCAGTGAGAGCTGAATATTTCGCTGTGGTGTCTTCTAGTTGTGCAAAACCCTTTGGCTCACCTCCATCCACAGACCTTAATCGATCTCACCTTCAAGATTTCGTGAAATTCCTATCAACTATTCTAAAAACTTAAACTATTAAATGAAGGACCGGCATTCAATTTACATTCAATTTCACACTTCCTATAGCTCGTACTCTAGTTTTTGTTGTGCGAACAAAGCATATGTAGATTGACCGCCGTTTGAAGGGCAAAAGAACTGTCGCATGGAATCATATGGACTTCTCATACACCCTCAAACCATCAAGGACAGGTTCATCGATCGACCGCCGTGCTCGATTTTCCCCGTCTCTACAGCGAGTCAGGCGTCCTGGATATCTACACTCCAACTCAAGGGGGAGCGTTCGTTGTCATCAAATGAGTAATTATCTTGTAATTTACTGCCATAGTCTCTTGTAATTCACCACTTGATTTTCTGCTTGATTAAGCAAAGCTAAATCCGCCATATCATGGGAACATCCTCGTATTTATTGTGTTACCAAGTTCATAGCGGAACGACACGACAAGAAAGACATCTCAATTATCCCAACTTTGCAGCTGTTCATGCTGGGTTTATCTAATGAGTAAACATCTGCCATATAAAAAAACCATAACTCAAACCATGGAAGGAAACAAGATTGATATTAAAACCAAGCAAAGTGAAAAATGACCATTCAGAACCTGGTTGTTTCCCAATTAAAACTTTCAGTCACAGGCCCAAAGGAAATCAACTTAATACAATCCCAAACCTACTTTTATTGTTGCTCAATTATACCCCACAAACACTCAAAATCTTTTGGCCTCGAAATCAGTAATTCGGGCCAGCCGCAAGGATCTCCTCTGTCAGCTTGTTGTCCTCGCCAATCTTATAGTCGGTGAATGTCTCAAAGTTGTTCTTGAACAGTTCAGCCAGCTTCAACAGGGTGTCCTTGTAGGCCTTCTTGTCCGACCAGGTGTTCACAGGATCGAGGATCTCTGAGGGCACACCCTCGACCTCAGTTGGGATCTCCAGCCCGAAGACCTCAGTCTTCTTGTAGCTGGCTTCCAAGAGGCTGCCCGAGTGTATGGCATCGATGATCTTCCTTGTGTATGGCAACTTGATCCGATTGCCAGAGCCATAGCTGTACAATAGACATAAAAGGTTTCAGAGTCAAAAAAAATAAAAAAAGCAGCACAACATTGACTCCAGGGCAATGCTCAAACATGTTATACCTTCCCCCCGACCATCCGGTGTTGACGAGCCAGCCAGTGGCGCCTTGCTTCTGCATCTTCTCAGCCAGCATAGCAGCATACTTGGTAGGATGCAACATTATAAATGCAGCACCAAAGCAAGCCGAGAACGTTGCACGCGGCTCCTTGACACCGTCCTCTGTTCCGGCAACCTGTTGAACAGATCATCAGTTAGCACTTAATCAAACGCCATCTTCTGCAGATAAGCATTTGAAACAACAAAGGGACCAAAGATCGACAGTTGGACACGTACCAGAGCAGTATAGCCGCTTATGAAATGGTACATAGTCTGTGCCAGGCTCAGCTTACTCACGGGAGGGAGCACTCCAAACGCGTCACATGCCAAGAGAATGACATTTTTTGGGTGTGGGCCGACGCACGGGATTTTAGCATTTGGTATGTACTCAATGGGATAGGCCGCACGCGTGTTCTCTGAAACACAAAAACAGATCAGATGTTATAAATATTTTTCTTGCAATAACAAACTGTCATCATCTTGCTGGGATTAGAACATGGTCATTCAGAATTAATCATCAAAGTCTTCTCATCGATACATTAAGGCTACTTGGATTTTTTCAGTGAGGATTCCTGCAATTATTCAAAAAGTGATTATCTTGATTTTTCTGCTTCAAATCATATTCTATTCTGCTACTAAAAGTCTCTGACTATCCAATTTATTACCTAAACACCGTACCAATTAGATCAAAACCGTACATCATTGGGTTGTGCTGACCCAGTTAGCTCAATGAATGAAAGGGTTGACTTAATTTTCTTTCAGGAATAAACTAACCGAGTCCTAGCTAACAAAACCTTTGACATTTTAGCAAATATAAAATGAGAGTATCCAGCATGACAAAATCAGGAAATCGTGCGGTTGTTTATCTTATTTGGAACAATTCAAAGAAATCTTTTAAAAACAACTCCAAAATAATAGAAATTATAAAGGACTTAGATGTTTACCTGTAACTGACTTGTCAGAGTAATCCACTTCCCTTGTGTGCTCTTCAAACACCACGTTTTCCACCACTGTCATCCACAAAAAACTCGAGTCATTTTCATGTCTTGAGGGCATAAGTAAACCAAAATCCAATTTAATTCCACTCAAGCGTACTGATTCATCTAGCCAATTTAAGAAATTTAAAAAGTCGTGTTCAGAAATTACCAGCTCCAAACTTGATAGCATTCCAGATATCAGGCTCCTTCTCCCTCGACAAATCAATACATTTGGCATAGCAACCACCTTCAATATTGGACACACCTTCCTCACTCCAGCAATGCTCATCATCACCGATTAAGTACCTA
Organism: Corymbia citriodora subsp. variegata; assembly: GCA_014858505.1. Classification (NCBI taxonomy): domain Eukaryota; kingdom Viridiplantae; phylum Streptophyta; class Magnoliopsida; order Myrtales; family Myrtaceae; genus Corymbia; species Corymbia citriodora. The sequence goes on along the minus strand of CM026418.1, from coordinate 8,150,730 downwards.
TTGTGATCAGTAGACAGAGTCGTTTTGCCGGTACCTAAATTCAAGAGAAGTTCATCAGCAACAATCAAGGCACTGCGATCTCAAAGTCATGCAGAGGATATGGACTTTTGTGAGAGACACAGAGAGAGAGAGAGAGAGAGGGCACATATCATTTGTCATGACCGACTCGGCACCATTTCCGATCTCCGATGGATACTATACCTGACAATCCAAAGAAGAGGGCAACATCTCCGTCCTTCCCCATATTGCATCCAGAATGTAGGGAGAGGATTTGACGCTTAGGCATGAGATAGTGCATTACACTGAACAGACCCTTCTTCATCTCCCCGGCATATTGAGTGCCGAGGATGACCATTTCCCTCCTAGCAAGGTTAAGATCTATGCTAGTCGAGGATGTCATGTAATGGGTGTAACGGTTACACGGGAACTGGCCAGCATTGTATATAGTGAAGTCCGGAGTACCAAAATTCTCCAGCTCTTCAGGAGTGGGTCGAATGCACCTGCCAACCCACCCAGTTATCGAATTGCGTACACTAGGACTAATTCTTCCTCCGCCGTGGGCTAATGAGTTGGAATTATATAACACTATGCACACATACAGGATTCAATATTTTTAACATGACGGCATCGTTCAGGAGACTTATCTGGTGAGGCTTAACCTTTTGTGGACCGGGGACTATAGAAACAAATACTGCAGAAGATTTGTTAAAATAGTTCTTTTGTTTCACTTACATGTTGTGCATGAACAAGGAATGGTAAGCTCTTGCAGACACAATCCTCACTTTGATGCGGTTCTTCGGGTCCCAATTCAAGAATTGGTCATTGACATAGACCTGAAAATTCACGAGTTAGACTCCATCATATTAACTGATCAATACGAGCATCAAGACTGTCATAGGACATGTAAAAAAAGAATGTGACCACTTCATCAAGTATGCTTAAAACTGTCCATTGCAGGCCATATTCTTACATCATATGCAGCATCAACAAACGATGGTAGGCTGATTGCTGATGCATTCAACAAGACATGCAAAATGACACGGCCACTAATAGTTGAGACTGTACAAACCCAAGAAATTGCCCAGAAATTCCCCTGCTTCTAGTGCCAATAAAGTTATTCACAAGAGGACAAATTTGATTATCCCACCAAATGATCTCGCGAGCCCATACACCAACTTCAACATAAGGAGAAGAAAAGTTGCCATCACTCCCATCATTTTCGTCCCAAAGTGAGCGGTGATTTCTCCTTTTAGGATATATGTTGTTTATTACAAAATTAGTAAAATGATTCTGTTTCAATCATAGAAATGCCCAACTACAGCACCAGAGGGAATCAGTACTAGAAACAAAGATCCTTAGAAAAGATAAAAAGCACAAACCTTTTCCAAAGAATTCAAGTAATCCACTGCTCTCTCCCTGTTAACCAAGAAGGTCTGCTCGTCCATCTCAATATTAGGCGAGCCCCTGTACAAAAACAGATCCAACCATGAGTTAAATGGCGATTAAATTAGATATCACAAGATTTTCGACTTAATTAATGGACAAAATCAGCAAGGGATCTGCTTTTGTTTTTTTGGCTCTTGTGACGAAAGCTTGCACTTACTTTCCCCACCACAGCTCATCCTCAGTGGTCACGTCCTTGACCACACGCTTATCCCTCGGAGACCGGCCTGTCTTCGCCCCGGACAGGGTTGCCAGAGCACCGCTCGAAGTGATGAACGACCCTTTCTCATACTTGATCGCCTGCTCGTACAGCTCTGCACCACATACGGACCATCGATATCATTGATCTATATGGACAAATCGCTAGAACAATGACGAAAAATTCAATCTATCGACGTCAAAACTTCCCCTGTCATCTCAATGAATGTACACCCACATCGTGAAATTCTCTAATTTCATGAAAACAACGACCATATGTACTCCTGTTTAGCAAAACCAAGCCTGCGTCGAAATCCCGGGGCCCCCCGCTTTTTCCATTAAAGATACGAAATCATAACTTCCATGAAAATCCCCGACCCATTTCAACCCATTACAAGACAAGTCAAAAGGAGACGCCCCCACGCAAATTCCTCATGAATCACACAGCATGTGGAAATCTCGACTCTGCTTCTTCTCTCCTTCCTTTTTCCCTCCACCATGAACAACATACAACATGGCCACGCAAATTTCCATCCCGAGTTGACGTTTGAAAAGCGAAAGAGAACAGGACCCATAAACCACATACGTACGTACCGGCGGGAGAGAGGTTGTAGAGGACGTGGGTGAACTTGAGAGCGCTGTCGCTGACGGCGATGGACGGGGTGAAGTAGTGGCTGGTGTCCTGCGAAACCGTCGGGGTCTCGCTCTTCCTGGCCGGGTCGCCCTTCACCACCCTGGGCCCCGTCTCCCTCGTCAGCGACGCCAACGACGCACTGTAATTCAAAATTTAACACAAAACCCAAAATAAAAAATTAGGAAATCAAATTTATCAGAACATAAATTTAAAAAAATAATAAAACTATTTGGTAACATTTTTATTCTCAAATATTAGACAAATTAGCTAATATTGCTAAACGAATTTTCATTCTTTTTCTAAAATCGTAACTTTTATGTAAACGCGAAAAATATTTTTATTTTCCCGCCGGAAAAAATTGTGTCCTACCATCGGATTCTAAGGGACCGGTCGGTCGGGCGCAGCTAAAAGGCTGCCCGCTGCTGTCCCATCCTGAAGTGGCACGCGCTTCGAAACAAGAAGAAAGAAAGGGAGGCGTGGGACCCACGCGTTTAAGGAGAGAGGAACAAAGGGGAAATTTCCTAACTTTTCAAACCTCGACAAAAGAAAATATAAGTGCTTTTTCGGCAAAAAGTTGAAATTTTTTTCCCTGTTTGATAAAGTTATATGATACGAAATTAATGCATTTTGAATTTATCCAATAATTTCCGCAAATCCCCCGAAATTACGTGGGGCACCCACTTCCCTGCCTCCTGCTATATAATTAAAAAGGATTTTCTGTATATATACATATATGAACTTGTGCGTTACAACAATACCTGATGGACTGGAGCTGCTGCTTCTGCCGTTCCTCCTCGGAGACGGGGGCGAAGGAGCTCTGGGCTCCCGTGATGGGGGTGGTCGGCGCCGACCTCTTCCGCTGCAGGGAGTGGAGCTCGTCGATGGTCTGCGCCTTCACCGGCTTCGCGCTGTCGTCATGGCAGATCGGGCTCTGCTTCTTGCCGCCAGCGCCGCCGCCGTTCGCCGTCGTCTGGATCTTCGTCAGCCCTTTCCTCGCCGCGGCGGCGGTGTTGCTGAAGCTGAAGTCGCCGTTCCCGTTGGCCGCCATTTCTTGATCTATCTGTCCAACAACAAACGAAGCACAACCACCGATCACGGTACCGATCGACGACGAGGGTAAAGCCCCCGAGCAGAGCGCGATTTATATTACAGAGACGAAAATGACGGAAGGAACAGAATTCGTTGGACGCAACATCATCATCATCATCATCATCCGGATCGCGATAAGGACGAACTTGTGTCCGTTCCACGTAACAGCACTCGTCCAGCATTTCAGAATAGGACAAAAACCCAGTTCCGACACAGCGGATTTACTCGACAAAATCAAGAGAGAGAAACCAAAAAAAAAAAACAGAGAGATGCCCGAAATTCTACGTGGAGAGCTTTCATCTCTCGTTCGAAGCAAAAGTCACGTCGTACTCTCGCCACATTTCTCGCGCCACCGCACCCCGCGACCGTTCACGGTTTCGACGCAAAACCCAGTTGCCCGTCGTCGTTCTAAATGCTTAAGATCGGACTTCCATGACCAAGAACACATCGTTAAAACAATTTCAGCCATTCTAGAGAAAGAAAGACAGAGACAGACAGAGACACAGAGAGAGAGATCGAACCAGAGATGGCGAAGCAGAGCTTGGACGACGGAGGAAGCGAAAGGAGCAAGAGAAGCTAAACGAAAGAGAACGAGGACTCGATCATTCAAGTGAGGCTGGTGGTAGAGATGACGAATGGAAGAGAAACGGGTTTTGATGCGAATGTATTGGCAGCCGAGGGCCGCGTTTTATAGTGCCTCTCTTGACCATGGTTAAGGGGGTGCTAACCCGGAGTGGGGCTAACCATGGTCAGATTCTATCCCTCGCGGTCAAGGGCGCCTCAAATTCCCATTTCAGGCGAAGGGGCAACCGGGGCGGGAGCCCCGTTAGCGATCCGGTGGTGCGCGGTCTCACGGCGGCTACGGTGCTCCCTCCCTCCAGATTCGAGTCATCCCTAAGTGCGTAGGGAACGGGTCAATCCTATTGGAGATTCACGGTGGAGGGAGCGTTGAATATCGCGCGAGCGCACCGAAACTCCGTGCGCTAACTGTACGGGATGACCCCCTCTGTCCAGTACCCTATGCATTGACACGCAAGCGCAGGGATAGAGCGTGGCCCCACGCGCATGGCACCCGCATTTGCCAAAAATGTTTTTTTCCGTTTATTAGCCATTTTCTAAAATTCTTTTGCCCAGTCCCCAAAAATTCCTTCCGAACCGGGTAAAAGCCTGTTGACGACCCAGATTGCCAAATAGAAATTTTTTTTTCTTTTTTCGGGGAAATTCAAATCAACAAAAAAAAATATTCTAGAGCAAAGTCATTAATTTCGTTTAGATTATTTTTAGGGAATTTTTCTAAACAAAACAAATCCTTCCACAACTAAAACAAGTAATTAATTTCGAACGAATATTTTTTTTTTGTTGATTTGAATTTACTTGAAAAAGGAAAAGTAAAGAATTCGAATAAATGATATCAACCACTGAGGCCACCCTTTACATGTGGGCATGGCACCCACAATGCCAAAAACATTTGTTCTGTTTATTGACCATTTTCCATAATTCCTTTGCCCAATCCCCAAAAATTTCCATTTTCGAACTGGTTAAAAACTTGTTGACAACTCAGATTACCAAAATAAAATTTTCTTTTTTCCTTTTAAATCAACAAAAACAAAATATTCCCGAGCAAGTCATTAATCTCGTTTAAATTGTTTTTAAGGAATTTTTCTAAATCTCAATAAATGGTATCCAACTCATCATGCCCGTTTAAATAATCGACTAAAATTAATATATTTTCTTTTTGGGATACGGGAAATTGGGGAAAGTTACTTTAATTTCCCCGGCGTCAGGTCGCCACACGAATTAAGTGTGATGTGGGACCCACGCCTAGGTAATCTCTCTCGTGGGTTCATCATGACCGTTCGTTTACGGGGAAGGCCCTCCATCTACGGCCATTATTAGGGTTAGATGTACCTGCGCGTTCTAAGCCCCTAGAATTGGTAAGAAAGTCTTATATTCCTAGAAATTCTACTTTCATCCCCCGTAAAATATGACTTGCACTAATTCTGCCCACAATTTCTACGGTAGTCGTTTGATTTGATCCGGCTTTAGGGCTTGATAGGTTTAAGTTCGGTTCGATTCAATCTTCAATTCTAGCACAAAAGATATTTCTAATTTTCATTTGTGCGACGATTGTCACTCTGCTTTACAAAATCTAATATTTGACAGGCTCGAATTCTTCGACAGATTGATGTTTCAGATGATGGACTTCCGTCACTTCTAACGTCAATCCCGCGAATCAAAATCATCTGAAAATCACACGAAATAGAATTTTACATTGTACATGTTGTCAATTGTATGTTCAACCACACAAGGATTGACTTTTGCCGGCGACGAAAAGGGCAATGCCTCACCCTATAATCTCCTTGTCAATTTTTTTGGGTTTTCCTTCTTCTTCTTTTTCGAATTTTAATTTAAAAAAAAAATTCTTATGCGACAGCAAATTGGCACCACAATTGCGTCACTTATGCAAAAATTAAAAGAAAATTTAATGAAAAAATTGCCGGATAGATTTTCCATTTACTGAAGGCTAATAGAATAATTAAATTGGAAAAAGAAGACCATAAATTTTAGGATTTGAACGGACTAAAAATGATCCAGAACTAAAATAAACTGAGGAATTGACAAAAATTTTAGGGCCGCTACCATCACCATCCCGAATTTTTTAAATGAAAAAAAGATCAGACCCTAAACCTGGAAAATAATAGAATAATCAAATGAAATTAAAGTGGTTTTTCTTGGTAGTGGGCCAGAAATGCAAACTCTATTCCATAGGCACTACAATAAATAATGTGTCATTCTTTCGCTCATTATTTGGATTTATAATGATATCCGTGCAATAAGTTTTATGATTAGACAATTTTCTCAATAAATGAGGGCAAATGTGAAGCTTCTCTCATGAGTAGGAATGGTCACCCACCCAAGCATGGCATGGCCTAGCCCTACACAAGTTTATTAGCGTCAAAAGGTTTTGTTGAATAACTTAAGTGCCTTGTGAAAAATTTCTAGCCAAAAGTATTACGTGGCATTTATAATTACAATGAGTTGGTATTTTTTTAAAAGAAATCCAGTCCACTTGGACGTTCAAAACGACGTTATTCAATCCAACTAAGCAAGAGTGATGTATACAGCACTAGTGGCGGCTTTCCTCACTATTTTTAGGCTGTCCTCTCATTGTGGACCGTCACCATTTGTCATTTTGGGCAGCAGAGGAGCGGCTCTGTTTTGCCTCATTTCTCTTCAGTGTCGACTTAAGAGATTTTATTTGAAGTCTATAACGAGAAAATTTTGAAAATTTGAAGAGGAAAAATTGTGAAAGAGATCACGGCCGGTCAAGAGGAGAAATCAATGAGATGTTTTTACTCGAAAATGTGGCAAGCAAGAGGCAAGATCGGCAAGAGATTGAGTGAGGGAGAGAGAAATTAAGAGAAAGAATCAACAATTTAATGCTCATGGGATGAGCTTACCGTGAAATTGTGAAGATGATGAGTGAACTTGACAAAGGAATTGATGGGATTTGCATCAATATGGAAAGAACATTCATTCATTTTTTTTTCCTTTCATATTCGAACTTTTAATTGACTTTTACCTTATCTCTTTGCATAGTTTATGAGTTAAAATTTATATCCGAAACTAAATGTCTCATCCCAACTCCTCTAAGAATATTGAAAATCGAACTCTTCAACTCTTTTTACCTTCGTGAAAAGGTGACTATTAAGATAAACTTCAATTATTATTGGAAAGAACATTTGTTGACACGGCCAATTTGGGGCGTTCACGTGCAGGACTACAACCGAGAGAAGTTGAATGTAGCAAATGGGGGGTTTGATTGCAAATCATGACAAGAGGGGGGCCGAAATCCTTGATTTGAGTGCGTGAATGATGGAAATTTTTGCCCAATAAAAGGACAGGAATTTTCACATATCGAGGGGGACTCACGGCTGCAGTGGAGGCCAATACAAGAAACATAAGAGGACTTCCATCCTTTGTTGAGAAATGATATGATTTAGAACTTTTGTATACTGATTGGACACAGACGAGTCAAATCAAATTGAGAAATTAATAAAAAATTAATCAAGTTGGATTTTCGACGGCTTTAACCGAAATGAACATTTAAGTAATTATTTTTTATTAATAAAAGGGTAAAATTTCGATGATGCAAAATAAAACTTTTGATATTAAAGAGAACGACATACACAATTTTTAACACTTATGATATCCTTATGCCATAAAAAGGAATTGTGCCAAGCACAAGCCTTTTGCTTCTAGACTAGTGCCCAAGCATTGCCTCGTGTGGCTTTGGGCCGATTGAGGGTCGAACCTTTTATCGAACTCGACCTTGGCTTGGGCCCATGTGGACGGGGTCATGAGAGCCCAAAAGAATAGAATGGGGCCTTAAAGTCTCCCAGTCGAGGCCTTTGAGATCCTAACTATCACTAGGTCAGTGATCGCTGAACATGTGGTGATAATTGCTCGGCAGCCAATATTAAAAGAAGAATCCAAAAATCTTCTAAAAACTAGAGGTCACTTTTATTTCTCATTTTCACCTTCTCACAAATTCTCGCTCTTCCACAAATTGTCAAAAATAGAAAATTCAATTTTCTTATAAATTCCCACTTTGCATACACGTTTCTCCCCCACCATTTCAATCTTGAAATGGACCACAACCGCTATCCAACCGGCTCTAAGACCTTGAGCTAGTCAAGCTAGCAGTGGTACATGAACACTTTATGCGCATAATCAATTTTAAAAATGGCACATGAACACTTTATGCGCATAATCAATTTAAAAAATTTTAAACCCCTAAAGAAAAAGCCTAAATGTACTCGATGCAATGTTAGAATTTTCCGCAAGGGGAGTGCCGACACAAGTACGCACTCCCGTGCCACAAGCGAATAAAGAGCGCAGAGAGAGAGAGAGATTGAAGGGACCGAGGCGCTTTCATTTTCATCGACGGTGTGGATTAGAGGAATTTACCTTCTTCTTTTGCAGAATGAATAAATTCTTTTTGGAGCATTTCGATGCATACATATCTCGACTACTTGATTCACCCCCATCGCCACGAATAATTGACCCTCCAACATGGTGACATAATTTCGATCATTTAATTTATTAAAAAATCCGACCTAAAAATCTTAAATTAATAAATAAGTGGAAAAGATTATTTATATATATAGATAGTATACAAATAGATGATATGAGATATTGTGCCTATTGAAAGAATTTATAATTGTAATCCGACTACTTAATATGCAAAAATTCTTGTGATTTTTGTGATGTTCTAGTTTCGCCTCAAGAACGCTTGGATATTCTAATACAACGTACACATGCATCTGAACATAATATGAAAATCTAATGCTTAGATTTCCCACGTGAAATTTCTCTAACACAATTCATTAGTGTTAGGTGGTTCATCAATCTACCATCGATTCTAATACCATAGTATCATTTGTTATGAACTCGCAACAAAAGCTAAATACATTTTGTTTGGGGAGATCACCAAGAGATAGCCTAAGTGCGAGCTTATGAACATATCCAATTGAACCAACCTTAAGCCAAAAACTTAAGTCAATAGGCTATGGGATAGCAATAATATATCAAATGTTCTATACTACACCAATATTTTAAAATAATTTTTTTAATATAACTCACACATATATTCTAGCATGTATGTACATATAGATAAATCTAATTAAGGTGAGTTGGCTTGAAAGTCGATGGGCATGAGAAAGTCAAAGATAGACGAACCACTAAGCTTGGCTCACTTCTTGACTCTTTCAGCTAAAAGTCTAACTAGAGAAAAACTTTAGAAATGAGAAATAAAATGCAGGGAACCTGTCCTTTCTTTGACAATTCCATACCTCATCAAATGAGAAAAGTAGAAGATAACGTTGTTGAACTAAGCTAAATTAGTCATTGAACCCAAAAGATTTTCAAATCTAATGCCGGTCAGACCATTGGAGGGATTATAGTCCAAGGAAGGATGATCACATTGCTTAGCTAACGTTGACCAAACAAGGACCTCTTCAACCGTCAATATGGAGCACGTTTATTCGACCCCATTTTCTGGAATTTGTTGACAATAGAAAATAAAACAGAGTCGTGTCGGCTTATAATTTGTGGGATTTGCCAGGATCGGTTTAATCACAACCGTGGATTGAGTAGATCTAATGTGAATTTTATATAATCAACGGCTCAGATCGCAGGGGATGCATCGGCTTTTTCTTTTATTGGATAACAATGCAAGGATGTCCTCATTAAATTAAGTGGAGCATGACATGGAGCCTCGTCCTCCCATTTTATTATTTTTGGTTGATTTTTCGTGGAAAAGAAAACGATAATGGAGGGAAGGTGGCGGGCGGCGGTGCGTCGGAGGTTTATCTTTTGCGGTATTGTCTCCGTCCGCAAGCAAGGGGAAGACGGATATTATTTATTTATTTGAAGGAAATATCCTTCGACCTTTAAAAATAAAAAATAAAACATCCCGTTGTCATAATTTTTGGTTTTCCATTAAAATTCTTGTAAGATTATTTTCCAAAGTATCAATCAAAGAGAAGAAAAGGTAAACTTGACACAAAAAATATCAAGGATAAAAAGTAAAACTATGAAAGTAAATACCCATTTCAATTAAAAAATGCGCTATTAAAATTACTTAATTATCTTTATATGCAGTCAACTTTATCCTAATACTCTACGAGAGAAACTCAGGATACTTATCTTATTTTATTTTATCTTTGAATTGTAAATAAATGTTTATTTTTTTATTAGGGTGATGCAATTTCCATATGGGTTTTTCTTGGCCAAGACACGTTATTTTAATATAACTGACTAAATTAGTCTTCAATCACACGATATGGTTTAATATTTCTAACTAAGATTATCCCCTCTCTTAGTAAAATTAATTTCATTATCTCTCTCCTTTAATACATTATATTTGGGCTAAGTTTTCAAAAATAAATTAGTTAACTTATCTCTGGTGTTCTTTTAATTAGTGAAAATTATATGTGTCTTTATTTTAAGTAAAACCATGTTACCAAGTGGGATAACATATTTTTCTTTCTGTCATAATGAATGCATTAATTTGTTGAAGATATGATGTTTCTAACGTGCCTTGTTAGAAAATCGTACATTTGCTCTTTTGTCTAATTTGGAAGTGATTTTAATGGAAGTCCAAATCGAAATGTCAATCTTCACATTTAAACTTATATTTACTCATAGAAAAGAACTTTGAGGAAAAGGTGCTGGGGCAACATCGATAACTTTCTTCATGGTTGAACGATAATAAAAGTTTAGCACTGATCTTTCTCTTTCTTTTCTTTTTTATCATCTTATAGTCTTTAAGTATATATATTTGAAGGAACATATGAATTAAACTCTTGAATTGAGTTTCTGACTTAATATATATTCGGGATTTATTTTTTTCTATTTGGAGGAAAAGGTAAATTGTTCTCTTCCAGCTAGGTTCAAGAAAGAATAAAATAGGAAGCTTTGAATTAAACCAAGATAGGATAGTAGCAAATCATTTATTATTAATTTGCCTAGAAAGGGGCAAAAGTGTGAAATCAATTATAAACTTGTTGCATGAATGCCAATTTGGTCTTAAGAGGTCATTTTGGTCCAATTTCACTTGAATCACTAATGTGGCGGTGTGCCACTTAGGATAGCCAGCAATGATTGGACCACTATGTCAACGGTTTTTAGCAAAAATTAGTCAAAATAATTAAATTGAAATTTCACGCAAAAGTTTAAGACTGAATTGATAAAATTGAAAAGTTAGATATTGAATTGATATACATATAAAAGTTATAAGACTAAATTGGCATCCATATAAAAATTTTAGGATTAGGTAATTTTCCTCTAGAAAAAGTGTTGGCTCCTGATACCCCAAATCTAATTAAATTGACTATATTATCTATTGCAAGCCCTATTCTTGATTTAAGATGATTTATTACTATTTATTCTTCCTTTTTCTTTTGTTTCGATTTTGCTAGAGATGAAACTACCGATCCTCCTATCAAACAACACTTATTAAGATTCTTTCTCCATTAGGAACATAATTGGTGTCCTTCTTTTCCAAAAAAATAGTTTAATTAGTAGATAGCAAACTAATCATTATGTTAATGAGTTGTACATTCTTTTCTGTACTATAAAACTATTCTCGTTTGATTATAACTTTAATATGTGTCAATCATTGCAGTCTATGTATTTTAACTTCTCTACCTTCATCTTATTAAGTGAATCTAATAGTCCAAGTTTTTTCATGCCAATCATTGCATGATGTGAAAAATATGACAAAGTTAAGTACATAAAAATTTTAAACTATGATGCAAATGCAAAAGAAAATGCTTCCTAAAACTTTATCATATATATATATATTTGCCTTGATCAATTACATTTGTAATGACATTATAAGACAACCCAATCAAATCATTTGCGAACACATTTTTTGTCAATTCTAAATGTATCTAAATTTCATGAAAATTATCCTCAAAATACAAATGCACTGCAATAATAACAAGTTGCATAGTAACTTAACAAAATATATTATTCAGTTAGTTGCTTGCCTCCCCTAAAAAAGGTTTCTCTTAGAAAAAAATTATTTTACATGAATTAGCTAATGAAAGTTTTTTTATCACATCATAAGAGAGTTATTCACTTAAAATAATATATATCAAGGAATAATGCTCAATGTTATAGCACGAGAAGCTTAAAATGAACTTGTTGACATGATTGATTGTTGTTCTTTGTTTGCACTACAAACAACAATATAATGAAAGATGAGTACATTGTGTATAATGCCTTCATCAACCACAATATTCAATCTTTAAGTAAATTCTCATAAATTTGGACTAAAAATGGAAGTCAAAAATTCATTATCATGTGGATTATATGAGGAAATAAAGTTAATAATTGGCAGAATAAGTTTAGAAGAAGACAAACATGAAGGAAAATTAAAATGTATCGGGTGTGGAAGAAGTGGCTAGTGTGAAAAAAAAAGTTGTTTGAAGGGGATGTGGGTTCTCAAAAAAAAAGGAATGTGAATAGTTTTGTCTTTTGATTAAATTGAAACAAAATAAAATGAAGAAAAATTATAAGAAATAATCTTAAATTGAGAGTGGGACCCGCAAGAAATAGAATAATCAATTTAATATGATAAGGGGTATCCAGAGCCAACAAATGAGTGGAAATAGCACAAGTTTAGAGAAAAGGGTGTAAAATGATGCCTCCTTTTATTTATTCAAAAAATAGCAAGTGTTTTCACAATAGAAAGAACTTATATAGAAGAAAAAGAAGAAAATGATGTCAAGTGTTTTTATTTCTCTATGCAATTACAGTTATAGATTTTATTTTTGGGGTCACACGTGCTAGCCACCACACACGTGAAACCAATTAAGTTACTCTATGACAAAGCTGGAATTCGAACTCTCGATCTTTTGCGAGAGAAAGAGAGCGTGAGCCAGCAGCAGCACCCAAGTAGGTGGTATTAGAATCCATTCATTTTGTTTACTAGTTGAAAAGAATCAATAAAATTATTTAATTTGAATTATTTTAGAATTTTAGTTATTTACTTCCTATTTGTTAGGAATTTCTTTTTTCTCATTTCTTATATATTCAACAAATTATTATCTTTAAAATTCAGGTTTAGTTGCCAGTAACACTATATACCGACTCAACTCTTTATATTTAGTTTTTACATGATTGAAAACATCGATATTTAGTTTTTGTGTGATTGAACGTATCGATATTGAGTTTTTTAATACTAGGGAGTGCAATTCCCCCCATTTACTCAGGATTCTCGACATAATGTCTACGAACTGTCCAAAGCCTAATAAACTCTAGAAAATTAAGAAATTAACTTGACTGGAATAAAAAAAAAAAAAACAATTAGAGAATAAATGAGCTCTAAACATTGATAAATATGAGTCTAAATCAAAAAGCAACTTTAGAACCCGTGAAGATAATGAGTTTTGAGGCTGAGATCGACCTTAAGGAGGTCGCTTTTAGTCTCGTGACTTACCCAACGATGGACGGTTCTTGCAGATATCATCAGATCCTTGTGTGTGGAGGATGACGCAAGCACAATCTCTAGAGAAAATATCACTTTCTCTTTTTAACTTTTTACTTTTATACAAAGGTAGAAAAAAGAAAAATGGCATAACACTTTCTTTCTCCAAAAGCATTTTCATTGGAGGAGTGAATCCCAAGGTCCTCCCACCGCTCGAAAAAAGCAAATTTTGCGGTAACTTTTCTCAAATGGGGATGAGGGCAGGGCCCCCAAAACACTCAAATGACCTAATTTTGATGCTGCTTGAACGATTACTCACTATGAAGGGTGCACATTTATTCATCAAAGAGATAATTGTACAATGAATCTTAAACTTATTATACAAATGTTAATCCGGTCCTTAATTTTTTAATTTAATCTTAAACTTTTGTGTGAAATTCTAATGTAATCATTGCGATTAATTTTTGCTAGACGGTGTGCCACATAAGATAGCCAATGATGAATGAACTATCGTGTTAGCGATTTTTAGTAACAATTGATTAGAAAGAATACAATTGAATTTTGTGCAAATATTTAGGACTAAATTAGCTTAATTATAAAATTTAGGATTGAACTCCTACTCTTACAATAATATAAGACTAATTGATGAGCGACTACTCAAGTGTTACCTACATAGAGCTTACAGGCAAAGCCTCCTTTTGAAACAACCTAGACGTCCATCAAATTAAATGCTGATAGCGTTATAAGTTAAAGTCACCTGTAGGTGACATTTGAGCGTGCCACCTACCAATCAGAGGTCAATTTGGAGAGAATTATAGCTCCTTAAAATAGAGTAATGCTAGGTATACTGATCTGACATGCTAATTTTGCATGCTAAAAGAACGTCTGGTTGCAATAATTGCTGTTTAAGTTACAGCTCGATTACAAGTATTTTGCTTAATGTTTGGTGTGGTAATCTCTATTAGCTCAAAGCTGTTACACCCTCTTTGTTATAGCTGTAAGAACTAAAGATATAATTTTTATTCCTAAAGTGTCCTTCATAACTTTTCCTCTTTTTACTGTGTTGGTAATGGATAATATCAATCATATATACATATATTTATATAATTAAAATGATTAAAATATTAACTATCATGTCAATCATAATTCGTATATGAATTATATAATAATTAACATGATTATTTGAATATAGTCGCATATGATCCATCAAAGTTAAAACATTATAATTAATCATGTCATAAATAAACCATTAATTTATATAATAAGGTTTATAATATCTTGATAGTATATTTCTAGATCATATTAGTTATAATGACATTATTCATCATATTGTAATTAACATGACAGTTAAACACTTAATTGGGATCCAAAGTTTGTTACGTAAATATAATTATTCATATTATGATAATAGTTTTAATTAGTAATTATATTAATAGGTATTCATGTAATTATATATAATTTGTCAGTTCGAATAATGAAACTATTCTTTAAATAATAAAAATTATTATGTTAGTTTTAATTAAATATTTCATATATATGAATAGTGACATAATAGTGAATATATTTTATTAATACATATTAATTAGTTGAGTATTGTATCATTATATATCATACATAAAGAGCAAGTAACATGTTTATTAATTTGCATAGTGAATTTATTAGATATTGGCCTATGGAGCCATTTTGGAAAGTTTATCCTCAGCACTTTGCTCTTGTAGAGTCAATCAAATGAAGTAATAACTCTTATATTATAATCATAATAGTAACTAAACATGTAGTAAGTGATATGACAAGTATTTTGTAAATTACTAGCCCAGTTTGTAGAGTTGATACGAAAACATGGCTTCAAAGGAAAACTTTGAAAATCATTCTACCCACTTGAGAAGTTGAGGGCAACAAAAGTATATCTAAAAGTAGAGTTGAACAATATACAAATACGAGCGACATCCATTTCAATAATCTAATTAGAGGAAATTTCCCTTTTTTGTTTTGGTCGAAAAGGGAAGTTCCTTTGAGATGGAGGAAAACACGACCCTATTGAATACCGTCCACTTGTTTAAAGAATTATTTACACTTTGCCATATCATTTAGCACATTGATTTAATAAATCGATCTTACTATATTTATCCTAGTCTATGACAAAAAAATGTTCTTTCCCTTTTATGCTCACACCATATCTGTTCCAATATCACTGTCCAAATCCTCGTGCGTTCCCCCTTGACTTTGCATGAACTTCCGGGGTCTACAAGGACCGATTGATGGATCTGGTGCCGTCGAGAGTGGAGGAATCTTCTTTGTTTCTCCCTAAATATCTTCAAAGCTCCCTGGTTACGGTGATTGCGACGTGTCCCGACCAATGGAAAGCCCCCTCCCACCCCCCTTTCGTCAAGCCACAAACTTCAAACTTACACATGATCCGTTCACATGAAAGATTCCCCATCTCCAATAGAAAATTCCTAACTTTCATGAAGCTTCCCATGAACCCGAGCGGTGAACTTTCAAAGATGAGACGGTGTCACATTCACAGCTTCTTCTGGGAGGGGGATGCAGACCAGGGGGAGGGACTAAGTGGTAGAGGCTCATTGCCTTTTCCCCCAAAATAAATGAAAAAGGGAAGGAGGTAGGTAGGTGGTTCTTATGAGACTGATGGGTCAATTTGGGAGGTTCAAGATGGGCACGACGGTTCTGATTAAAGGGGTGGATATTGCAGTATGGGCAGGTGTTTTTGTCTCGTTTTGGGGGAGGTGGGTATCGAGAAATGGCGTGTTTAGAGGGCGTCTTGGAGAGATAAATGGGGGGAAGGGAAGGGGGAATGGTGTGCGAAGTTCCAAGTTTGGAGGACAGTGACATCTCTTGCTTTAATTTTACGTTCGTGAATCATGATGACCTAGCAACGACAAAATGAACAATAATATTGAAATCCCAAATAGAAGAAGGCATTCATAAAAGAATAAATTTTCAAATCTTGGGGCAGTAGCTTTTGCATTTTTGGTGTGGGGTTCGGTGGGGTGGGCCGGGTGTTGTCTTAGTCGGTCCAATGCAACGAGTTGGTAATTGAAGTTGCAGAAGAGAGAATTGTTAGATAAAAGTAGAAATTGGTCGGAATCTTTGGATCTAATTGAGTAAGCCTCGAAATTGTCATTTGTTGTGTTCTTTTTTCTTTTTTTTTTTCTGGCATAACCTAAGAAGAGAAAACCAATGATCGGCATGTAAGATTTGTTAAACCTATGTTCTAATACAGAGGGGATGTTGCTAATGTAAGTAATTTTTGTTTGATTTACAATTGAGTATGTGAAACTCTTTTTGTTTAATCAAGTACTTTAAATTTTTTTTTAAATTTGGCTCATTGCGCCTTCACTGGTTATATTATCATGCCATGCGATATTACTAACGCGGCTCTCTTACTAGGCAAAAAATAAGCAAAATTGCTGGTGTGGTTTACTCAGTGAACAAAAATTTTACCATCTTCAATTTTATATTAGGTGATGAAGGAGGGAGGGAAAGTATATTGACTTCGTTGACTCTAAGGGTCCAATTTGCCTCTACTAACATATCATATCAAGAGACCACATCGAATGTCAATGTTGATAATTAATTATCATTTAATAGTGTCTATGCTTACATTGGCATTTTTCTTTTGTGATTTTGACCAAGGTCTCAAATTGATCTAAATTTGAAAATTGAGATACTTGGTTGAAAAAAAAACTTGAGTTACTCTATTGTAAAATGGATAAAATTTCAGGTACTTACAGTGTTATTATCCCAATAAAAAATACAAATGGGATTTACTTGTTAAATAAGGTACTACTAAATAGTAAGCCACGATCAAAATGTCCACGCACGCTCCATTAAATGAATATAAATGAGGTGAAGTACGTGAAATGTAAGTTGAACACTTTGTTTGGGGACATTTCCTTCTTCCCTCCATTCCCTCTTCTTCCATATGATGCCTAGGGGATTGGATAACGTTTCAATGCTTCCGGGGAGAGCATCCGGATCCCGTCAGAAATAGGATGGGTGAAAATAGGCTTCGTCGCTTCGGAATTCCCATCGATTTGGTTTGAGTCCGATTCCTATTGTGAGTCGATTTGGTTCTAATTTCAGGATTTGCAACTAGCTGGGATTGGACATGTACATACACAGGGCCTTGGAACCATTGATATAACCCTATAGTATAACCAGCTAAGGGATTATAGGATTTTTTTTTCCTGCTGAACCAAAAGATGTGAAGGAGTGACTAGCAGTGAATACCAAGAGATGATCGGTTTCCAATATGATCTGGTTCCATTCAAGAACCGATTCCCATTTTTTGGGACCGTGGACTAGACTGACTAATCCTGAAATTAGGAATTGGATTGGACTGACTGGTCCGATTCAGTTCCAATGGACCAAATCACTTATTGTCATTACATTGAAAAAAAATACATATCATGTGGGCTTCCAAATTGGGAAAGTAAGGGCAAAATGGGAAATAGATGGGAAAGTAATGAGTCTAATGGTAGAATTGTTATTCAAAAATTTTAAAAATATGCATAAATGATTGGTCCGATTCTCACATTGAAACCGGGAATTGGACCAATTGGCCACTATTTCCAAAAATAGAAATCAAGGATCGGATTGGCACCCCTAAAATTGTCCAGAACCAACCGGTTTGATTTGATTTGGGTTTGAGTAGCTCCCGTTACTCAGCCCGATGAATATTTCTTCCAGCGTCACCGTAAGGGAAACTGAAAGGATTTGAAGGTGGGTGGCTTTAGAATGTCATTTACTTTACATAAAGAAAAAACCCTATCATTAGAGCAAGCGGTCAGTGAAAGATGATGATTATCTGGCGTCCACTTAAATGCAAAAGAGGCTCTGCTAAATCCACCTCCCCGGGCTAAACAAAAGCGGACTGTTCAATCTCATCAACTGCGGACTAGTCACTTTACCCTTAAAAAAATGGGCTCGGACACCTTAGGTCAAAATTTTGTCGCCCTAGGTAAAGTAGATAAAGTTTGTTTGTCGCGAATATTTTGTTGCGATTGGTACCTATGCTTAAGGTAACAAAATTTGGTATCTAAGGTCACAAGGGAGAGGAGTATGAAACTTATTGCATCAGTACCAATTCAGTTTTAAACATTTTTATTTTACCAATTTAAGTCTAAACCTTTGAATTTGTGCTAGCCAATTTTGATCAGAAATCACAAATGTAGATTGCGACCATCCTAGTAGCGTGACTAGCACTGAAGTAAACATTTTTTTGATAATATTTTGCATTTTTAAAATTTTTTTCTTTTTATATTTACTTTTTTTTTTGCTAGGGGGCATTGGGCCCTCGTAGGCTTTGGGCAAGGGCCACAACACCCCCACAGTGTCGGTAGTTACTAGAATCATCACAAATTAAATAACAACAACTACATCAAATTGGAGCGGAAAGTAAAAGTAAAAGAAAAAAATTAGAAGGGTAAAAATAACAGGAATATCATAACTTTTATACAATGGTCACATGAATGTTATAACTTTTTTTCCTCACTTAAGTGACACAAATTTAAAAAATTGATTATTTGAGTACCATCAGTGATTTGCCTTATCTAGGTGGCTTCGTCAGCACTAACGTTCATAATTTTTTGATTTTTTTAAATATTTTAATTAATTTTTTTTTTTGAATTTTTTTTTATTAGGAGGTCGTTGCAGCTTGACCAACTACAGGTGAGGCCACGAAGGCCCTCATTAGCTCTGGGTAGTCGTGGGTGACACCATCTCACCTAGATCTAGCGAGGGTCGTTGCAGCCAGTGAGGTCGTGATAGCCTCACCTAGGGCCTTTGTAGCCGAGGGTGAGGGTTTAGTGGTTGGCAAGGGTCGCTAGTGACTCTCACTAGCCCCTAAAAAAAGCAAAAGAAAAACAAAAAAACTCAAAAAATTTCACGTAGAATGATTTGTCAGAATTAAGACTCAAATGATTGATTTTACTCCAACATGTCACTCAAATGAGCTGGAAAAAAAAAACATTATGGCATTCAAGTGACACTCTTGCTGTTCTTCTCCCAAAATCAGAAATGCCGCTCAATCGGCTGGCTCTGAACACCTCTGCCTTGTACTTATCTACTTCGTTGGTTGCTTGAAGCCACTGAACTGAGCCAGCTCTGAAACGAGAAAGCACAGAAAATCTGCAATTAGAAGGTTATTTACCATCAATTATTTAAAAATGAACGTTAAGCCAAAACGTATAAACAAACTTTAAAAACATACTCAATATTGCAACGGCAGCGTCCAAGGTCGTCACGGCACAGCCTTGATCAGGCCGACACCGCAACCCTGCAGAAGCGTAAGCAATAATTAAGAAGAGCAACTAAGACCTCATGCTCACCTTAAGGCTTAAATCTCAATCGCCTTGACTTCATCCCAATTACCTTCATTTCCTCTTGTATGTCACTCGGAGTAACACCTCACCTACTTCAGTCGCTATTGGGCTTGACCAGGCTTGAGCTTCGAGAGAATTTGAGATCCGGGCCTTGTAATCTAGACATGCACTCGAGAGCCAACATTTTATGTTGATGTGTGATAATATGGTAGTGGAAGTCGTAGGGAGCCAAGCCCCACGATGCTATATATATTCTTTTGTGAATTGATGGATGTTGCATAATGAAATTCTCAGCTAGATATTCTCAGCTAGATGTATTTCTAGTTTTAAAGGTGAATCGAGATAAAATCTTGCGTTTTAAATTCTTATTCTTGCTTTTATTCTTCTTCTTTTATTATTATTATTGGACATCAAATCCTAACATCTTGAAGATAACTTTCATGGGCATGGCATCGGATTCTCTGTTCTTTTGCCATATTCGGGAACTTCCATGGGCTTTTTGACCAGGACTATTTTATTTGGATCTCTCTCTCTCTCTCTCTCTCTCTCTCTACATTTGGGCTTGCAGTGTTGTCTCCTGTCTGTTATCGACCAGGCTCGATCTTGGTGGATCTTGGTGGGCGGCCTAAAGGGTGCAAACTCAAGCGAGAATGGGTCAACATTTTAGCCATCACTTGCAATTCGATCAAAACTTACGTACTACATAAAGCAACTTGATGCAGCCGAAAGTCCACCCCGACGCAGCCGAAAGTCCACCCCGACGTTGGCCATGCGCAAGCCCAATAAGAATCAAAATCTCAGCTAGCAGGTATCGCTCAAGCTAAGAGGCTCATTTATCAAGCCCATCTGAACTCTAAGGACGCATTAGATGGACAAGATATGAGCCTGAATAGGATATAAGTTATCATATTTGGCGTTTGACAATACACTTCAAATGGGATAAACTCGAATATGTTTAGATAAAAAGCTGGACATTGTATCCTAGTTATGGACTGGATATGAGTTGAATATGTTTAGATAAACTCGAATATGTTTGTTCATCTTAGTTTTCTTTAGTTGTAGTACAAGAAGAAACTCGATTAAATTCAATGGGAGATAATGCAAGAATATATGACATCATCATCTTTTGCATTTGAAGTAAGAAGTTTTGTTTCTTCTTCTAGTGTGATGTTTGTTGAGGTTGAAACAACTGAAGCAGCATGGCATCTGGTCGTGCAGCAGCTGGTGGCGTAACGGGTACAGGAGGAGCTGAATTTCTTTTGAGTTGGCACATATTGTCCGTCTTCTATCGCGCACAAAATCATAATCCATGAACTGAACAAAAACTCTTATCCTGCTGGCGATATAATACACCATGGCGAGTAAAATTACTTCCATTCAAGCCAACATGGCAGGTGGCAAAAGACGCTATGAGAGTAATAATTAGTTAAATAACAATTACCATTGAAAGATTATCCGTAAATTGAGTTGAGTTAAATAAAAATAATCTTTGATAAATTCAACTTTTGAGAATATGGCATCAGAGATGTTCGGTAATTGTGAAATGAATTTGCATATTCATTTATCTTTCAAACGATATATACTATTTTCCATTCATATATCTTTTTTATAATTTCATTAGTATTATCACTACAATAACTATAAAAGAAAATACCATGCTCATAAAGTTCAATGTGCAAGAGTAGAAGCATTTTTAATAAACCTGATTTTTGAAAAAGCATTATATACCTCGTTCATGCGAATTATGAACAAATATACTAAGGCGGTGTTTATTTCGCGAAAAATAATAATTCAAAAAATATTTTTAAAAAAATGCTTCCTTATAGTACTTACAAAAATTAATGAATGAAATTTTTTTTATCGTCAACGAAATTTTTTGATATAAATTAATAATAATAATAATTTTTTTATAGGTTAATTATTATAAACTCATTTAGAAAAAAACATTTTTTGAATTAATCATTTCCCACGAAAAGCCTACGGTTATTAATTGAGAATTTGGGGAGTTTCCTCTTCCCTCCCTCCCTCCCTCTCCCTCCCTCCACAAAACTCGACCTCCAATCACTGAGTCGACGCGGCGTCGAGCGAGCGGGATCGATTTGCGCCGCCTGGACAGATTTTCCTCATAGGCTCGGTATGGTTTTCTGGGTTCGGATTCGTCGAATCATGTCCACGTTTTTCTTGTTCTTTGATTCAGTCTTCGGAACGATTTCTTGCTCCGTTTCTTTTCGTTGGTTTTTCTGGGGTGATTCATGGCAAGTTCAAACCATCTTCTAGTTCATCGGCCTGTCTTGCAGAACCCTTAAGGTTCTAGCGGTTCTTGGGCATGAATAAAGCTTGGACAGATCTGGGTTTAGGAAGTCAAATCCAGTTCTGTACGTTTCTTTCTGCTATCGAACGACTCTTCTCCGTTAATGAGCGATGGGTTTCGATTTGCAGAAGAATTTGCAGTCCCGAGGGGGTGAGAAATGAAGAAAATGGACAGAAGTGGAAGTAGACAGGGAAAAGGGCAGGTACCCAAGGTTGGAAGCATAATGCAGTCGCTGCCTTCGCAGACACAGGTGCCCATCTTTATCTCTAATCAATCGGGTCGGAATACTTGTTTTAGCATTCATGTAGATGGGTTGTGGAATATATGGATGGCGGAACCCCAGTTGAGGTTGGTAGTGCTCCTGAGAGTAGTTTTGCAAGACAATCGTCTTGTAAGTTACCGTGTCATTTTTGATTATTTGGATTTGGAGCAGAAGTAACAGCCCGTGGTATAGACAGCAATGTGTTTAGCCAATTTGCAAAGATTTTTCTTTTACTTCAAAAGATCCACTTTACACTAATACTATAAGCCGCAACAGAAGCAAACGCAGTTAGTTGGTTTACAGAGTAATGGAGGATAATTTTCTGAGACTAACACACAGTTTGACTACTGATGCATATACCGGCATATTTAAAGACAAGTTTGAAATTCAACTGGATTCCATTTGGTCGATTGGAAGGTGGTTCAGAAACTATTTTCCAATTAATTGGGGGTGGGGGTTGGGGATATCAGGATTAACATCTTTGTTGCTTTTTATAAGGCTCTGGTTGGAAGTTAAATCTTTGTTTAGTTGTGAGGGCTTGTTTTCCTGATATGAGCCTCCTATTGGCTTATGGGATAAGGAGGTACATAAGGACCATAAAGCCCCTTAGTTGCACACCTGAACAAGCAAGTCAGTGAAACCAACTTCATTTTCAGTTTTTCTGTTGGTGAAGTTGCTTCCTTTTAAGTTTTTCCGCCTTCCGGGCTGTTAGGATATATCTGATTTGGACTCTTTCTTAGTTTGAGAAAGAACATTAGATGGTGTGGAGAATTAAATTCCCCAGTTAATTTTTTATACTAAAATTTAGGTTGGTCAACTATTGATCCCATAATGATTTTACTTAATCTATCTTTATAGGGTGAGGTTCATTTCCTACTCGTGAGATCGCATGGAGTTTACTTGTCAAACATGGTTTTGACTAGATAGGTTATTATAATGCTATATCCTCCTTGTCAAATGATCAAGTACATCTGGATATTTGAAACATCTCTTGTAAGTTGTAGTTCTCTTTGGATAACCTTATTCATCTGTCACTGTTAATGCCCAGGTGTTTCTGAACGAGTGGTGGCTGGTCAATGCTAATGGAAAGGGTTTAGCTATTGGAGGGTTTGCTCATAGAGAGTATTCTACTTCTCTCTCTCTTTTGGATTATATGTTTTCATTTCTTTTTTGAAAGGTTTCTGGTGAAGTCCTACATATGCATTATCTAATATATGCATGTGTAAAAACGTGGTCATCCATCCATCTTCTCATGCGTAACTCCAAATTTGTTCACACTGCATATACATCCCTTATAGTATTGCCAACCATAGATATGGCTGAACCCCCCCCTGCGCAAGCACAACCTGTAGGAGAGCATGCACCTAATCCCTTAGCTTATGTGTAATGCCAACTTTGGCTTTGAGAGAGATCCATGAGATGTAGCTCCCATTGCAATAGATCTTGATTTTTTTGTCGAACTTCTCAGGGTTCTCTCTCTTTCAAAAAACATTGCACTTGAGCGAAGTAGGAGAATCACCAATTATCTCAAGTCATCATCCAATAGAATCCATTCCAGTGTCATTAAAGTTTTAGGTGCTCTTCTGCTGCTAGGTCTCCTTGATGATTAAGGCATTATCATTAGCACGAGTGACTGGAAGCACTAAGTTGAAAGTGTGGATTTATTTGCTAATCAACCAATTATTAGGTCTTCAAACAAATTAGAGTCCCTAAATGCTATTTTTCTTATTTTCCAGGTATCATACAATTTTTTTATAAAAGTGGTAAAATTGCTTCTAAATTTATTATTAGCAACGAGAATGTCTCAGGTGTATTATCTTAAAAAAAAAGAAAAATATTTTAAAAAAGAATTAACATGTGAGAAATTGTAATATTTTATAGCCTTCACTGGGGACTTGATTTACCTGGCAAAAGAAATATCTGCAGTGATAAAGCAGGCTTTTGATTTGGAAATGTGTGATACTGAGAGAGAATAGTATAACACAATGGTGCTTACCATGTTTCAAGTACTCCATGTGTACAGACAGAAATATTAGTACTTAAGAAAAATAGGTACAAGCTCTTCTTTTCCATCATCCAAGTATCCACGCATTTTTTTCTAAAATTGCATGCTTATAAAGAAGGGATAATTAAACATGTCTGCATTATATGACTTATTGTCAATACCATTTCCAGGCTGGGATTTCAAGAATGTATTTGAATCTGTGAATAAAGGTTTTGCATCTCATAATTGTGTTAGTAGTTGTGTTATATCATGTCATGGTTGATGGCTAAGCAAGTTTTTGCTTGAACCTATCACAGCAGTGAAAGAGTAAGCCTTTTTTGTTCTGCACCAATTGTGAAGAGGCATGATACTACAACTTTTGAGACAGCAGATGGCATGACAATTATGGTTGGTGGTTTAATCAACCGCCTACGAACTCTGGAAAATGGATTTTCCTCAAAGGTGTTTAAAATACTTTCAAACAATTACTCTTGTTGGTCTGTAATTCAGTTAAGAGTTTCTTCTAGTATCAAGTGCATGGCATCTAATTAATCGATCTGAATAGGTTTGCAATAAATTCCGGCTTGGATTTCCATATGACTGGGCAGAGTATTCAACTTCCTGCTATGGCGACTCTAGTGTCCAAGCTACTTCAGTTAAGGCTACAGCTACTGAGGAAACTGACTCCCAGTCAAGGAGCTTTACAAATTACTTTGAGGCAACTTCTCTTGATGATGTTACCGTGCCAAGGTTACATGATTCATTTTGTCTCAGTGATCTTGATGATTCTTTCTTGATGAAGAAAATATATGAGGATGTTGTGGGCATGTTGGGAAGTGGTACTGAGCATGATGGAAAATTTCTTAATTCGAGCGGAAAAAGTAGGCCCAGTACAGCTGCCAAAAGCCAAATTAATCAGGCTCAAATTAATGAAAAGCAATCGAAGGAGGATGGGTTGTGCAAACACAATGAGGACATCTTGTCTGCAAGAAAAATTGTGAAGAAAGTAAACCACAAAAGCTGTCATCAATTGAGGGCTGCTAATGCTTTTAGACAAAGGGAAGGTGTTTCAACTAGAAGCATGACTAGATTCAAGGGGCCTACTAATTAATAGAAGTATAAACAGTCCCATGTGTGCGGTTTGGATGCATAACGTGTATCCAGTAGCACTACACACCAAGTTGTTTGGGGCATTCACCTGGATTTTTTGGATCTCCCCATAAAAGATGGCCAACAACATCTCTTCTGCTTCTGAAGAAAAAGAAGCTCTTCAACCTCCCATAACTACACTTTCTCCATCATCTGAACTGACTTGAGGTTTTCCTTTTCCCATCGAACAACTCCACGGCGCTTTCAGTTCTGCTTTGCCTGATAAATGTGGGTGCAATGGACCCTGGCATTGCCTCCAGTGTTGAGGGTGTAATTCAAAGGATGTGCTAAGTGACATATCACAAAAATGTATTTTAGATTATGTGTCTAGAAAAGTTTCTGCGCAGAATGTAAACATGATTGGCCCAGCAATTCTTCCAAAGTGCGGGAGGCTGTCACTTTCAGGAAGTTATTGAAGGGAATTCTGAGGAAGACACCAAGAGAGGCTCTGTTTATGAAAGTATGGTTAAGTCATCTTTTTTGGATTTTGATTGAGGTGGGAGTTTCTCGGTAAAGGCAATGGCAGCATCTGTTGGAAATTACAAAGAAGCAGTTAATTAATGGTCTTGAAGTTGGGTTGATGTTCTTTATTAATGATGTGATGGGAGGTTCTACTAATGGGGACAAAAAACTTCTAGGTAGTACTGAATACTTGTGCAAGATGGGAGGCAATACCTATATCAATGGTTCTCTTACCTGTCCATTAAAGAATGAAGTCGTTGATGATACTGCATCAATTAAACTCATTCCGTTCACTGGAATTGGAAATAGGGGGGACAAGGAGATGGGAGATGCAAAAGAAGTGGCATATGGAATAAAGATGAAATGGCTTTGGAGGACAGGGAGAGGTGCAAAAATGTTTATGGAGAACTATGAAAAGCAAGACAACTTCGTGCATTTTTCCAAACCTATATAATACTTGTTGAGCAAAGGGAGACAAGCCAAAGAAGGTTCTCTAGGGATGAAGTTGTTTATTAATATGTCAGAATAACGAAGTTGGGAAGAGAGATTTTTATGGACCAGGCCCTGTGGCAAGACAGTTCAAACCTTGCTAATTCTAAGCATCAGGTGCAGTCTACTTTGAGATTTCCTTGCCAGCGTCAGTCTCTTGGGAGGGCACAGGATCCTAGTATTCTTGGTGGGTATCATTGCTTTAGTTGTCTCATTGTTGTTTTTTTTTTTTTGGTTATATTTCCATAGCTTGAAATGAGTTGATGAAGGTAGTTGTTTACAGCATCTTGATCACATTGCAATGGCTTGCATGGCCAATGTTCATTATGTGGTTATTGTCATTCATAACAGGACAGTTGAATTTGCATATAGGAAACACTTCATTTTGGCAAGGGCATTTTGTCTATTTTTGTTTGGAGTATGTATTGTACATCTTGTCCTCCACTTTTTTTCTTTGGCTTTTTTGTTTAGTTCCAAGAAACATGCTACTAGGTTTGAGAATATTCTACTACAAGAAGGTGCTCAACGTTTCCTCTCTCAAGAAGAATACTCTAGTTTCGTGTTCTTCTATTGACAAGGGTATATGATATTGGTTTTTGTGGTGATCAACGACCATTTACTATACATTAGATAAAGCAGATGAAAAATTCAAGGAAAATGTCTTTGAAACGTGCATGAATGGAGAACCTCAGGGTTTAGTTCAAATGTGTTTCTTAAAAAGCAAGGGATGCAACAGAAGAACTTTCTCTGGTCATACTATTTTACGGGGGAGATATTTTGAATACTCAGTTGATTGTATTTTGATAATTCATTTCTGTATGGTTGCTTTAGTCTGCCAAACATGATGGGTCAGACTGATATTTCTGATATATTCTTTCCTCCCTCTTTTTTCATCCTTAGCAAATTCTGGTTTCTTTCCATTTTGCTTTGCTTTTGTGGACGTTGAGTATGTTAAAGTTCATGTCGCCATTTGCAGTTATGTTGACAACATTTTGTAAGAAAATATGTCCTTCATGACTTGAAGCGTCTGTCATTATTCTTGCTTATGCCCAGTAATAGTCCATTAACTTGTCAGTACTCATATTAAGCCTGATTAATTTCCTATTCTCTGGCTTTCTTCTGTCTGGTTTTTATCCTTTTCGCTTGTTGTTATCCTCAGAAAAATCTCTTTTGTATCCCCGTGTCATTGTTCTTCGACTATCTGTTTGAATCAATACTTCTCACAGTTTGTTTTGACCAGAGTCAAATTTAGGAATCATTTTATGACCGAATTCTTCAAATAACAATTGTTTTACATGGTCATCTGCCTTATTGTGTTGATTTGATGATTCAAGTTTCTGTTCTGAACAGATGCAGTTGCTGGCAGTGGAAGAAGGAAATCACAAGAATTATTTTGTTCCCACACTAAAGACCTAATGTGGAACAAATGGGTCATATTTATCTTGATTACTTCTCTGTGGTACATCCAAAGCCTACTATTTGCTACTCTAAGTATATGGGCAGAGATCCATGCCCATCCAAACTATGGTGAAAACGTGAAGAAATCACCACCAGCAATTTGTTCTGTAATTAGAACATGGTTTTCTCAACGATACTCTTATTCTATGCAGTTTGCTCTTCTTATTGTATCTTCACCCTTTGTTCCCTGTTTGTCCCTTTGGATCAAAGCATATTTTTTAAGGAGATTTTGGTTGGAATTTATCTTCACTTTCAGTTGAAAGGTGTGACAAGCGTGTGGAACTACAAGACACAGGGCAACGAAACAGATTTGTGTGAATCTGGATCTTGCTTGTAGCCGAAGGTATTGCCGATAGCGATGACAGCAATGAACCCAACTTTGATGCCTTGGTAGTATAGGCCTAGACAAGTTGGTTGTATAGGTCTTGTTGCTTAATCTTTCTGATGTTCGTGAAGATGGGGAGATGGAAAGTATATGTATTGACTTTTGAGAGACTAAAAACGAGCTGATTTAGTTTGTAAACGGGCGTTGCAAGTTAAGAAATTGGAAAATGGTTGGTAGGGGTGTTAAAACCCAACCAAAACCTGAATTGAACTGAAAATTTTGCGCATTTCGTTTCAATTTGGTTTGGGTAATGGAAAAATTATTATTATTTTCGCTGGTTTGGGTTATATTGGACTGCCTATCCTATGGACTCTCTTCTTATGAGTACGTTGTCTCAACCCCTAAACCATTTTATCCTACAAACACGAGCTCCTCATGAATCCCAAATCATCTTTGCACTCGACTCAATCTCCATCCAACCGACTTGCTCATGTGTTGCCACACAATTAGAGGTGAGTAGTTTTGGATTTTGTATAGTTTCCACTTAAAATTTGGGATTTATCTGTTGGAACAAAACTTGGAATTTACCATGTATTCCTTGAAACTTGAAATCTATCCTATCATATGTTTTAGGATCTACCCAAGTTCCATATATTATTAATTGAATTATTATAGTGAATCATCACCTTTAATAACAATTATTTATTATTACAATTTACTGACCAAACTTATATTTAGACATTCGGAGAATATGAAACATTAATAAGGTAAATTCGCTACTATAATCAATTGACTAAACTTATATTTAGACATACAAAAAATATGAAACATTAATGAGGTAAAAGTCTCCATAATAAAATAGAAACTCAAATTAGTAGTTTTATATTGTACACCTATTATCAAACATGGAATATTATAAGATCGCACAAAAATAAAAATAAAAACACAAAAACTTATTAAAGGTTATATAGATTTCAGGTTTTATATATTTAGAATCTGAAACTTATCCGTTGAAACAATATATTTCAAGTTTCACATATCTAGAATCTGAAACTTATCCATTGAAACAATTTTCTAATTTTTGGAACTTGTAACTCACATTTTACTCTATACTTTGAAACCTATCATGCATACCTTGAAACTAGAACCAGGAGTGGATTTGTTAGATCTCCAATTCCAAGTTTTACCCGGTTTTACCTTTGGAACCATCCTCACCCTTACACACTACCATTTCTCTTCTCTGTGATTGGAATCGAGAAAGCCTGCCTAGGCTCTTTCTCCTTGTCTCTCTGCAAGATCGGTGCCTCTTATCGCCAAACGTGGTTCTCTCAAGGTACGGTTCATGTCAGCCTGAGCATCGGTTTTGCTTCTCAAATTCGTTCAGTTGTGCTACTGTAGATGTTTACCAGATTACTGATTCAGGAGAAAATATGCTTTTCATTTCTGGTTGTTTATCAGTCTTAAGCTGTTTAACTATGGTCCTCGAAAGAAATAACTTTTGCAGGCTTCCCATATATTGCCACGCATGTTTGTTCTGTTCAATCGGGATTGTTTGAGGAATTCTCCTTCAACAGTGATATTCCTTCTGCTCATGCGAAAAAGAAAAGAATTGCTGGCCTCATATCAGCTTGTTCGAAGCATATTAATCGTATAATGCTCTAGATTCTAGTTTCAATGATGTATTATTGACCTTTCAAGGCCCATCTTGTAGTTTTGATATGAGACTCGATGGTGATGTTAGGTCTACCTATGTTGCAATAACTCAGTTGTTATCTGTTGTTTAAACTCAGATTCATTGATTTGTCTCTACTGTTGTCCAGCTGAGCATCCTACATCACATGGTTCTTCAAATTGTAAAGCTATTTTGTTTATCCGATACTTCATGCCACATGTTCACAACCTGACCGACAGAATGCCTGACTCAATTGTAGGTTGACTCACGGGCTTCTCGTACATAGTCGAATGAATGCATACGTATAGGCGTACTGTGTTGCTTGCTTTTTTGTGTGCTTGAATATGTCAAATGCCGGTCATGTGCTTGTTTGCTGTTCGTGTTTGCATTTCTTGTGTCAACTGACATTAAGCTCGCATTGGAAGATGTACATTGTATTACTCATCTAAGCTTCTGGACATGAAAAGTTCTGGTACAAATGACGTACCTATGATGTTATAAACATAGTTCTCGAGGTGCATAAATACGCATAATGAGATGGACATGTATAATGCTTTGTGGACAAGGGTGGGTTGGATCCACTTTCTGTAAGTTAACACTACTTAATTTAACTAGTGAAATAATTAGTTTACTAATAACTAAAAGATGACTCGACCGTCAAACATATGGTGTCAAGTCATTCCATTCATGAAACTGCAATACACACTCAGCTGGGGAAAAACTGCAGTCATTGGTTATGTCAATGGCTGCTTATGCTCACTTTTATTAACACCTAAATTTTAACGACTTAATTATTCATTTATTGCATAAAAATTATGGATTAATTTTTAATCCTTAAACAAAAATATTAAATTAATTGCATAATATATAGTTTAGGCGCATTTATTATTTAGTTCATATTTTCATTAATTGCAATAGTATTGGACTGGCCATGGATGGTTTTGAGTTTAAAATTTGATAAGTAGAGCCTACCAAAGAAGGCAAAATTTGGCCAAGGCTAGGGATAAGGTAGCCGAAAATTACATGGGAATATGGGCCAAATTGGGTTTAATTTCATCTAATTTCGACCTGTGAGAATTAATTAATAATTGGTCTTGAGCTTAATTCAGCTGAATATATTGAAAAGGCCTAAACTAAGCTCATATAATCAAGATTTTTTGCATAAATACATGTTTATGCCTCACAAATTAGAGGTGAGCAATCCACAATCTCAAAGCACATAAATAAACACATGTGAGTAGAGAAAGGGAGAGGAGGAATCTCGGCCAGCCTTGGCCGAGACCTCGACGTGCCTTTGTCACCGTCGCCCGCCACGATCACCGCGCCTCAGCTGCTGCTGCAAAAGCTCGGGGGCCTTACTTTGCCCGTCCTAGCCACTTCCTCATTGACGTCGTTGCTGCTCCAAGCCATCCTGGACTCAACAAAGTCGCCGCCACCATCCTGATCGACAAGCCCCAACGCCGCATCATGCTCCTCCGTTGCTGCTGCTTTGTGGATCGCTGCACCTGGACGACCAACGAAACTGCCGACCCGACTATGAAGTGGCGACCCGAGCCACCCCAACGACGTTGCTGCTCTGCTGCTTTCCTCCTCGACGACGGTCTTTGTTTCAGGCGACGAGTCAAACCGTGAACTGCTGCCGAGTCCCGGCTGTCCCTGACGTACCATGGCTATACAGCAACGTTTTTAAAAAAGAGATAGACGCAGCGGATTGTTGCAGGACGTGGATTGCTCGGTCCAATAACAAATTCTGAGTGAAAAGAAAAGAGGCCATAATGAAATAACTCATGGATTGTTCAGGCTTGGAATTAGTGGGGTGGATCGCGAAGGGAATAAAAATCATCAGTGGAAGGGCAATTTACAAACTCATCGAGGTCCCCCTTCCACGAGTCAAAGCCAAGACATCCATCAAGTTTGATCATCCGCAGGTTTCCAAGCCGAGTCAAGCCCTGCGGAGCCGTGCCCAAGTCACTCGCGTGACCTGCGACGACCTGCTACTACTCCGCTATACTTGAGCCGCCCGGGACGCTCCCTGCCGCCTGCATCAAGCTCACCCTTGAGCCGAATCGATCTGTCAAAGTTTCTGTTTTCGCCAGTTCCTTGACCCCTCCGCCCGCCGTCGCCCCCCATTAACATTCACTGTCATGCAGCTGGTCCGATTATGTTTGATCCAAATCCGAAAAGTAAATTTCAAATCAGGTAAGATCCTTATCTTTATTTGATTTGAGATATTTACTTTCCCATTTTACTTTACTGATATATTTCATTAGATAAGGTAATATCCGCAAAATCCTATGAAATCACCTCATCTTAGGAAACTTTCCTAACTTAACAATATGCTTGAACGGTCGTCCGATTATGCCCGGCGGAATGGAAAATCTTCCATCTTATTCATAACCATTTGGATACTATCATTGATTTACCTGTTTTCCAAATTTGACGTATTATTTCCGTCAATATCATAACCACCTGGATATAATAGTTAGCTTATTTCGTGACCAAATTTAAAGTAGATAATATAGGTTTGTGGGTTTCATTATCTAACCAAATATTTACCCCATTGTTTGATTGCTTTCCTTAAAAAAGAAAATCCAAAAATAGAGAGGACTTGATTCGATTGTTGTTAGGGAAAATTTCAAAAAATGACCCGAAGTGAGCCTATTTTCTCAAATAAGGATCCAAAGTGGCCATTGTCTCAAATAAGGACCCAAAGTGACTAATCTAGTCTCAAATAAGGACCTCAAATTGCTAAGCAGCCAAATGTTCGCTGGCCGGCGAGCGTGTGGCATTTTTGGTAACCTGAATAAGGGCAATTTTGTCAAAAAAAAAACATTGATAAAAATTAACAAAATCCCCCTAAAAAAATCTTGACAGTCCAATGAAGAAGACAAAATCTTGAGCCTAAGGGAAAAAATCAAAATCCCCCTAAAATCTCCCTAAAACAATCTTGATAGTCCAACTTTCTTCTTTCTTGACTTCAAATTTTTCCTACCTTCATTTCTTTCCAACGAAGAAGACAAATCTTGAGTAAAACAATCTCTCCGTTATTCAAACACACACGAGAGCCTTGATTCTTCATCATCTTTTCTCAGGTTAGTGCATATTTCGACCTACACTCCGTTCAACTAAAGTCAGTTTTGTTTAGATTGGTGCAAGCCATCCTTTGCTCAAAGCGATTGTAGCTTGCCGAAACAATATGTCGACAAGGTGCGGGCATGTGGTGGAATATCACACAGATGGTAGCGAGAACGATGAAGGTAAAAGGAATTTTTGTTTGTTTTATAGTGTTCTTTTTGCTTGATTTGTCGAATTTCTAAGTTAATGTCTCCTTTTTTTTTCGGACAAATCGAACAAATGCGTCCACTATGAATTTTTAATTAGATATTGTTGTCGTTGGGGGCCTACGTGTTGTGATGGTGGTCCCTGTTTTGCAATTTTTAATGCTCTCCTTTTGTTTTTGTTTTTGCTTTTTTTTGCTAATGTATGTCTTGTCGTTGATGGTTAGGACTCAAAGCATGTTATAGAATTTAATAGCCCACATAGATTCTCACAGGAAAGCAGATAAACATTTATAAAAAGAAAAGCTCTAATTACTCTTATTTGGGTTCTCTGTTGGAGAGTATTTAGAGGAGGAAGTTTGCTAGAAGCACATTAAGACAAAATCAATTTGAGTCTATGTGCACATGAGTTTAAAGTTAGAACATGGGGGCATCTTGTTTCTAGTTAATTTTTGTGCACACTAGTTATTAGGAAATGGAGTTGTCCTATTTTGTGTAGTTTTTGTAAATTGTAATGGATGTATCTTCTAAAGCAGCAATTTGTTAGATTACTTGTTAGAAATTCTTCTTCCCAAGCTCTCAATCTGAAGATTATTGAATTTTTGTGTCAAGATGCATCGTAGATCCTGCTAGTTACCATTCCACAGTTACTTAGTAAATCTGCAATTAGGTCTTCTTGATAGAATAGTGTTTTAGCTTTGTGCATTCAAAAAGAAAGAGAGAATCCATATAGAGTTGAGTTGACTAATAACAATCATATAAACCTCATAAATGCTTTGAATGGGACTAATTTTATTTTCCTTATGGTATATATTCTCTAAGTTTGGTTCTTGGGCCACTATGGTTGGCTCACTTAAGGAGAAAATTTCAGCGACACCAAAACATTTTAACTCCATAACGCACAATATTTTTTGTGACAAATGATATCCAATAAAAATGTGGCATATAGTCACTAGTGTGCTTAGTTTTCTTTCATTAATCAAAGTGTAGTACAAATTTGTTGCAATTGTTTGTTATTTTTGTTTTATTTTTTCCTAGTGTACATGTTGCATGGAAGTATATTGACTTAATTTTTGTTTCCATTTGCACCAGTTGAGGGATGTGAAGAACTAAACTATTCAATGTATGATAGTGGGTGTGATGAGGTTGCTAGAGAAGATGACTTCACCTTTGTTGATCTTGATGAGTTATATAAAAAAAATGTAAGTTATGCTGACGGTGATGGTTTAATGGAGGGGGATATGGAGGTTGGAGATATCAGTCAGTACGTAGATGTGTTAGCTGATAATGTCAATTTCTTGGAAATGGATGGCAAAAATGAGTATACACATCCTGAGTTTAATGCTAAGGTTGATATGGAAAATCCTGTCTTTAAGTTGGGGATGTGCTTTAGTAATGCTGAGGAATTCAAAAAGGCCGTTAGAAACCATGCCATAAAAAATGGGAGAAAGGTGAGGTTTGTTAAGAATACACCTAATAAATTGAGGGCAGTGTGTTTTGATGGTTGTGATTGGCTTATATATGCTTCCAAAGTGCAAAGAGAGCATACTTTACAAGTCAAAACTTTTAACTCCATACATACATGTAATATAGCTCTACATGTTCCTCAAATAAGCACTAAATGGTTAGCAAACAAGTATTGTGATAGGCTAAGAAACAATCCTACATGGCCAGGTGCTTCAATGAAAAAAACAATGGAGTCTGAGAATGTTTTAAAGTTGTCAAGGACAATGGTTTATAGAGCTAGGGCAACGGCAATGAGTATGATCACAGAGAATGAGGAGGAGCAATTTTGGATGCTTAGGAGCTATTGTCAAGCACTTCTTGACACCAACCTAGGATCCACGTGTATAATAAAAACCGAGCAATATCAAGACCAATTCAAGTTTAAGGGAGTTTACATTTGTCTAGATGCATTAAGGAGGGGCTTTTTAGAAGGATGTAGGCGCTTTGTGGGTTTTGATGGTTGCCATATGTCATTGGGATATAAAGGTGTACTTCTAGCAGTAGTGGGCATAGATGCAAACAATCAAATGTATCCCTTTGCTTGGGCAGTTGTCGGATAAGAAACTTACAAGACATATCATTGGTTTATTAGTTTGATTGCATAAGGCATGGGGATTTCTGACCCTGAAAATTCAAAGTATTGGACTTTTTTGTGTGACAAACAGAAGGGATTGGTACAAGCACTAGCGAATCTAATGCCTAAGCAGAGCATAGATTTTGCTTAAGGCATCTTTATGAAAACTTCAAACTGCATCACAAAGGGGTGGAACTAAAAAAGCTCCTTTGGAAGGCTGCCATGGCAACTAGAGTATGTGATTTTGACTTGGCAATGGAAGAGCTGAAAGCAGTTGATGAGAAAGCTTATGATTGGTTGTCTAAAAGGCCTCCAATGCAATGGAGTAAGTCTTACTTTAGGACAAGCTCAAAATGTGACATTTCTTTGAATAATTGGTGTGAAAGTTTTAACAAAAGCATCATAGATGCTAGGGATGAACCTATCATTACAATGCTTGAAGCGATAAGAGTGCAGCTTATGGAAAGAATTCATAAGCAAAGAAATGGGATAGCTCAGTATACTAGTGTGATATGTCCTAATATCCAGAAGATATTATATCTTCAAAAACAATTTTCAGCATCATGGATTCCTACTTGGAATGGAGAGGATGAATTTGAATTGAATGGCCCATATGGTGATAAGAGAGTTGTTAATATTAGAAATAGATCTTGTAGCTGTAGAAGATGGGACATCAGCGGAATCCCTTGCTGTCATGCTGTGGCAGCTCTTATATACATGAGGGAAGAGCCTGAAAAATGGGTTCACACAAGTTTTAGTAAGGAAATATTCATGCAAACTTATAGCCATGTTGTGCATGCTGTAGATTCTAAGGACACATGACCTGCTAAAGAGCCATTACTCCCACCAGATGTGCCCAAGCAAGTTGGCAAAAAGAAGAAACAAAGAACAAAATCAATGAACGAAACAACTGACAAAAATTTGAAGTCAAGAAAGAAGAAAGTTGTGCAAAAGCCTATGGGAAAAAAGTTGAAGAGACAAAACACTACAATCACTTGTGGGAAATGTGGTGGCTTAGGTCATAACATGTATTATTGTAATAATCCGTCACTAGTGTCAATGGCAATGGCAACAACAACAATAGCATCGGCATCTTCAGCCCCTTCAACCCCATCAGAATGTCAACCTGAGATAGTTGAATTTCTTGCTTCAACTTTTGGTAACATGTCAAGCTCATTGACATCCATGGGAAGGACAAAGATGTAGGTATTCGTTTGCCCTTGACTTTGTTCTAGAAGTGTTCTTATTTGCATTTTACTTTCTTTTGACTACTTAATTTATTTTTTGATTCAACTATAGGTAAAGAGGAGGATGTAAGGATCTCAACTTGAAAGTGGTGGAAGACGAGCAAGTTTTTTTGAAGGAATGCAAGACCAACAACATAATTTTTTTCTCTTTATCGTTAGTTGATATGGATGGGTTTTTTTGTTGTTGTCATGATGTTTGAAGTTGGAGGGTTACCCCAATAGTATAGCCATGTCCTCTTATTCGATGGCCTCCTTAGATTTTAAGACTCTTTCAATTGATGATTTGTGTTTTGACCATGAAAGAAATTGATTATTTGTACTCTCTTGAAATGGTACTTTCCCTTTTTAATCTCATGTATATTTATCCTTTAGAGGTTAGGCTCGTGGTTCATGTATCTAAGTTTTATGTTCCTAATATCTACGATGCTTTTACCCTTGTTGCATATCCATCAATTTGATAGATCAACTCTTGATATCATTTGACTCCATTTAGTGAGCTGCAAGCATCACTTCCATGTTGCTTGAACTTTAGTTAAACTGGGTTCCAAACTCAAACAGAAATACCATTATGTTTTCAGAGTATTAATCGAAGCTCAACGGTCCACGGACGTGAGTTTCTCTGCCTATTGAACTTGATCTATCAATGGTCATTTAGACATCATGTCCAAATGCTTTGGATAGCATAACTTAGACATTTTTTTTCAAACATCCCTTGCGTCATGTACAAAATCAAAGCTCAAATTGCCATGGATGAAATATTGCCTTTGCATGATAATCATTTAATTGTATTAGGTTAATAGATTGGGCTGTTTCAAAGAATCTTTTGATATTAATGCTTTATCAACTTATTATATACGACTCATTATCATGGCACAAATAAACTTCTTTGTCCATTGAAACCCATGGAAATGCGGGTGTATTACTTGAGTCTCTCGGTCAACATGTTCTCATGGGCAATAAAGAGAGAATTTCAAATTTTCATCTTTACAGTATCATTTTTAGTTCCAGATAAAGAGATCACGACATAGACTTTTTTGACATCAAAATTTACATCTGCAGCAGCACTTCTTCCTCAAAATTGATTTTGTACCATACTAACTCATGATTTGTCCCTCAGTTGTTACACTTCATTGTTGTTTTCTCGAACCTAATTGCAGGAAATTGCTTTGCATGCTCCTCGACATCGTGGCGAAGTTTACAACCCGATTGTAGCAATCTTTGATTGAAAGTGAGGGGCAAACTGCACTGTGGCCAGGAAGTCCTTTAACTATGTTCCTGTTAGACAAAATTTTTACATGGAATAAAGAAAGCGTGAACCAAAAAGAGGAAGCAGTACAGAAAAAGCATTAAGCATGTTTGGTTGTATGAGGTGATTTGAACCAAGTAAAATTGGTAGAGAAAAAAATGAATTTGGTAGAACCATTCATCTTTGGTTACGGCCTTGATTTTCATTGCCCAACTGATGACGGCATCAAAGAACTCAGCTAATTTCACAAAGTCCTCTTCGATAAGAAAGCAACAAGATAGACAAATTCATAAGTACCCAACATAAAAGCCATAAACCTAAAAGCATAATTTAGTCCATAAGATGCCTCCACCACCAGAAACCATGGTAGATACATGTCTATAACACAACAATGTGAACAGATTTCATCACCCTTTCAACTACAGAACCATCAATTGACAGCATAGATTTGAAATCAAAAAAGAGGGATAAATTGATTCCTATTTTTGATGGGTAAAGGATAGTACAAGTGAAGTGCCCGCATTACCTACAAGTAAAGGGTAGATGAACTATAATACTTGCGTAAGTTCTTCAAGATATATCTAGTAGGCTTGTGGAAAGGAGGGAATGTGGAGTTTTTGCATTTTCTTAATCTTCAAGTTCGGTAAAACCAAATGATTTTCAATCCCCCCTTCATAAAAAAAGAGACAAAGGCAAGAAAGTAATACAAAATATTTCTCGAACATCTCAATGTTGAGCACAATTCAAATCCACTTCCATGGATCCAACCGAGGGACATAGAGTACCAAATGATTTTCAGTCCCCCCGAAACAAGTTCATGAAAAAAAGGAAACAAAGACAAGAAAGTAATACAGAATATGCCACAAACAAATAGAAAAATATTGATCCATTATGCAAAAGGAACCGCAATCCCCTATCTAAGCAGTGAAGCTACAAAGGTCTCATTGTATAAAAGATGGATGCACTAGAAAGTGGCAGAGTTTGTACCACCAACATCATCCGTCACAAGAGCACTACACGCGATGCCACAGCGTGAAGGACCTCTGCAATCCTATAGCACAAGTGCTGCAGTCAAGCTACAAGAGAATTCAGGAAATCCTCTAAATAATATAGTGCAAGGAGAATTTCCAAATCAAAGAACTTGAGAAGTTACCGAGTATCAACGCATCTGGGCAGATCATGATTGAATATCATGATGCCGCAGAGTTGCTCAAGAGAATAGACGTCTAGAGCTACACGGACCCAACTGAGAGACATAGAACATCTCGATCTCAAGGACCCACATCTTGGGCATAACGTGAATCCACTTCCACAGAGAGAGAGGGGCAGGTGAGGGGGTGTTGGCACGTACCTTTAGAACTCGAGAAGTCACGGATCTTGCTTCATTGACAAAGAATTTGGACTCTCCAAGTAAGAGGGGACAAAGAGCCTAAAAGATGAAGTGCAAAAGAAGAGCGTGAAGAGTTGGATTGTCAAGATTGTTTAGGGAGATTTTAGGGGGATTTTGATTTTTTCCCATAGGCTCAAGATTTTGACTTCTTTGTTGGATTGTCAAGATTGTTTTAGGGGGATTTTGTTAATTTTTATCAATTTTTTTGACAAAATTGCCCTTATTTAGGTTACCAAAAATGTCACATGCTCGTCGGCCGGCGAACATTTGGCTGCCTGGCGATTTGAGGTCCTTATTTGAGTTTGGTTTAGCCACTTTGGGTCCTTATTTGAGACAGTGGCCACTTTGGATCCTTGTTTGAGAAAATAGGCTCACTTCGGGTCTTTTTTTGAAAATTTTCCTTGTTGTTAGAACTGTTGCTTATTTTATATTAGATTGCATGTTAAATTTTGCAATTTATTTATTCCTAAATTTTAAATAAAAAATCCAAAAACATTGTTTTAGGATAATTTAGAATTCCTTTTCTCAATTTAAATCGCATGTTTAGATATAGGGTATTTCGAATTTCGAATTTTAATAAAATGAAAAAAAATCAAGCGATCACGTTGGATTAGTTTGCACATTGCACATCATTTAATAAATTGCAGGTTTAGGACCGTTTAAATTAAAATGGATCACATGTTATGATAGATTCATTTAATATCTGTCTGTCATTATATTATGTTATTTAATTAATATCGCATGACAAATAGCTTTGCATAATTAGGTTTATTTAATTGTATGTCATGTGTCATGTTAGTAAAGACATTTTATATGTCATTGCATTTGCATTGCACATAATTTTAAGGCTTCATTAAGCAAGTGAAAATCCAAAAAAATGGTGGGTTGCTTATTAATTAAAAATCATATCTAGGATTGTTGATGTGATTATGAGCTATCATTACAGATATTTTCGTTGCTACAAGCAAGTTCGGCAATTTATTTACCGCTTTATTAGGTGTTATATTAGTGGTTTGTACACTTGCATTGTCACATCATATGTTAGAGAGTAATAAAATGAATTTATGCTGCTTGCCAAACATTTTTCTCATCAAAAGAATGGTATGAAAGGGCAATAGAGAAATCTAATATAACTAAGTCCCTGTATTCATAATTTCTGATTTGTAGGAATAAAGTATCTCTCTCCATAGTTGATTTGGATTTTCAATTGACCAACCATTAACTGATTAGTGGCGACTTCTGAATGAAAGTAGTTTGCATGTTAACAACTTAAAACTTAAGTTGCAAATTGGTTTGAGCTTGAAAGAGCCCAAGTTAAGCTTAAAATTAATAGTCCATTAGCTGAACCCCTAAGTAATGCACGTGTGGAGAGTGAGATCACAACAACATTATGCCTTACAAGCATACTTATGCTACGTTTTGTAATTTAATTGAACTCCTGTTTGGCAAAATTGCTGATACTTCTGTCTTTTCATTTTAGATATGAAAAGCTTATGTTTCACGAGATATGCTTCATCTCTCATTTGTATTTTATTTTACTAAAAGTTAAAAAAATTGGTTTGCATTAATCCAGCAATTGTTGGCAGGTGAAGCCAAATATCTTTAAGGGTATTTTTATCTTTTCAATTATTTTTTCTTTTAGGATAATACCTACATTTTATATCAACGATAGTTAGATGCTAGCCATCAAAAATGGGCTAAAAAAGAAAATAAAGAAGAAGGAAAAAGAGGCAAGAAAAAGTGAGTTTTTCTTTGTGAGGATTCTCAATCTCTTTGTGCCCTAATTTTGAGAGAAGATTATTGCCGTATTCCAACTTTTTTCGAAGTCTAGTGGATTTGCATAGTGCCTCTATGCTAAGATGTAGCCCAGGTTTGGGTGAACTTCAATAACAAATTTTCTGGTGTGTTCTTCCAATTATGTACTTTTATTATTATATTCTATTTGGGTGGATTATTCACTTGCGTAATTTTTTTGGAATCAGCATCCAATTCCTAACAATTAGTATTGGAGCTTGGGGTGGCTAATTGAGAACATCAAGGATTTTTCGGTGACGTTCGATTGACAATAAACAATATGACAAAAGATAAAATCATAATTGATAAGTGTGATGGGTAGGATTTTGGATGGTGAAAACTCCAAATTGAGGATTACTTTTATCAAAAAGATCTCTTTGTACCACTTGAGGGTTGGAAACCTGAGATCATGGAAGTGGAGCCAATAGCAAAATCCAGATGGGAAATTCTTGACCAAAAGGCATTAGGTGCAATTCGTTTAGGGCTCACAAAAAAGATAGGGTACCATATCTCGAAAGCAAAAACTGCACAAGAAGCCATAGATATTTTAACAAGTAGGGATATGTTCACCAAAAGTCCTAAAACTTGTCAAGATAGTACAGTTGAGTCATAAAACTTGCAAAAAATGCAAGAGTTTTAAAACTTATCATATTGGTTCATTTGAGCCCTTCTGTTAACACCGTTAATTTAGACTAATGGAAAATGCTGATGTGGCTTATCTTAATCATTTCTCTCTCCTATGTGATAGTTAGGGCAACGAAAAATTTCCAAGTCAGCAAAATGATGTCGTCTATTTTCTCCTCCTTAGATTGTGTTGCCTTGCATTTTCTTTAGTTCCCACTTCACGCTTTGCTCTGTTCTCCTGCGTTCATCCTAAATCAAATTTTCTTCTACCAAACCTTAAGCCCTAAATCCAATCGATGCCTATAGTGATTTTGGTGCCTCGCGAGTTAGAGTTCGCAGCAAATTGAGCGGCATCGACGATCCTACAAGCGCCTCGCAGCAAATTGAGCGGCATCAACGATTGAGGCAACCACTATTTTGGAGCCACTCTCCTCCTCGCAAGTATCTCACTGCGTATGTGCTAGGGTTTGTATCTTTGCTGTTGATTTCACTGTAACTTGTTGATTCGGAAATTCTTGGCTTTTCGTTTTCAAAATTTAAGCGCAAAACGTGATTTGTGTGCTTTCTCCAAAATTCCATCTTGGAATTCTTGATACAAAAGGGGGTGGTGAAGAAGATGAGCAACTGTGAAAGAATGGAGCATAGTCCCAAAATTTGTGTAAAGGGTCTCTTTGCTTTGCTTTCTCACTATCACCATTCTATTTTTTTCTGTCCTGCTATTGAAAATTATGCACATCTGCTTCGTAGACCCCTTTTGAAAGCATGACGAGCAGCTTCTCATCACGCATTGAAATTTTTGGCTTTGCACTTTAATTAAGTTAGCTTAATTCTGCACATATTTGATGACCCAATTTAGCATGCTTTGTCCTACTGTTGTTTTTTTGTCCTCTATTGAATCCAATTTTACAAGGTGAAAATTCTACACATCTTTGAGCTCATTGTGCATTGTAGTTTTAGTTTTGCACCATAGTCAAATTAGCTTAATTTTTTTCTTAAACTAATTATAATTGGTACTATGATATTTGGTAACCTAATTCAACATGCCAAGTTAGCTTGATTTATGCATTCTCTATATGCGATTATTGTGAAAGCAATCAAGATAGACGTGATATATTTGCAGATTTCCTAATACATGTCCTATGATAGCATAAAAAAGATTGTGCAGATTTGGCTTCCTAAATGGGTTGTTCTGAAGTAGATTAGTAATTTATGATGTAATTTATAATAATAATGAAAAAAAGAGAAATATGTAGCACTTGCATGGCTTTATTTCCTAATTTGATATATGAATCAAGAGTTTATTGATGCTTATTTTTTCAAAAGCTATTCTTTTGAAATAGTTAGCTCATTGATGCCTATATAATTGTTCTTTTGCAAATTTAGCAAATTTTGAAGGCAATGTTAATCAACAATTGTAATTCATTACACCAAGGTAGGCGATGGCACCATATATCCTATATAATTGCGAATTGCTGCTTAACACATAAAAAGCCTGATTACCGATGCTTATGTTTTTCATAAGCTGTTCTTTTGGCTCATCAAGTGTTATCTTGTATGATTTTAACGGGAGAGTCGAGTTTGAAAGTGGACGTTGTTGACACCATCGTTGCTGGTGTCACTTGTGCAAAATTCCATGTGCAGTGAAGCCACTATGTGTTAATCAACCATCGCAGTTCCTTTGCAATCAAGCTGTTTTTTTTTCTGAAGCTAGTGTTAATCAACAACAAAGATCCCATTTTGTAATGTAAAAATTTTGCAAAGATACTTTTCAATGAATTAACTTGCTTCTATTCTCATGCAGTGTAGGTTTTGCTGGATTCCAACTAAAATATGTTTTTTTAATATGGCGACAAAAAGAATGAGGATTGTCTCGTTCTTCTTGAAAACTTGGATATGTTGATTGTCTAATTCTACTTGTTGTTGAGTTTCTTTTTTAATTTCTTGTGGCTATACGTTTCCTATATGTCAAATTGTTTTATACATAGGAGGCTCTAAGTGGAATGCTCATGTTATAACTTTGGTTAGCGAGAGTAAACGTTTTCTTTCCCGTGAGTTTTGTGGTCGTGATATTGATACTTGGTTAATATCCCACCAGTGCAAGAGCACAAACTAGAAACTTTCATTTAGTCAACGTATTTCTGAATGAAGATTTTCAAATATTCCATAAAGAAA
The DNA here is from genome assembly GCA_014858505.1 of Corymbia citriodora subsp. variegata. NCBI lineage: Eukaryota > Viridiplantae > Streptophyta > Magnoliopsida > Myrtales > Myrtaceae > Corymbia > Corymbia citriodora. Next base: position 8,107,079 of record CM026418.1, on the reverse strand, counting down.
ACTTCGAATTAGAAGTAGATACAATATTTCAAATGTTCAAAGGCTTTTGTATCCCATCAGCGCAAGAGCACAAACTAGAAACTGTATAGTTCTTTCCTTAACAATGGGATTTCTTTCCTTAAATCTCCTATAAGAGATAACAAGTGCAAACTTTTAAGTAAATACAATATTTCCATTGGCACAAAAAAATGCTATTTCTCAAGTTGGAAACAATCGATCACTTCATTATCTTATATTTTATAATTAAAAGTATTGTCATTGGGAGATTTAACTTTTAGATAAGAGGTTTTCTATTAAACACTTGTTAAAAATCCTTTCTACAATTTTGAAACTTCACGAGATTCAAAAAAATTTAAGGCAAAGTTGTGGATGTTCTTTGCAATTGTTTTTCAAAAGTAGAGACTAAAGCAAATATTCCACCTAAGCCCCCTCCAAACCATTATTATATTTGGTGAATGTATGGCATATGCATGTGGGAAACTCAAAGAGACCAACAAAAAAGCATCTAAATGCAACAATCAATCAATTTCTCTCATAAGACAAAAGTGCAGGGTTCAAGAGTCATGTTCAATTTTTCTCCTGTGACACTAGAATAAATAAGAGAGGTGACTGAAATTTTAACTTCATTAGACGAGACATGGCAAAAAGGTCACAATTAACTCCCAATGTATTAGGAAATCCATCAATCCAAGTCTACTATCTCTAATGATCCAGTAGGTTCGACGTGCACTGGATTCATAAGTCTTGAGCTTTTCATTGTATATGGTGTACTTCTAGTGACTCCTTTCCAAATAGGCTTTGGAGGAGCTGTTGAAGCATGAGATGACTGAGGCTGGGAACTTGCTTGGGGTTCTGATGATAGCTTTGGCTTTACAACAAAATGCTTTTGAGACTGAGGTTGAGAACTTGCCTTGGGTTGTGATGGTGGCTTTAACTTTATAGCAACGTGCTTTTAAGGATAAGTTCTTAATGTTTGAGGCTGGAAATTGTCCACGAGTTGTAATGGTGGCTTTGACTACACAACAACATGCTTTCGAGGAGAACCGTGAGATGACTGAGGCTATGTACTAACTTGGAGATGCGCCTTTGCCATTGAAGCTCTTGAAATTACTCATTTGTTTGATAGTTTCAATAATCTTGCACCAGTTGTTCCAGGCTACATAAGATAGCTATTATTTTTGCTTAAGGAGATGATCAATTACTATTATAAAATGTTAAAGCATAACTTACATTGAGAATTTGAAGATTTGTTTTATGATTTGTGTAAACACCCAACTCTACAATTTTCTTCTTCTTCAATTGTGATTGTCCTTGCATCATTTCCATTTCAATTGCAAGTCTTTTAAACAAAAAAAAAACATTGGACATGAGAATGTAATCACAACACATGAATGCGTGGGTGGTGAGGTATTACTTACTGGGATTTTTTGAGGTCTATCATGAGCTACTATATTGGCTGGAGCAGAAAAAAAAAATCATTGTCATTGATTAACATTGGCTTCAGCAAAAGCATTAGCATGTCCACTATATCCACTCACACTAGCAATAGCCTTGCATCCTATTTTATCTACACTACACTGAGCAAAAGCATTGGCTGAAGTATATTGTACCAGTGCATTGAGCCTTGCATCCTATTTTATCTACACTACACTGAGCAAAAGCATTGGTTGAAGTATATTGTACCAATGCACTGACTTTTGCAAAAGCATTGGCTGAAGTATCTTGTACCGGTGCACTAACTTTTGCAAAAGCATTGGCTAAGTATCTTGTACTAGTGCATTCACTTCTGCAAAAGCATTGGCTGAAGTATCTTCAACTGGGGCGCTAACTTCTACAAAAGCATTGGTTGAAGTATCTATAATTGGGGCACTAACTTCTACAATTGACTTGTACAGGTGCATTGGCTTCTGTAGAAACAGTAACTTGGCCTTTAGATCCTCCTTTAGTTGTACTTGTCATTGTTGTAGCTTTAGCCTAAATACATACTCATCATTATTAGATTGAAACAATCAGATTTATAACTTATAATACATTAATGTACTACAAATTACTTGTCACTTTTTAGGTTTTGATCCACTAGAATTAACTTGAGATTGAGCATAAACTTCAGCTTCAAGTGCATTAGCATAGGCATTGGATGTAGATGCATTGGCCTAAGAAGTACATAACAATCATTAATAATCAAACAAGCTTAGAATCATTTAGATCAATTAGTTAAGAAATACATTTTTTAGAAGACATCCCTTGTAGTTGTGACCAACCACATGGCAAGTAGAACAAGTCATTCACTTACCCTCCTTAGTCATTATGTTATCTCTTACAAGCTCAATTGGTTGCTTTCTTCTATTCCTTTTTGGCCCACCAAGCATCTTTTTCATCGATGGGAGCTGAGGAGCTTCTTTATTAGTTTTATCCCAAAATTTATGTCCTCTCACAATAGGCATCATGAATTGATAAGCACTTTGGTACTTATTCTTGCTGAAGCACTCAGCTAGGTAGTCACCTGGATCATTTTTCTTGTGGTGTATTGCACATATGGCATGGCAACATGGAATTCCACTAACTTCCTAAGTTCTACAAGAACAAGTCTTCAAATTCAAGTCTACAACATATTTATCACCACATTCCATAATCTCGTATCTTTGATCTCCATTCCGTATTAAATGGCAATATCTACTATTAGTTGTATTATGATGTAACTTATGCATAACCCTTGGACCATAATTCATTGTCCACTTAGTACATGCATCCCTTTGATTGTGCATTCTATTCATAATTATGATTCTAATATCCTGCAACATTCTCACAATGGCCTTGCACCTAAATTCCATGCACTTACCATTGAAAGCTTTACTAAGATTATTATCAACATCATACTTTATGTTGGTGTCAAAGAAGGCTTTACACCAGTGCTTTGGCTTAGTGTGAAATAGATCATCATGACCCTGTGGAGTCATTTCCTTCAACCTTTGTCTTGTAATTCAAAATATGTTATATTAGTACTCTTAGCACATTTCCAAAATTGTCTCATTAACAGTTTGCCTTTGTATTTTTCACCCCAATTAGAATATGTGTCTTGCACACATTCTATGTTTTGCATTTGGCAAAAGTCAACCACTGCGGGGATGAGACCTTGAAAATACAGGAAAAAAAGTAAAATATTAATATTGGCAATCATTACATACTTTGTTGCAAACAAATTAAAGATGGGTGATAATAGTATTGCATACCTTTTGTTGGTCACTTATTAAGGCCCAACCATTGCCATTACCAATGTCAAGGTCTTCATTCAACAAGTTGATAAATCAGGTTCATGTGTCCTTATTCTCAATTTGTACAACTGCCCATGCTATTGGATACATTTGATTATTGGCATCCCTCCCCACAGCACACAATAACTCACCCTTGATCAGTCCCCTAAGGAAACATCCATCTGATCCAATGATCTTTCAACATCCTGCCAAAAATCCTTTCTAGCAAGCATCAAAGCAAATGTAAGCCCTATCAAATAATGGTAGGGAATTTGGCAGTGGTCTTTCAACTTTCATTTTAAATGTGCTCGCATAACTTGCAGTGTAAAGCTCTCCCAAATAGTCATACAATGCATACTTCTTCTTATAATTGCTTTGTAGTTCCTTGAACACTTTTAGCTTTGTTCTCATGCATTGACTCAAAGTCACATTGACCCCAAACTGTTCACTAACTAGTTTTTTCAACTGAGATGCATTGATTTTAAGCATTGCATAAATGAGAATCATGAAGTGTTTAGCTAAGAAAGAATTCGACACTCTTTTATTCTCAAAGGTGACACTACATATATGCTCATCTACGTACTTTTTCAAATGGAACGATCTAGTATCCCTATCAAGAGCACCATAAATCATCTAGTCACAATTAGCTTGGGCACACTTGGCTCTTACAAATCTAGTAGTGTTCATGGTGTATTTAATTGCTTTTTGCTCAGTCACAGAGTACCTTAAAATTGCATCTTTAAACTCACTTGCATCCTCAAATGTCATGCCAACAACAAATATTGGATTCTTACCATTTCTAGGCATAAATATAGCTCAAGTGCCAAAGCTCGGCACAATGGGACACTTAAGTGTCAAAAGTTACAAAAAGGTACACTTAAGTGCCAAAATCAGAATAAAAAGGATTAGTTAAGTGCTAACAGCGAGAAAATCCAACCAAAATGCTGACGTGACACTTTTCCGACGAGTTTGGTTCGAAACGGCGTCATTTTGGTTGTTACATGGCTAAATAGGCCCAAAATGACGTCGTTTTGAGTCTTGATGTGGCTAGATCAGCCCAAAACAATGCTGTTTTGGCCAAAGTTGATTTTTTAATAAAAATGTTAATTAAATAATATTAAAAGTGAAATAAAAAAAATGGGGGGGCAGCAGCTAGCCTGTGGCCACTGCCCCATCACCGGTAGGGCGGCGGTGACGGATGGTGAGGGTCGACCGCCCTCGTCTCGACCTAGGTGAGGGTCGCTGGCCCTCATGCAGGTGCCGACAGCCCTCGCCTAGCGCCGCTGAGTTTCTAGCGGCACTAGGCAAAGGTAAGGGTTGGCTGCTCTCGCCTTGGCCTAGGCGAGGGTCGTCGACCCTTACATCGGCGACTCTCGCCCAACGGCGCTAAGCGAGGGCTGTCAACGTCTGCGCGAGGGCCAACGACCCTTGCCCAAGCAGGGGCGAGGGTAGCCAACCCTTGCCCAGATTTGGGAGAGAGTCGCCGCTCTCTCCCGGCATTTGGCGAGAGCCGTCCGGCCCTTATTGTTCGTCGCCATCGCCCCACCGACGATGGGTGGTGACTATAGGTGGGCTGCTGCCCTTTTTTTTTTTTAATTATCTTTTAATATTACTTATTTAATATTTATATTAAAAATAAAACTTTGGCCAAAATAACGTCATTTTGGGCTTAATTTGGTCATGTCAGCACCCCAAAATGACGTTTCAACCCCAGATCGTTGGAAAAGTGCCATGTTAGTATTTTGGTCGAATTTTCTTGTCGTTGGCACTTAACTAATCATTTTTGCTCTGATTTTGGCACTTAAGTGTCTTAAGTGTATCTTTTGTAATTTTTGGCACTCAAATGTCCTCCCGTATTAAATTTTGGCACTCTAGGGGTCCGTATGTCCCATTTCCATCATATGATGGAAACCTACTTTTCTTTCTTAAAATAACATCATCTTCCTCATTTTCACCCTCATCATCTAAACCTAAATAAATACTTTCTTCCTCATTTGGATGATAATACTCTGTTTTATACTGAGAAGCATCCACATTAGAGGATCAACTGATAACTTTATTGGAGAGCCAATGTCAATCTGCGAAGTTTCTTCAATGTTAGTTTCAATTTTGAGCCTATGTCTTGCTAAAAATTCCTTTAAATTTTTTCTTGCATCAACTAATTCAAAATCATCATTGTCACTTGATTGTTTCACATCAACCAAATTAAATACATCATCATCCTCACCATCCAAATCCCTATTATCAACCTGAACCTGCCTTCCGCCATCATCGGCATTCCCAATTACATTTTCAAACACATAACTAGCCACATTATTGATACTTTCCAAATTCATATGAGACAAACCTCCAGTTTCCATCTCAACTCCCCCTATCTTAGCATTCATCTCTTCATCATCAACATGCTCAACATACAATTCAATTTTTTTAGAATGAAGATAATGATAGAATAAATCTATCACACCAGAGTTATCCCATAAATACCTCGGAGTTACACCATCTTCAAGGATATTACTTCTAGAAACTCTATAAAAAAATTTCTCTATTTTATGCCCGACCAAAACCTCAACAGCATCAATTATATTAGACAAAACCCTTACTTAAGTCTATTTCAATAGCATCGACCCTTCCACTTACGTATTCTAAGGGCAGTCCAACTTGAAATTTACCTTCAAAGAAAATAGTGACATAAACTTTGTTGTCGGCCATTAGACCTACAAGGGAACAAAAACAAATAGCACTTTTAATTGTCAAATTTCAACTAAAAACTACTAATGATTTCACCTGTAAGAGGAAATGGGTAGGGTAAACATACCAGCAATAAGAACCACACATTTCGGAGTTTTCTAGTATGTTTCTATGGAACCATGTTGACGAATGATCTCAAGAGCAGTCAACCCTCCAATAAATTCATTCCATAGACAAGCAATTGAAATCATCAAGAAAAATTGTATTAAGAGGGAAGAAATCTTCAATAATATCACATCTACTTTGAATGTTTTTCATATATTGAATTAGGAAATAAAGCCATGCAAGTGCAACATATTTCTCTCTTTTTTTATTATAAATTACATCATAAATTACTAATCCGCTTCAGAACAACCCATTTAGGAAGCCAAATCTACACAATCTTTTTTACGCTACCATAAAACATGTGATAGGAAATCCGCAAAAATATCACGTCTATCTTGATTGCTTTCACAATAATCGCATCTAGAGAATGCATAAATCAAGCTAAATTTGCATGCTGAATCGGGTTACCAAATATCACAGTACCGATTATAATTAGTTTAAGAAAAAAATTAAGCTAATTTGACTATAGTGCAAAGCCAAAATTGCAATGCGCAACGATAGACAAAAAAAAACAACTAGACAAAGCATGCTGAATTGGGTCATCAAATATGTGCAGAATTAAGCTAACTTAACTAAACTCAAAGCCAAAGGTTTTAATGCATAATGAGCTCAAAGATGTGCAGAATTTTTACCTTACAAAATGGGATTCGACGGAGGAGAAAAAACAATGGCAAGATAGAGAAAATGGAATGGGGATGGTGAGAAAGCAAAAGCAAAGAGACCCATTTCCATAAAATTTGGGGTTGTACTCCATTCTTACACGGTTGCTCATCTTCTTCACTGCCCCCTTCTGTATCAAGAATTCAGAGATGGAATTTTGGAGAAAGTTAGCACACAGACCACATTTTACGCTTAACTTTTGAAATCTAAAAGCGAAGAATTTCCAAATCAACAAGTTACAGTGAAATTGATAGTAAAGATACATACGCAGTGAGATACCTACAAGGAGGAGAGTGGCTCCAAAATAGTGGCTGCCTCAATCATCGATGCCGCTCAATTCGTTGCGAGGCTCTAGCGGGACGAGTGTTTGCAGCACTCACATTTGACAAAAAACTTTAACTCACAAAGCATGCTCCTTAGGAAATGCTGTCAGTGGGGGAGGACGATGCTTAGTCTATGACCAGTTGACCGCCAACCATAAGGTTGTACTGTGGTCTTGGGAGTCGTAATAATCGGAGCATATGTGGATGTTGAGACATGAGAAAACTATATGCAATGCTCTAATTATTTGTATGCCTCTTAATGTCGTGATGATTTAACTAACAATTTCTGCAGGTCGCGTGTGCCAAGGCTATGTGAGGTTGCCTGTGGTTGTGCCTGATTATTAAACTATCTTCTGCAATTTTTTTCTCTGAGGTGGAGTTAGGTGATTTGACGGTTTAGGTTATATGTTAGATTCCTGAGGCGAGCAAAGTTCCTAATCAGGGCTTAGGATTTTAACTTGCTGAGTTTATCTCAACCCATCATGGTTAACATTTTCAAGCCCTAGATGACGCAATACCTGGCATGCTTCGGCATCCCGGTGGGCAAGAGCACCACTATTACCATGTGGCCCGCCCTGAGCCGCAATTTTGTATATGAGCACCACATGACGACTGTGCGGGTGGATGAAAGGTCAAGGGACCATCCCGTGCCTCACGTCTTCAAGGCATGGTTCCTCAGGAAGGGTGGCATTTTATACGGTCCCCTCCGCGGTTTCGATGGACCAATCCCTCCTGTGGGGCTGATCAAGGAGGTCTGGGATCCCATGGACATAGATCCCCTTGATGGCGAGATTTGCGACCCGAGGATCCCGGAGAGTGATCCCTCTGAGGCCAGTGAGCAGGCAGCCTAGTCTATTCCCCTTTTAACGAGCCCTCCCCCACTTGTACAGTGTTAGATTAGCCAAGCCGGTCCCTTTTTGAGTAGGCATCAGCTTTTCGCCTATAGTAAGGCATGTTTATATGTGATGTAGTTCGGGCTAACATTCAAATATATAAAAATGGTGTTTTGTCTTTCCTTTGTGTCTTTATTGCTATCTATGTTGTTTCTGATTGATGGTTGGGAGTTCTATTCGTTTTCGCATGTGCATAATTACAAAATAAAATGAATTGGTCAATTACAGTACCTGGGACATCGTACAACTAGATCTCAGGTAAAATGGAGTTGTCGCGTACTCGAGAGTCGAGGCGTGACAGTCTACATGTGCCAACCTCCTGATTTCTCTCATCTTGAATTCCCGAATCACTTGTGCCATCTCCAAAAAGCCATCTATGGTTTAAAACAAGCTCCATGTGTATGGTTTTATTGCTTCAACAACTTTTTATTTTCTTTAGATTTCATGGCTAGTAAGCCTAATCCTTCGTTATACATCTATATGCTTCTTTTTGGGGCCACGTGTATCTTCTATAGTATGTCAATGATACTCTTGTCCCAATGATACTCCTAAGTTATTATGCTCTTTCATTACTCAAGTCTCACAGGAATTTGTTATCAAGGATCTTAGACCACTTTACTATTTCCTTGGCATTAAGGCTCATCACTGCTCCAACAATACAATTTTCTCTTAAAGCAAGTATGTTGATAACCTTTTGTGCAAGTTTGACCTTATTAAGATGAAGCCTGTTTCTAGTCCTTTAGCCTCGAATACTCTATTGTCTACTAAAGATGGTGAGGCTCTCACTTCTCCAATGTTGTATCATCATATGTTCGATGCTCTACGATGTGTCTATAACTAGACCAGATATTAGTTTTGCTGTGAACTTAATTAGTCAATTCATGCATCAACCAAGATTACCTCATCTCTAGGCCATCAAGTGAATATATCGATATTTAGCTAGCACCTCCACCTATGGATTTTTCATTGAGCAATGTTCTCCCACTTTGTTGACTAGTTATGTGGATATAGACTAGGCTAGATGCTCAGATATTCGACAATCCATCTCTGAGTTTTGTGTTTTTCTAGGCACCAATCTTGTTTCATGGAGTGTCAAGAAGCAAACCCATCGCGACCCCTTCTAGTACAAAGGTTGAGTATCGTGCTATCTCTCACTATGTTGCTGAGACTATTTAGATTTGTAATTTACTTCATGAGCTTGAGGTCCCTATTTATTATCCTGTCTTTATTATGACAACATCTTTGCCACCTATCTTGCTATCAACCCTATGTTTCATGCTTGCACCAAACACATTGAGTTTGATTATCGTATTGTTTGAGAACAGGTTGCTTCCAATGATCTATGCATCTGTTAAGTGTCTACAACGAATCAATTAGCAGAAATCTTAACCAAGGGATTACTTAGTCAACATCACGCATTATTAAGACCCAATCTCTTAGTTGTTACACCTACTTCGAATTGAGATGCAATATTAATGTGTAATTTATATGTATTATAGGGTTTTTCTATAATTATGTATCTATTGGTACCCTTTTTGTAATTAATCACTTCTATAAATACATATCATACAACCCTACTTAGGGTTGAGCCATCGTAAACACTTTATTGTTATTTTCTCTCTAACTCTAAACATCAACACAAATTTTCTTGGGAGCTATTTTGCCTCTATGTAGGTGGAAAATTTACTCTTCAAAAATTCAAGCTATAGCCAAAAGAAATAGCTAGAAAGTGCACTCATGAATCCATTGCGATTGATCTAATGGCATAAACATTGAAGGATGTGCATGATTCTTCCAAATGGAAAAATTCCCTTGAAACACTAAGCTTGCAATGTGCTATTCATGGAGAAGATATTGAAGCCCTAATGGTTTCTATGTTAAGGTTCAGCATCGAAGGTCCAAATGACAAGAAAAGTGAAAAATGTTTTCTAAAGATCTCTTCATAGCAAATACCAAGACATAGAAACTGAGTGTTTGATAAGTAGATGGTTAAAGGATGATCTTATGGTAGACACCCAAAATGATAGCCATGAAAGTTCAAAAATTTAGTAAATGCCAACTTGCTCAAAATTGATGAGAATGGAAGATTTGTCAAGATTCAAAATCTCGATCAACATGTGTTGGTAAACTTACTAATTCAACTAGAGCAAAGCCGCTTGTTTTTGATCTAACGTTGTTTGGACTTGATGGAGCCACCAAGGTTGAGGAATGGGAGAGCTAAAGAGACGTTCTTAATGCATATAATCGGCTTTCAATGTCAAGTGGTGTGCCATGCTTGCCATGGAAACAATCCCATCAATCTTGCTTGCCTTTAGGGTCCTCACCATATCGGAATTCCCTTAGTCGCTCATCATGCAGGTAGGGGTGAGCATGGTCCAGATTGGGTTGGTCCAACACCTAATCCAAGAACCAACTTGCACAATGTTGTTCCCTAATTTTCGGGACTAGGGACCAACCCTATTGAGCCTAAAACTGAGGACTAAACCAACAATATGGATCCAGTCCAGTTTTAAGGTCAACTCGAGACCAACCAATTATCTTTTTGTTTCATTTTTTGTATATCTTGAAAGGACAAACACACTTTTTCAAATTACATATCAATTAACAATGTGATATTAAACAACCAAGCTATGAATATCGATGCATATCAAACATAAATCTAAGATAAAGTAACAACAAAAATATTCATTTGTGAGAGCTTAATTTGTGAGGCAAGCCAAGAGAGGCAAGCAATTTCACTGACTTAACTATGCTTGAGGCGAGTAAGGAGAAGCTAGAGGCAAGCAAACAAAGCGAGGTGAGCAAAGAGTGTTTCTATTTGTTTTTATCCAATTAGGGCTGGGTTTCTACTTTCTAATTTACACGGTAGAACTGCATAAGAAAGAATTGAGACGAAGGCATTAGGGTAAACAAAAATATATAATATATTATATATATGATTTATGCATAATAAATATTATATATGTAATATATATTATATAGGATTGGTCCGAGTTAGACCAACCATAAATTCCCAAGATTAAGTACAAGGTCAAGGGATCCTGGGACCAAGGACCAATTGGGTTGGGCCATCCAAGATTGGTCAAGATTGATCGATCAAGATTGACCCTAAACTAATGATACCATTGGACGACACAAAGCGTGTCCTCGCCAAGACCCCGGCTCTAGGGGCCATGCTATTTGCTAATTCAGATGGGCCAAGATAAAATTAAGTAAATGGGCTAGAGAAGGAAGAAATTCGGTCCCCAAAAGGAGCGATAATCTGGATAAAGAGAAGCAAAGTGGACTGGATGCATGGGCGTTTGCAGGCCGAGAATTTTGCTAAAGAAAATGGGCTTGGTTTAAATGGCCGACGCAATTTTTATCTTTTTATCTATTTTTTATTCATTTTTTATGTTATTTAATTTTTGTTTAACAAAAATAAGGTGTAGCCATCAGAGATTTTACTATATCATATCAATTTTGTGAATTGCAGTAATAAAGTCGGATATATTCACATTATATTATACAAAAGTTCACAAATAGAGAGGGTGAATATCACTTGCGACACTCTTACCTACTTTAATTTTATTTGCTTTTTAAAAAGAATTTCCTCTATTTTTTAATTATTTTCATTTCCCTTCCATCATTCTATAATTTAATTTTATTAAATAGAAAACTGTACTAATATACCTAAAATACTAAAATAGCTAAAATATGTAATAAATATATAGATAGTTAAATTACATATTAAATTTATATTATAAGATATTAATTAAATGTGAATATATAAATAAAAATAAGATGAAATTTAAAAATCTAAATTTTTATTTTAAATTTCTTATATTGGAATTCAAATATTATTTATATTGAAATATAATTTTAATTAAATTAATTTAAGAAGTTTTGTTGTTCGAGAAAATCAACTTTCCTATTATGGATTTAGAAATCCTATCAACATTTATCCCATCTTCTCCATGAGATAATTTTATCCGAGTTATATCTCTTTTATATCCAATTTTATCATATCTTGAAGTTTATCCCAACTGCCAAACATGACCTTATAGTAATTGTTTAGCCTAGATAAATGGTAATTCTTACTGTGGAAACTCGCTAACAAGTCAATGGAACTTACATTTGCTTAATGAATATCGCTAGTTTAAACTTTGATAATTGCTGCCTGCCTAATTGCAGGCCTTTCTACCCCACTATTCTATGGTTTTGGCAGCTTCTTCCCTTCGTTTCAAACGTTAGATAATGAATGACAGTTCGGGGCTTGAATGGCCATCTCAGGCTGGTTTAATTCCTTGCGTTTGATTTTGCTAGAAGCAATCTTCCCAGACATTAGAATGCCAAGCGGGGGATCTTCAAGAAGGCAGAGGATCGCTCGGCGATGAGACAATAATATGCAAGCCACCACTCATTCTCGGCCACGTATACTTGATCGAGCTTCCTGTATGCTCCCTTATAATCGGAGACACTCCCCCGCTTTGCAGACATCTCTTCCTCATATTAGGGCTAATGCCAACTCAAGTAGGGCCACCTAACTTGACAACTCATATTATAAGATGCTGCTATATCTCGTGCAAATGACCTTCTTGACATCATTGCATCGAGCTCACTAAATGAGATGGTGAATTCTAAATTGAGTTGAAATGATCGGACATGGTTGCTGATATTGCTCCCCATTGCGATATCTGGAATGCAATTAAGTAGTTGTCAGGAGAAAGGAAATAAAGCATTATTGACGAACGATTTGAGAGAGGAAGAGCATTTGGTAGTTGGGGAATGTTGAAAAGTGAGTAAGGGGCCCAATTTATAGAATCCAATATTTTTATTCTTTTTGACCCCTAACGGTCACTTATATGTAAGGCCAACGGTCGGCCGTTAGGGCTGGCTTGGGCCACTAGATGAGTGACCAGAAAAATTAGAATAAGTTATCGAGCTTGGGCTGGCCCATTAAGGTACATGGGCCTGACCCGGCCCAGTCACAAAACGAGGCCCGACCCACCGCCCACAGGCCTGTTCCTCGCATGGCCTGGTGGCCAGTCCAGTGCGATTAGCAAAGGTCAACAGCCTACGATTTGCAAGATCGGTCTTCGGCTAGAAATCTTCAATTGTATTCTGTTACAATGCTCACAGTATCCTATCAAAACACTTGTTAATTTCGAGAGCTAGTCAGCACCTTGTCAGTGCATCGACACAGGGCCCAAATCCAGGCCTAAATATAAAAAAGCTAAAGAACTAAGTCAGGTCATGACGATACACTTAACTCATAAGGCTCTTTCAATAGAATGTCTAAACAAACTCGTGGATAATAAAGTCAAAACAACGCAACCGATCCACAAAACCTCACGATGGAATGTCTGAAGAGATCATCAATCGTGAGTTTCTAATGGACAAAGTTCACATAGAGTTCATGACGCATGTCAATGATTTGAAACATGATGAGAAACCAAAGTTTAAGTCAAGAAGGATCTATCTATAGATCAGTTATTAACTTAGCTAAAAGATCAGGACAACTAGATCAGGATCAATAACAAGTCATCCAGGGAGTACCAAGAAAGTCAAAAGGTCATTAAAAATTCTACGAACGAAAATCAAGGTGCATAATGAAATAGTACTTTAGAGAGATGGGGGGAGGGTGAGACATATCTCTCAAGTCATTCAATACGGACAATGCACTCCAAACAAGAATCGTACAGCATCAATCTAGAAGCCCATCAGAATTTTGAAAGAGATCATTCGCATGAGATTTTGCTTAAATTTTGAATTTCAAATTCAAAGCAAATTAGATATCCAGGGTTCAGTATTTGTCTTGATTTTAAATGATTTGCAGTCGAGTCTTGTAAGCTATTTACTTTTTCTGTGCACTTCATTGATTCCCAGTGAGTAGTTTATTGTACAAATCCAGTCATCAAGCAAGCATTCATCCGGAATTTAAACAATCTGTTCTAGTTCAACAAAAATTCCTTGCAATTTCCTTATTTGTTTCTCCACGCCTTTTTTTTTAATAATTTGAATCCTATAAAGTCCTTGAGACTTATAGGGCATATTAGAATGGATTAGCCTTTTGATTTAAGTCAAATTTGATACTTTAATTGGTCGTTGATCAATTTCAATTGACAGCATCACACTCAACATGTCTTTTGGCGACCACGGTAAGAAAATACAACGTCTCAGCGACCAATGGTATCGCATCGGGGCTTCAGAATTCCAAAGCTAACGACTCCAAAAATTAGGAGTTGAATCCAAACCCTTTAAGAGAGCCTCTAAGGCTAGAAATGGCAGCCGGATGGGTGACCACCATTCAATCCAATTGTAGGTAGAAAACCTAATTTAACTGCTAGATTTAGAAAACTTGATCGCCAGAGGTGATTTGGGGGCAACCTCTTTTGATGATTTCTAGTGACCAACCTTTGGAACTTGATCGCTAAAGACCCACTTTTTCCCCACTGTAGATCATGTACAAGTTTTGGACATAAAACTGAAATTTCAAAGGCCCAGGACAGAACTGGCCCACGTAGGTTTGATATTGAGCCCAACAGCCCAATAGCCAGAGCTAGACTAGACCAAGGAAAACGTGTATTACTTTGGAAGTAGGATTTTGTCCCTTGATTAATGTTCTATGACTATGGTACACCTCTCTACTTTGCTATCATATGAGGGCTTTCATTCACTACCACCCGCTTCTATCGGCATCTACAGAAAGATATCTTTCACAATCAATTCCAAAAGTTGGTATGGAATTTGGGATATTTCATTGGAGGGAAAAGCGTCAGTGATATCTATAGTAAGAACTTATTAGTGTGAGGTCGAGATTAAAATCACTGTGGAATTTGATGTAGGATATAAAGAGATGGGTGTGAAGATGCAAGTCCCTCGTGATCTTTCAAAATGAGATAGCTGTTTTTGCCCGATTCTATCCACATCGCAATATTGTCCTGGCCAAAAGTACACTTTTAATCACTTCATGTTGGATATTGAATGGCCAAAAATCTATTTTGATCAGTGATTGACGTATATCACACAAAATCCTAAACTATACTCAATATGACATAAATATTTCAAACTTTTTTTTGTGTCATTAAAAACTTTAAACTTACCTACTGTTATATATATATATATATATATATATATATATATATATATATATATATATATATTCAGTTCCATGTGAGGTATATTTGTCATAATGATATAAATTTAAGGTTTTTTATGACAAAAAAAATTTGCAGTATTTGTCACATAATTAGTAAGTTTAGGTTTTTTATTAACATAAAAAAGTTTAGGTATTTCTCATGGGAAGAATAGCTTGAATTTTTTGTGATATTAACCCTCAATAAATGACAAATTTTCATTTTCATTGCTAAAGTATGATTTTGTCATCTTTTAAATACTTCCATTTAAGGATGAGCAATTTCAGGTTCTTTATAGGTAGCACCTGGAATTTGAAACCTACCATCGGGTACAAATTCCTCATTTTTTGAAACCTAGAACCTATACATTGGAACCTGGAACCTACATTGTTATAAGTTTTAAGGCGATTCTAGGTTCTAATAGGTTCTTTTTTTCATCTTTAGTTAAGTAAAATAAAAATAAACACAACAATAAAAATGACAAAAATTTTATTATCGATTGCCTAAGAATGAATGTCTATATATACCCGTCGAATAATATTAAGAAAATTTTATGGTTTTCAATACACCAATTACTCTTATATTATATAAAATCATTATTTTAAAAGAAGCAAATGCCCAAACACAATTACATTAAAGAAGCAATTGGAGTTTTTATTGGTCTTATGGTCTACTAGAATACATTAGGATGAGCAGTTCCAGATTCCGTACAGGTGTCACATGGAATCTGAAATCTACTTATTGAAATAAATCCCTCATTTTTTGGAACTAAGAACCTACCATGTATACTCTAAAACTTGAAACTTACCCTATCATAGGAGGGTCTATCAGAGTTCCACCTATATTATTGATTGAACAATTGCAATAAATTATTATCTTTAATGATTACCACTTACAATTACAATTCACTTACCATAACTTATATTAAACACATAAAAAATATGAAACATTAACAAAATAAAATTTTTAGTCATAAAATGGGAGTTGAAAGTAGTGATTCCAGACTTATACACTCATCATTAAACGCCATGGAATATCTCAAAATCATGTGAAAATATAGATAAAGAAAAACACAAAAATTTATTCTAGGTTATAAGTTCCAAGTTATAGGTTCTAGGTTTCAGGTTACAGGTTGCTAAATTCTACTAACCTAGAATGTAAAATATACCCATCGAAATAGAACCTAACTTATATACTTTAGAATGCAGAACTTACAAGTTCTTACTAGTACGATTCTCAAGTTTCAAGTTCCACCCAAGAATCATGCTCACCCCTACTTCCATTAGGTGCGTAATGTAGTTTGATTCTTATACTCTAGATCAATAGAGACAAAATGTAGTTTGATTCTTATACTCTAGATCAATAGAGACAAAATGTAGTTTGATTCTTATACTCTAGATCAATAGTAAAAGTTTTGAAGTGTTGCACTTCTATCGTATCTTAATAGTTTGGTTTCAATTCTAGGTAAAATAAAAATGGACTTACTATAAAATCGATCATCCCTAATTATCACAGTGATAATGGCAACAAAACCACTTACATCACTTGATTTAGAATGAAAGGGAGGTAGACTACAATTAATTTTACAAAAAGAAAAACATTAAATCTTAAGGAATCAAAATGTCTCATGCACCAAAGAATCTCGATAAACTCAAGTTTAATTGATTTGGAAGTTCTATCACAATCAAAGATAACGTATCTACTTATAGGGAGCTAAACTCATAGACCTGATTAAAAATTCGAATAGGAAAATGAAATTATGTCTCTTTCTCTCTCAAGATACTCTACGATTACGATAATGAAAGATGGCGACTCTATCATCAAATAGTAGTAATCCTAAACGTACCCAACATAGAAAAAAATCAAACAAAAAAAAAGACAACACCGAAGTCAAAAGGAAATCTCTACGATTTCACAAGATCAAACTCATCTGTTCCCTGTAACAGAGAGAGAGATGTCTATTTCTAGAGCAGTTGGGGAGCTACTTGGCAGCTAGGGCAATGCCCCTACCTAAGACATTAAAGCCACAGGTACTCATTGACAGCACTGAGAAAGCTCCCCCTCTCATAAAAGTGAGCGCAATCGAAGGGAAACGAGATCCCCCCATCCTATCCCCTCCATTCCTGAAAGCAGCCAAAAGTCGCTTCGAAATCAAAAAGAAAGATGACCCCTTTTCATCTCCTTTCACGTAGATTTAGGCTTCCAAAAAGCCTCTAATCCCCCCTTTCTTTTTGTTTTCTTTATTCACCCCTTTTTTCCTAGCGAAATCAAAAAAAAAAATAGTACCTTATCCTTCACAAAACATTGGTATAAAAAAAATTACAAGAGATAAGAAATAAGTGAAAGATTCATCTTATGAGACCCCATAATATTACCCTCACATTTTCTCCTCTTTAGAGAAGAAAAAGATTTGAGGAGAAATTGAGGGGCTTTCTATTATGAAGATAGACACTATGTTAGAGTTTCTTTTTCTTTTACGTAGATTTAGGCTTCCCAAAAAGCCTCTAATCCCCCCTTACTTTTCATTTTCTTTATTCACCCCCTTTTCCTTAGAGAAATCAAAAAGAAATTAGAACCTTATCCTTCGCAAAACGTTCGTCAAGAAAAGCAAATTCCTAATGGGGAGCATCTTGGGTTTTATTATCATTGCGTGGTCCCTCGCTCTAATCATGTGATCAGCCCCCAATTCAAACATCTTTCGCCATGTGATCAGCCGGAGAAGCTGTGAAAACAGGGTTTGTGGGGAGCAGACGTATCATTAGTTTTAGGGCAGCTTCCATTGACGATTGACCTTTTTCCCTCCCCCTTTTCTTTTACTTTCAGGTCGGGCCGGAAACACGATCACTCGAATCCCATGTGTGAATAGATTACAAACCTCGAGGACCTTTTCCCTTGGAATATCCATCGATACCGACCGTCACCGGACCGCCATTAGCGCTCCGCCCTTTTACTCTCAAGGCTCGAGCGGGGGGTCAGATCTTTTTCCGTGTAACCCACGTATGACGTCGCTCTACAGGAAAGATCTCCGGTCAATTCGTCGTGATCAAGGGGCCGTTGCGAACATTGATTGCTCTCGACCGTGGAAAACTTAGTCCAGGAAGGTACCCATGAGATGTAATTTTCTAATGTCCTAATAGCACCAACCTGTTGCCATCACATACTTATCTTTCCATGTATGCAATTCCTCTCTCTCTCTCTCTCTCTCTCTCTAAATGTCTATTCCTACGGAAAAGGACGAATGGCACTCAAAAGAAGAATGGAAATTAAGAAAACGCCAAAAGGGCGTTTCGAAATGTTTTTCTGGGAACCGAAGGGTCACCCATCACTCCTCTCCCCCGCACTCCTTTTTATTTTCTAGTACCTCTCTCTCTCTCTCTCTCTTCGCTAACTGGACGACGTCAATGCGTCCCCTGTTCGGCGCGGCCCCGCGTCCTAATGCTCGGCACATGACGAAAGGTGTGGAAAAGGAGCAGGGGAGAAGATGCAACCAAAATCAATCAATCACGACATACATTGAACCCGATACACACGATAGTAACGAACAAAAGAACAAATCTTTGTTTACGCGTGTCGAGAAAAGGGGGCGGTCCGCCGAGCCGACCATCCAAAGGGGCCGCGACGAAGAAAAGGACGACGACGGCGGTGTGCTCCCGTCCCCATCCCGATCCGCACGCGTTCTCGAATGATAAAGAAAAGAACGATTCAGGTGGAGGAGGAGGGTCGATGCGTACGTGTCGAAAGAACGTCGCGTTCGATCACGCTTGCGCACCTAACCGACGGATTTGACCCAACGGAACACGACCGGACGAGGGAGGAGGAAGGAGACAAAATGCTGAGTTAACCCATTTTGGATCGCTCTCCTGATCTTTCTGTTTCTCTCATCCCCCACCACCACCATGACCACCACCATGACCACCACCACCATCCCATGAATATAATAATTGAAAAGGAAACAGTGAGGAGGCGATAATGGAGACAAACCAGAGAGACTGGCGGAGGAGCAATCCCGTCTCCGCCGTGTGGCGGCCGCTGCCCGCCCGCCCGCCCTCCGGCCCTTCCTCCTCCTCCTGCAGGAAAAGGGCCCCCGCGTCGGGTACCGCTTGTCCTCACTCTCATAGGCTCAGGCCCACCCTCTCTGCCATTTCAATCATTTGAAGCGTCTCCTTCTTCTTCTTTGAAAAAAATTTATTGCAGAAGAACCTCCTTACAATATACACTGTTCCTTCCAATTTTTTTTTTTTTTTACTATTTCTTGACTCGCTATGGACTGCCTTGCAAGGTGAGATCATATATATATTTATAGAGAAAAAGGACAAGAGGAAAATGGGAAAAAGAAATGGGAAAGAAATAAGAAAAAGAAAAAAAGGGGCTAAAATCTGGCGTTTTCGAAGCCGTGCAAATCGCTAACCCGGTTCATCGACTTCCTCATGATGGCCACCTTGGCCAGCCTCTCCGCCGCCCTCCACGCCGACGTCGGCGTCAGCGGCTCCGGCTTCTCGCCCGCCCCCCGAGCGGCAGCGAAGCCGGGGGGAACTCGCCTCTCGTCGGCGGCGGCCGCCCTGGCCCTCTGGGTTTGCCTGACCCGCTGGAGCTCCGCCAGCTCGGCCTCCAGGCAGCGCATGAACTCGTCGGCGGAGGTCAGGCCGGACTGCACCAGCAGCGCCCGGGCGGAGGAGAGCAGGTGGTAGGCCCCCGACGCGTCGCTGCGCTCGGCCAGCCGGCGGGACTCCGCGATCGCCCGCGCGGTGACGTGGAGGTTCTTCAGGCGTTGGATGCCGCGTGGGGACGATGATCGGACGGCGTGGGGACGGGGTACGGGGATCGGCTGCTCCCGCGAGTACACGAGCTCACGCGTCAGTGGGTCCCGGTAGGACGAACCCACCGACATCACGTGGTGGGACCCGCTGAGCCTCAGCTCCACCAGCAGCTCCCTCTCCTCCTCGGCGAAGAGGTCGCCGACCCGGATCAGACCGGACCCGAGCGACGCGGGCCGGCCCATCAGGGAGTAGACCGCCGTGATCTCGACCCGGTCTGAACCGGAGATGAACCCGAGCTGGAGCTTCAAGTCCTGCACGACGACGCACATCAGGCCGCTCAGGCACCGGGCGAAGGACTCGTCCTGCGCCGCAGCGTGGCTAGACGTGCTGCCGCAGGGGTCGCAGAAGCCGACGGCGTGGACGGGGATGTCGCCGAAGCGCGTGGACGACACGATGGAGTTCCGCCTCTGCTTCGCGGCGTTGGCGTGCACGCGCTGGTCCTGGCCGTCGGATAGGAGCACGATCGTCGCGGCGGGGTTCTTCTCGCGCCGGTCCTCGAGGACTTTCGCTGCCTTCCTCAGCGCGTCGTTCACCAACCCCGGCTGGCCGGTGCAGCCGATCGCGTCGACGATCCGCCGCGCCGACCGGCGACCGGTCATCGTCATCCTCTTCAACGGCAGGAGCCGCTTGGAGGTGGTGGAGAAGGCCACGATGGACAGGCGGTCGGTCTCGCCGAGCGAGGAGATCACCAGCCGCATCGCGCGCTTCATCATGAGGAGCTTCTCCCCGCTCATGCTCGCGCTCACATCCAGAACCGTCACCAGATCGATCGGAGCTCTGGCCGACGCCGACCTCGTCGCCGCCGCCGGCGCTTTCACCTTCAGAACCACCGCGCACGTCCCATAGCTCTTGTTCGCGGAAATAACCGCCGCTTCAGGCAGCAAGCTCACCTCGACGTTCCTCCCGTTCCTCTCCTCGTCCGACAATCTCATTCTGCTCAACGGCGACGCCGACGAGCCGACGCAGAAGCCTTGAAACTCGACATCCTCCTCTCCGTACTGATCATCTTCGTTGCTCTCGTCCGATTCCGGAATCGGATTGAATCGAGAGACGGAGCGCGGGGACAGCAGCGACTCGTCGTCGTCGTAGACCCGCAGCGGCTTGGGCTTGGCATTCGCGATCTTCGACCCGGCGTCGTCGTCGTCGTCTTCCCCGCCGATCTTGTGCGCGTCGAGCAAGGGAATCTCCTTCCAGCAGGCGCTGCAGACCGGGCAGGCGAGGACCCGGTGCTTCTTGACGTGAGCCGCGACGCAAGGGAAGTGGAAGGTGTGGGTGCACTCCGCCGTGAAAATGGCGGTCCCTTGCCCTGTTTTCACGCTCTGCAAGCAGATTCCGCATCTCGTCTGGCAACGACAGCGACGACGAGCGTCACGAAGAATGCGACGAAACCGGCAAAAAAGGTGAGGAAAAGCAGAGACCAAATTCGGCGGTTCGGCATTAATTAGAGGAATGATGAGAGAGAGGATCTCGCTCGCTTACTCTGGACAGACGGAGGCTCGCCTTGAGGAGAGAGAAGCCGGACGGCGATCTCGGGGACGACGGATTCGAGTGATTACTGAACAGCGCCGGGCCGTTGCTCTGGTGGCGCTCGCCGCCGCTCCTCTTCGGAGCCGGAGAAGGCGCTGTCGTCTTGCACTGGAGCCTCGGGCTGCTCGCCGCGGACGAGGCCGGCGTGGCCGCAGCGGCGGTGCGGCAGCGGAGGCCGGGGCTGGGCGCCGGCTCCGGCCGCGGCCGCGACTGGGACTGCGACTGAGACTGCGACCGAGGGGGAGAAGAACCCGAATTTGGAGGAGATCCTGGGACTATTTCCGGTGCTGCTGCCGCTGCCGCCGCCATTGTTGTTGCCGCCGCTGAGCCGGGGGAGCTTGCAGGAGAACGTCTTGGCGACGCCGCCGGTGGCTCCGGCGGGTCCGGCGTCGCCGCCGCCGCCGTCGTCTTTGGGGATGGAGGTGCAGAACGCTCGTCTCCAACCGAGGACCATCGTTCGCGTGGCGCTGTTATCTGTCGCTTTGCAGTGGATGGATTCTTCAAGAGGTTCTAAACATGGAGGGAGATGGGATGGACGAAGAAGAAGAAGATCACTTGCAAATGGAGGAAGCTCTCTCTTTGCTCTGGCACTAGCTTCTCGAATATATTTGAAAACCTCTCCGTGTCTCTCTCTCTATCTCTAGCTCAGAGCTCTGAGCTTTTCTCCGGTGCGGTTTAAGGTAAGAGAGGATTACGATATAAAAAGCTCTATCGGAGGAAAATAATCCGAATGCATTTATTTTTTTATTTAATTTATTTACATTTTAAATTGCGAAAGGGAGGATTGGAAAATAGTTTATAATGGAGTGGTGGGGTTTTTGGTGTATTGGGATTTTAAACATGGTGACTGGGAACTGGCAACTGGCGGTTCCCTTCTTTTTTTTTCTTTTCTCTTTTTTCTCCATTTCTTTTTTTTCTTTTTGGCCCTGGCTTGCCGTGGCGGTCAACGGGGCCGGCTCTTCTTTGATAAACTCGAGCCTTCCTTCACTCGCGGCGCGGTCGACCGTTGACCGATCTGGAAGGGTGACTCACATGGGAGCCGTATTGGCCGTCGCTTGAATTTTGGGTGTTTTTGCAATATTTCGATTATTTTTGCATTAGCGAAAAAATTCTCTTCACTATTTAGGTGAAAATGCCACTACTGCTATATATGATATAAGTGATCGAAACACTATAATAGATCAAGGAAAAAAAAGGTATCGATTGATTCTGCAATCATACTTGGATCGCATTTGGAAGAGTGCTGACGGAATTTTTTTTGGATAACGCAGATGATTTTCAACTCAAAGGGTTTTTCTCTTTTTTGAGATGCAAATAGCGTTTGATAAATTACAATTGAAAAATAAACAGGACAAAAGAAACAATGCTATAGTAAAGAATTAAAGGGCTTTGACAATGCTAACTTTGGCTTGAAGGCCCTTGATTTGTTGTCAAACACCTCGACTTTAGCAAATCCATTCGAAATGTCGTGTCAAAACAGCTTTATCAATCGATTCAAGAAGGGGGTGAACCATGATCTCTGCCGCCTCCTTACCCACTATGTGTTTCGGGTGTAATTCTCATTAATATTTATTGTATTTCTCAATATTTTCGCGTAAGATCGACCGGTAAATTTGTGAATTTCCTGAATCCGGTGGATCGACCTCGGTAAGGTGCACCTTTTATCCGGACACGGAATTGGGGGGAGGATAATGCCTTAAATGTGGAGGAGGTGGGGAAGGAGAGGAACGGCCTTTATCACGTACAGAATGTTTCCAATGCCTATCATGTGCGCCTTGCATTGTGGTATGGCATTATACTCCTCCTTCATTATGTCATCTTCTCTCTCTCTCTCTCTCTCTCTCTCTCTCTCTCTCTATATATATATATATATATATGACATGGAATTTTGGGAACGCCTTAAATGCGGTGCGTTGAAGGGCAAGTGCCTTGTTTCACACCAAACACAATACATTAAAGAAAAATAAAAATAAAAGCATTTTCCCTTAAAAAAAAAGGGATAATTTCTACAAAGTCTCGTAAGAACTGATAGCCTCATTCGTAACTAATTTCCGTATCTCAAAAAATCTCAAATCCCTAATACTAACATCACATTTACCCTTCAGCAGATTTTTCAAAATTTGTGCAAAATTAGTAAGTTTTACCATTTTTCCTAATCAAAGATTTCGATGATCCTAATATCTTTTTTGGGACGTTAAAATCAATTTATTCATATATCAATTTGAGATTTTCGACATGTGATAAACGAATTAGGGGGCCAACGTTGTACGAATTTATTAATTCGAAATATCATTATGACATGAAAATTACCTTGGAGGTGATTGTACTAGGCTACAGTTTGTAGCATAAGTGTACTTACTAGAAAAAAGAAAGAAGACAAGGAAAATAATGGGGGGTGTGTTTCTATCTCTTTTTACGTGCAGAAGTGTCCAGTTGTTCGATGGCTAGAGTAGGGGGCAGGGGCTGGGGACCCACGGTTCGTTCGGTAGCGAATTTAATGAAGTGGGGTGGTGGTCGTGGTGGGGAAACTTCGAGGATTGGCCACCGATTGAAGACCGGTAAATGGTAAAAGAAAGATAAAAGAAAAATGGGAATAAGCCATCAAAAATTCTAAATTTTACTTTCTTTGTGATATAACGTGACATATTTATAAAAACATTTTTCTTATGATGTAAAAAATTCCAAACTAAAAATTTGATATTACAAAAAAATTCGAGATTTTTGGTGTTATAGAAGGAAATTTAGGATAATTATGTTACATGGTAAATATGTCATATAAATACAAATTTAGAATTTTTAGTATTGTAAAAAATTCTTCAAAATAGATGTATCATCGTGGGCAAAATTTGAAGTTTTTTGTCGCTTTTACCCGATAAAGATTGCACAATTGCAAAGAATGATGACCATCCAAAGAGCAAAACTCCATACCATTTTTTTTTCTATTTGAGCAAAAAAGAAAGTTTTTTCCATTATTGTATAAGAACTTCATGCAGTACCACCTTACAAAAGGTTGAACTTTTGGAACAGACCGTCACCTCGACCAACTTTGATATGATGAAATTTCATTTTGAAAAATAGAAAATAATTTTTTAAAAAAAAGAGTTTATATAAATCCTCTCGTACTACCCTGAGCATCGCGTGGCCTGATTTTCTAGCATAATCCAAGACAAAGGACGCACGAAGGGAAACCGAGACCAAAAACACAACCACCAAATCAAAAAATCATATACCAAAAAAAAAAAATTAATAAAAAAAAAGGGAAATGAGCACTGACCGAAGTCCACTATTTTTTTGGGTTGTTTAATTGTCGTTCCGACACCTACTCTCCTCGAGCCAAACCTTAATTTAACAGAACATGTCGTCGCCTCTCTAATCTCACTTAATCCATTAGAAAGATTCTTCAAACTTTGACTTCTGATTGGTACGCCCCTGTAGTCCTCCATGAACAGCCAAACAGAAATCATCATCTGCATCCGTACCTAGGGTTGCCACTCAAATGGGCAACTTCAAAGCGCCAAGTGTAGCCCTCACCGGATCTGGCGAGGGCTTGCCTAAGTAAAGGTTACCGACGATAATAAAAAATAGTAATAATGATAATAATAATAATAAATTCAGAAAAAATTTTAAATTTTAAAATTTGCTCAAGTCAAAACCGGTTGTGTCATGTAGAATAGCAATTGTCTGGACAATATTGACAAATCGTCGAAATATTCACGAGTAAATTAGTGCAATTGTCAAAATTTCAAACACGTCAATACCGGTTATGTTGGCAATTTTTAGCTAGATGGATTATTGCCACAAGGTTTAGGAGTCAATTGTTCCAATGACCATACATTTCACTTGGGAAGAAGGAGGTAGGGAACTTGATTTCCCACCTACTTGAGAGAGGGCTGGACTAGGAACGCACGAGAGAAGAAGTAGGGTTTAATGCATAATAGCTTATAAAATAAATATACAATAGGATTGAATAAAATAAAAATTAATATAATTGAAATATTTATAATTAAATCGAAATGAATTCAATAGATTTAGGACTTTTTTTCCTTTTAAACCCATGTCGGCATTTCACAACCGGCTTTCATATCTTTTCCGTCCTCTTTTGGATCCTCATGATACCCAATCCAATGATACAATGTACCACAACAACAGCAGGAGAGGGGGGGTGCTCAGCACCTATCTCGAAATTCAATTAGGCCGGGGGCAATTATTGCTCCCCACACGTAGTGGGCCAATAGAAAAGGGTCGCATAATGGCATTCAGCTGTAGTTTACTCGCTCGACACATGAAAATCAATGCCAAAACCTTTCCTTTATGGACATGATTGTGCCGTCTTTTTTAATTCATCTAAGTGGCCCACGTGGTGTAGTTAATATGAAATCGAGAGATGGTAAAAAAGTGTCACTTTTCGGAAAAAAATTAGCTAATCGACATTAAATTTATTATATAAATATCATTTCAATCATGAACTTATTAATTTAGTTCTAAATAACTATGTAAAATTCAATATAGTCATTTCAATCAATTTTCACAGGAAATTGGTAACGTTTTAATTCATCTAAGTGGGCCACGTGATGTAGTTAATGAAATTGAGGGATAGAAAAAAATTTGTCACTTTTCGAAGAAAACTGCCTAATCAATTCTGAATAATATATTGTATGGATGTCATTTCAGTTATAAATTTTTCAATATAGTTCTGTGCTTTTATGTGAAATTCAATGTAGTCCTTTCAATCAAATTTTATTAGAGATTAATGACATGACTATCCAATCATCATTGATCGTTGCCTAATTTCTTAGGGTTTTGCATGTATTGAGTGTTTTTTGTCCCATCTTTGTAGTGGGAATTTGAGGAAATGGGTTTCTTGCATAGAAGTTCAATAGGATGATTAGGTTACCCAATTCGGGGACATAATAATGATTAACCAAGAACCGCAAAAAGAGGTTGTATTATCAACAATTATTTTCCCGGGCAAGTATTATTGCTCCACAAACGGGTTTCATTATTTGGCAAAGTGCGCTTTTAACAAAAGGTAGTGCTTAACAACTCAGAATTACAAACCAAAAAAAGGAAAGCTTTTCAGGAGACCATTTTTAAGATATGAAACCGATCATTCATGCATATGTGCTGCAACTAAACCTAGCAAATGAGAAGATTGTTAGCCAAAAAAATAAAAACGAGTGGGTCAGATTGGATTTGGATGGATCTAAAATAATTTAAACCTCGATTGACCTCTATTAATCTATTTTTGTGCAATATGATCTTGGTGACACGTGTCTGACATGACCCAATCCAAATCTAGCTTACATCCAACCTAATCCGGACTTCAATTCTTGGCAATAATTATTTCCTCTTTAAGAGGACAACATAATCAATGCATGCATTTTGGAATGAGTAAAAATCTCTCTATTTTGTTAGACAATTTCTCACTAGTGTAAGCTTCATAAAGTCAATTTAAAGCTTTTGTCGGAAAGAGGAAATAAACCTCGTTTGTTCTCAATGTTTATGTAAGAATTTCAAAAGATTGGTAGAGATGACAAGACCATTGAGGCCCCAAGTACAAAAAAGAGTAAAAATCCACTAAAATCTCTTGATTTTATTAAATCTTCCTTCCGGCGGCCACATTAGGAATTCATGACGTGGATCGACCCTTGATTAAGAGAGTTCAAACCCCTTGAATATGACCAATGGGAGATCTCGAATTTTAGGTTAGGTATGATATCGGAACTTTTAACGGAATTTTTTTAGCGTGGCTCTTTTTGGAATTTCTTCACCTAATATGATCTTGTACTTTTATTGCTGAGCTGGCTCGAACCCAATTTTTTTTTGTTGCTTTCTTCGCTTTTCAATCTTCATATCAAAAAGAAAAAGAAATTATGGAGATCACCATATAATTATGTAGCGACTACTAGAATAATAATTTCACGGGGTTCAAAAAGTTAATAGAGATAACAGGCATACTCATTATGCCAACATATTGTAGACTAATACGCCATCATTTACATTATTGTTGAGTGCATATCGAATCTATGCTATTAGTGTGTATGACTGGGGGCGTGTGTATGTTTTTTTCTTTCTTTTATTTGTTTTAGAAAAGAGCAATATTGTAATTAAAAATATGACTCAAAATAAGAATCTAATAGATAATATTGTAAATTGCTATAATTATATAGCGTACATTTGTTGCGATTTATGTGTTTGGTAATGCATATTTAAAAAAATGCATTATGCGAAATATAGGAAAATACTTACTATAGTTGAGCATCCTTTTCACCATGGGCATTACACAATGATTAAAGATTAATTTGATTGTTTTTTAAAATAGAGATTTTCTTCGAAGTTTTTCTATAAAATATTAAAAAAAACCTCTTTTTGGGGGGGGGGGGGGTGGTTCTTAAAAGACATTTTAGAAGTCTGAAATGTGGGCCAATTGTACATGAGTTACTTCTTAAGCAATGCATGTGAATGGTACTTGCTTGGTGGAAGATTAATTTATGCTCTATTTGTTTCGCGAAAAATAAATGATTTTAATTTTTTTAAAATCACTTATATTAATTAAAATAATTAAGAAATGAAAAATGTTGTGATTATAGTTGATAATCTATATCTAGATATTTACATTGACGAAAAATATATTTTATGTTTATTCATTTTTGCAAGTAATGGAAGCGATCATTTTTTAGGAAAATATTTTCCAAACATTTACATGGACGATAAATTATTGTCATTCTCTATCTATCTATGAATGATTAGGGGCAATGTGAATAGCATGTTGATGATGCAACCCCTCAAGTGAGCTTGCTCGAGGGTAGTCTATGTTTTGTCGACACCTTAAACCGAACATTCCAACAAAGAGTTAGGTAAATTCCAACCATGTCCAAACACTTCTCTTTCCGACAAAAGAACATGATGTGGCCCCTCAGCAATTGTTTTTTTTTCAATTATTTACCTATGACTAACCAATTACAAAGCTTTGGCTTGCCTCGTTACCAAATATTACATGACTTGCAATAATGTACACTTACTCTCGAGTGATTTGTGAACTTTTTGATTGTGGATTTGTATTTCCCAATCGCTCTTCAATCTAAAAACACCTTAATTTATTTGTGGCATACATTCAGCAATGCCGTGGCTAGCATAACCTTGGTTCTGCTCTCACTAATCCAATGATGAAGTAAAGGTGAGGGGCTTGCCCAAAATGAGCAATGGCATCATACAATAGTGTCCAACTGGTCGCCTCTCCTTCTCACCATTTTACTTGTAAAAGGAAAAATATTACATAGCAAAGACTCATCCTTACATAATAAAGGCTACAATTCAATATTATGCTAGACATCATATAGCTACTTTTTAAAAATAGAGTGTAACATCACAAAAAATTCCAAATTGGTATATATTTGACAATTTCACCTAAGATTAAATTTTTTACCACAAAAAGCCCCCCAAACCCATATACCCCGTGATAAATTTCCCTTCATTTGTGGCTTTTGTTGATATTAATACAATTTGATAGAACCTAACGGGGAAGTAAATTTGTTCCAAATGTATAAGTTTTGGGGTTTTTTATAGTAAAAAAAATTATTTTGAGATAATTTTATTACAATTTATTAATTCTAAATTTTTTGTGATATTAATTCCACCAAATAATCCATTGCCCTTTTGTAAAAATAAAATATAAGGATCGATCAATTATTGATCAAGAAAGGATAAAGGAACAAAAGAAAATGGATTTCATCTCTGAAACTCGAGACCGACATTGATGCTACCCTACCTGCACCGTCGCAGTCCTTTCGCTGTCGTCGAATAGGCTCTCGCAGTTTCCCTCTTCTGGCCCCATAAAAAAGACAGAAAAAAGAAAAAAAAAGGCTTTTTTGTTTTTCTAGGGACGGGGTCGATTCGACAAAAATTAGAAAAATGGAGGGTCAAAAGTCAAATTATTCTCGATTTCTTAACGCCGTTAACCCCGGCTGGCAGTCCGCCGCCTGGGGAAACCCCCCCCCCCGGGGGGGGGCCGATGGGACGGCGTCGGTCATCTCTCCGTCCAATCTCCGCCTCGGGAATTGCCGTCGCGAAACGTCACCGGGTAATTAGTGTCAAATAATTTTTACCCCTTCCGGTTTTTCTGAGTTTTTTTAACCTATTGGGGGGTGGTCCCCGCCACCTACCTCCTCCTTTGCCCTTTTCTTCTTCTTGTTCTCCCGGTTGACTATGTTGTCTTGCTTCGGGATTGGTCGCGGAGCTTTAGCCGGTGGCCGGTCGCCGGTCGCCGGTCGCACCAGTGCAGTGTTCTTTTTTTTTTTTTCGAAAATCTATCTTCCATTAATTTATAAAAAAGTTACTGTAGAACCTAAATTGTACTCATTATAACATATTCACTCCAAATTTTTTTACATTAAAAATCATAAATTTTATATAAGACATTTGTTCCAAACTCGTATAACATAATGCATTTATCCTAAATTTTTTTAACATCCAATTTATCTCAAACTTTTTATTTTCCCTAACTTTTTTTTGAGTGTCAAAAAAATGGTGTCAAATAAATTTATGGATAAAGATTTGAGGTGTTTGATGTTACAAGAAATAATTTATGATGAATATGTTGTAGTGGTAAAGTTTGAGGTTTTCATACGTTTTCTCCATTAATTTCAATTTTTTATTTTTTATTTTCCGATTTCCGATGTTTGAAATTTAGATTTGATATTTTATTCTCGCGAGGGACGTGAAGTCTACTACGCGGTCTACTACGCGGTCAGAGGAGGGGCCTAAATGCAAAGTCAGAGCAAAGAACAGCAAAAACCTTTAATTTTGTTATTTCCGAGGTGGCCTCTCTTTTCAGAGCCAGCCTCTCTCTCTTGGTACGAGTTGTACCACTGCCTGCCCCTTGACCTTTCTACAGATTTTCCAATCCCCAACTTACTATTTAAACGCCATTTGAATATTTTCTTTAAGGTCCCTTTTTTCCCTTTTTTACAAAAAAAAAATCACTTTTAAAAAAATTTCTTAAATAATCAATTATAAAGATGAATGAACAAAAATATTTAGATGTAAATTGTTATCTATAGCAAAAATATGTTTTTGAATAATTATTTTAAGTAATATAATAAATCATTTTGAAGGAAAAAGGCTTTTGGATTATTTAGTTTTTATGAAATAAACGGATTCTAAAATGTTTGCTTTTATGTTCCTATCATAGTTTTGGATAAACCAGGGTTAGATCAATCCAAAATTTTATATTGAGTTGGTTCTAGGATCAGGCCCTGCACTAAAGCATTTTACCTATTGTATTATTTTGTTTATTTCATGAATTATGACTCTCGATTTGTTGAAGATATCCATGTCATCGCAACTAAGGCATTGTGTCGGTCATTGGGCTATCTCTCGCCTGTATGATTCCTTTGCATTTAGGTGTTATATCAGACATAGGAAGGAAACTAAAATACTTATCATATCTTTGATTGATACTATTATAGTTGGATCAAATCCTATGCTCATTATTAAATAATTCAAATCAAGATTTGCAAACATAGGTTTTTCATCATCTAGAAATGTTTGCAATTGGCATGCATCGTTGATGTCGAGCCATTGTTGAGAGTCTTGGACCATAAAAGCGATATAGGTCAAACTCGACTACATGTATAATGAGTGTTCTAGTGTTTTTTAGGAAGATGATGCCATGTGAATGTTTAATACTACTATTGTGGACAAGAGTACTTGTCTCTTAACATGGTTTAATTGCGAGTCGAGTGAATTTAGTATTGATAATTATTAGACTTCTACAAATTCTATTAATGATAAACTAATACTAGCTTAGTTATACTATAATATACATTAATAGCCATTGAATCTCATAATGTCATAATTACATATTTTTGAGAGCAGTTAAAATCACTTCACTAGCATTTCAAAAAGCAATTCATCCGACGGGATCAATTTAGGCTCAGTTTGTTATACGAAAAATAAATGATTTTGAAAAATATTTTCTTAAAAATGATTGTTTGTATTACTCAAAATAATTAACCAATAAAAATATTTTTTTATTATCAAAAATATTTTATGCCTAAATATTTTTGTGAATGATAAAAATATTTTTTGTTGATTTATTTTTATAAACAATACAAACGATGGCAATTGACTAGATACATTATATTAGAAAATCTTGAAAATTTTTAGAAATCAATTGACACAATGAAAAAGATGATTGAATTAGCATATGTACAATATGTTTAATTGCTCTTCCAAATTGCATTAGTAATGAAATTTATTTCATAACAAAAAAATAGATGTAGGATTTTTTGTAATTTTCTCTTAATCACTTATTATGCTCGATGAAGGAATTTACAATGGATTTGTTCACTTTTTTATAATCATCTGATGTATTTTATACTAAATATTATTTTGTTAAAATGCGTAATTTAGCTCTATCCATTTCAAACACAATGTAATAACCTGATAAAAATCACAGGTACTTCCATATCCTAGCATTGTATAATATAAAGGGTTTCAAGAACGATAAGTTCAACATGATTTAAACAAAAAAGGACTTTATGGTTATTGCTAAATTACTTTATTAGGATTAGCAAGATGAAGATGATTACAAATACAAATTTTGTTTGGGTGACTTATGACAACTTCTTTTCTTTTTTTATCAAAATATCAATATTTATAAAGATATTAGATGGTTTTTCCATTCTTGTATAGACAATCGTGCAGTGGTGGATTTTACGAGGGACGTGGAAAAGTACCTACTGCTCGTGGCTAGTTGACAGTGCAAAAAGCTTGAGCAACCTTTCCCCCGATGGCCGAAGGACCAGTCAAATCAATTTTGTATGTCACTACGACAGAAAAAAAGAAGAAGCCAAACGTTAAATTTGTCCAAATATAAAAAAGATTAATATTGCGAAAAATCGAAAATTAATATAATATAAAAAATCATAAATTGATATATCTATGACAAATTTATTTTTCATTAGTTTCTATTAAATTTTATAGTCAAATTGTCAAGTTGGATGATGCGTGTCAGTTAATTAATATATTAGTTTGAAGTTTTACATTATATCAATTTGTGGTTTTTTTATTGTATAATTTAATTTAATGGAAACGAAAAGTAAATTATCACAAATATGCAAGTCCACAAAAATTAGTTTGCGGTGAACTTTGTGCATGTGTATCGATTTTGGATTTTTTTATGGTATCAACCTATATATAATGAAAAAAGGTTAATGCTTTGAAAACCCACAACTAGCATACTTATGATAACTCTATCTCAAATTAATTTTTGACCACTTAAAATCTCAAACTGATATATTTGTGACAAATTTATTCCAAATGACCACAAAAAATCGAAAATGTATACTTGTGACAAATTTATCTCAATACTAAATTTTTGATTACCTAAAATCCCAAACAGATACATTTATGATAAATATACATTTCATTAAATTGGATTAATATTACAATAAACCACAAAACTGGTACAATTATTATAAAAGGAGAGTAAAATTCTAAACCGATACACCAGTCAACTATCACGTATCATCAAACTCAGTAATTTGATAGTAAAATTTAATAAGAACTAGTAAATGGTAAATTTGATATAAGTAATACCAATTTGGGGTAAATTTGTCAAATATATATTAGTTTGGATTTTTAGTGATCAGAAAATTAGTTTGAAATAAATTGGTCACAGATGTATCGGTTTGATTTTTTCAAGGTATTAACCCATAGAAAAAAGCCACTTAACATTTTGCAAAGAGTAAAAATGACTAAGGGGTTTTCCATAACGACAACGATGACGACGACGACGACAACAACAACAACAACAATAATGGATGATGACATAAATGGTCCATGAAAATGAATAATGTCATTTATGAATTTTTAATTTATTCAAAGTTCAAGGATAGTGTTGAACATTTTTATATAGTTGATAGACTAAATTGAAAATGTATCAAAAGTCAATGAGTTATATTGAATAAATTAAAATTTCAAAAACCACATTACATATTAGGTTAAAATTTGACGACCACATTTAAACAAATTGAAAATTCATGGACCACATTGTCTACAGGACCAAAGTTTATGAATCATTTATGTCATTTATCCTAACAAAAATAGTTATAGTGATGACAAAGTATTCAATATTTTTGGTTTTTAAAACTCATATAAACTAATATAGAAGACAAAAAATTTATTATCTATGATCTAACCATGTATTTGTCGAGGATAAAACAATGATCCCTCAATTTGTGAAACAAAAATAAACTTAAAAATTACTAATATATCAAATTATAGACAAGAAACCATGTTAAAAATGAAATCACATTCAAATTTATTTCGTTAATCGAATTGTAAAATTAAAACAAATGCGTATCCCTAATGACATTTTTTATCCATTCCACGATTGGTATAAAAAAACTTCATATTATCATTTCTTCGATGAATGATGTGTGTATCTAGATTTAGTATTACTTTACTTCTTCAGCATTTTAACTACCCATTAGCGATAATAAATATCATTTTTCTTACTATCAATATGCCCCTATAAGAAGTTAACAGTAGAATATTAAGCAATTTGAGAAACAATGCTCAGTATAGCAAAAGGAAAATAAAATAAAGGAGATTATTCAATTTGAGAAGTACTTACCAAAAATAAGAAAGCAATAATGATATAATTACATTTTTCTGCAAAAGGGGGAACAAACAATAGCCTCTCAAAGGGCACAACGTACTGAAAAACATGTTCATGCTAATTATGATTAAAATCTCATAAACATTTTTATATGCTAGTATTGTTTTTAGTTTGATTCCACATGGTCACAGTAACTAAGAATCCACGTGTCAAGCTGGAGAACACGACCTGTACATCTTTCTTTTTTTTGTATTTAAAGAATTCGAACAGGACCCTTTTCCTGGGAAAATAAAAAAATGTTTTGACATTATCTAGGAGTAAGTTATGTGCCAAGTGTTCCGGCACACCCTCCAAGTAACATGTTACTGCTTGATAATCCTAATACACGGTCGACACGATGCTTAAACTTAGCCTCCTCATATAAACAGCATGTTCCCACATCCAAATAATAAATTCCACATTTATTAAAAAATTAAACGAAAATAATTTTTTTTAAAATTACGAATATAAGAAAAATCCGCTTCATTGTATTCCCTTCTGCTTGGTTAAAGAAACACATGCCCCTGCCTTTGACTATACTTCATCATTTAATAATTAAATAGAGTATCATTAATATTTAAATGAAACTTGTATGCTTCTAGTGGTACTGTCAAGACCTAACCCATCTCCCCTGTTGATTCGAAGCGGAATTGAAAACTTGCACAAAATATATCCTTGCATAAATCAAAACCCTATGCCTACTATTATATTTCCATATTGATATTCCAATTCGCTTGTTCTAGATATGATTCATGACCAAGAGATCTTATCATGCTTGGACTTGAAAGAACCCTGCCATACCTTTGCGCCATAATAATTATAAAGAGTTATCAAGAGGACATTCATTTCTTTTTCTTTTTCTTTTTTCGGTCCGAACATTCATTCTATTTTATTTTGTCTATAAATGGAAAAACAATATGAATTTTCATGTGAATGTGACATTTCTTGGCTTCACCTAGGGCTTTAAGTACATTGTAATGAAAGTGATTTTTCTTCAATAGAACAATGCAATTTCCTTTAATTAGATGGAGGTGTTTCCAACAATGCAAACCCTAGAAGGGTCCTGAAGTCACGATGCTTCAAAGGTG
The DNA here is from genome assembly GCA_014858505.1 of Corymbia citriodora subsp. variegata. NCBI lineage: Eukaryota > Viridiplantae > Streptophyta > Magnoliopsida > Myrtales > Myrtaceae > Corymbia > Corymbia citriodora. The sequence continues at coordinate 8,071,885 of CM026418.1, read as the reverse complement.
AGAATGTCTATTAAAGGGTCCGCAACACATTGATAAAAAACGGTATGCCGCCACCACCACTCACCTATAGTATTATTTAAAAAATAATAATTTAGGGTTAAACAAATCCTAAGGAAAGGATCACCCTTGCACATGATCTTGAGACATGCCCACATGATGGATCCACAAACACATCTCTTGGACTTTCAAAGGGGGTCATGATTAAATTAGTCTCTCTAGCAAAAATCTTGTATTTGTAGATGGCACGGCCCTTTTGTTTAATAGACCTTTAATTTTTTGTGAATCAAGTAAAGGAAATGAGTGAAGGGCTTGACCACATGATGGAGAGTTTTATATACTGCTTTAATGCTACGAAGCCAAGATTTTGTGCAAGAATCTTTCGACTTTGAGATTATGAGGGATAAAAGCGATAGAATCGATACCTCCTAATGGGGTTGCTAGCGCCTAGGCGAGGGTAGGCAACCTTCGCTGATAGAAAGGGAGGGCCAGCAAGCCCTTGCTAGAGCAACCCTCTCCTAGATCTAGGTGAGGGTTGCCCACTCTTACCCTAGCCTAGGCGAGGGTTATTGTCCCTTGTGTGATGTCGGCGGCCTTCACCCAATGCCCTCAGACTTGAGGTGAGGTCCGGGGCGCTTGGCAAGGGTTGCTAACCCTAGCCTAGATTTGGAAAAGGGTCATCGCCTTCTCTCGCCTCTGGCAAGGGTCGCCGGCCCTTGCCTAGGCACTAGTGACCCTGCCAACTAGCGTCACCACCCTACCAGCGATGGGTCGGTGACCATAAGCGAGAGGGAGCCCTCCTTCTTGTCTCTGTTCTTTTTTCTATTTTCTTTTAATTTAAGTTTGTTTTTTTATAGAAAGAAAAAAATAGAAAGAAGGAAAAAATTTGAAAGATAAAATTGCCCTTATCAAATAGTTAGTTAAGGCCTTTTTTGAGATCGATATAATCATTTTATGCCCTTATTTAAAATAAAGTTTACTTCAAGTCTTTGTTTGAGAAAATGAAAGCAATTCGCGCCCTTATTTGAAATAAGATCTATTTCATATCCTTATTTGAGAAAATAATGACACTTTGGATTTTTATTTGGAATTTTTTCAAAAAAGAATTTAAGGGCAATTAGGACCTCAAAGCAAAATATTCTAGCCTCTCCCCCTAAGGTAGGTCCAAGAGCTAGGGGCCTAAAACTCTTCCCTATAGCGACAGAAACCAATGATAGCGGGCCTAACCAAAATTGTTTTCTTGAGTGCATGATTAGTGAGTGGTGTGGTCAGTCTCATGGAGATTGGTTCCGGGACTTGCCATTTTTAAACTAATCCAAAAAGGTCACATGAATCAACGCACTCATAGACAATTGGAGAGGATAAGAACCTGGTTCCTTCCGGAATCAATTGATTATTAAAATTTGTTCTGCGGTGGTGATGGAGGACCAAGATGATCGGGTAAAGTGATTTCACTTTGGTTGGTGGTTAAGTGGTTGTCATTATTGGGCCACATGCCAAGGGAGGGGACTCCCAATTCATTTGCTGCTGGAATCCCCCCCACAGAAAAAGCAACCCACCTACAGGGATGGAAGTGCTTGATTGGCCAGTTAGAGCTAGAGATAGATGATGAAGATCAGGAGTGGGGAGATTTCCTATATCTAATGTCTATGCTTATTCAGATGCGTCCTCATGACGAATAGAGCTAGGGTTAATCAAATTTGCTGTTAAGGCTATGCATGATTATAGCAATTTTCTAATATTACAATCCACTCCTTAAGTACGATTAAATTACGTAAATGTTTCACGTGGGTAAATAATGAAATAATTAATGATTGAGATGAACTGATCGAGAATCATTGTGATGCATGACTGACAGAATTGCATCATATCTGAAATTTATTTTGAGATGAGTCTCAATGAAGATTTGGGGTTTCTCTTAAGGGGAATATAGTGCTTCAAAGTTATGTGATCTTTGACAGTTTGTCTCTAGACTGTACACACATGATTTCATAACCTACTATAAATTTGGGGTGGTTGCTTTTAATGAGTGGCATTTGGGTCTACATCTGTTGAATTGAAATCCCAAACACTTGACCTAAATTTTCAGGATGAGGAGATATGAAGTATCTACGAAACCATTTCCAATCCCAGATTACCCTTTTGTCGAAGAACATCTAGGAAACTACCCTCCCTCCTCAAGTCTCATTAAAATTTGTTCTTGAAGTGGACCTGACAATAACCAGGAACTAAAAGCGGCAATCCTCGAGTCTCAATGTTGAACTGCATTAAGCAATTGTTCATCGATATTCCTAGTCAGCAAACACGCCAAAGAGATCAGTAAATAGATAATAAGCTAAAGTTGGGGGTTGCCCCTTGTCACTAGGGGAACTCACGACACCATATTCTCGCTCTTTTCGAAGAACTACCTCCCTCAACTTGCAATTTGGTTAAGACAAAATTCAAGTGGCCGAAACAAAATTTGAGTTCATGAACCTATAGATAAGCGAAATTTATCCAATTTTTCTATCTTAATCCTATTGCTACACTGAAGTACCATAATTTTTTACCTTTCCTTTATTTTTTGTCCCCTACTTCGGACAGAAACGAGCCGTAGACTAACCTGATGGTCTCTGTCAAAGTAGAGGAGGTCCGTCAGCCAGCAATATGGCCTCGCTTAATGACATGCATTCATCAATGTAATTCACTTTTTGTGGACTGAATTCAGGAACTCTCTACCTTGTTCACAAAAATCCACACATGTCAGGTCCTCGCAAGTGCAATCTTAAATGCGAAATAGAATGTACCGATAGCGACGATTCATAAACTCTGAACATAGGGCATGTTTTGTCTTGCAAATCCCGGAACAAGCTAGACCCATCTCATGAAGGATGTGGACACATGAAGAGGACGCCCTCCATCACGCAATGCCAATGTGTGTGAGAATAAATTCTGACGAACTGTCTGTCTTGAAAGCGACTACGAACGCGGATTGTTTCGGTGTAATGGGAGGTTGTAGGAAGAACGCGTTGAGTTCTTGAGCGAAGTACACGACACCGATAGAGAGATTTCAGGTTTTGTGAAATTTTTCATTGAAGGGGTTTTTGCAGTTTCAATCAGGCATTTGTTGCAGGGGCCAATTCCATAAAGTTATGACTCATGTGAGTACGTGTGTTCATGGAGATTCGAAGGAGATGTGGCAGTTCAGGGCTCATACGTGGGGTGCTGTGGCCCTCACCAGACGACCACGCTCCTGGCACACACGAACCACGCGCGACGTGGCCCTATTCGGTTCTAAAGAATTCTGGAATGTCTTATTTCTTTAGCGTTTGAGAATGAAAGGAGTTGAAAAGATGCAATTGATCAAAAGCAAATTAGTTCTCGAGATGAAAGAGTGATCAATGAACAAGTTACGATGTAACTTTGCCGAAATGTTAGTCCTAGATGATCGGACCAGGTCGGTCCAATCATAATATTTGATGAGAAAATCTTGGAACATAGATGTAAAACTTGGGTATTTAGGCCTATAAATCCCCAACCTTAATCCTTTTTTTCTTGTGAGCAGGGCCTTACGAAGCAAAAACATCTATGCATGTTTATAATCACTATTTGATAACTCAATTAAGTGCTGCAAATAGAAAAAGTCAGGACTCTACGAGATTAAATTTGTGCAATAACTATAACTAACATTGCCTGAAAAGATTTACCTAAGTAAAAAAAAATCACTTAATGTGATAAGTGAGGAAGGGCCTACTTAATTCATTTAGAGAAAAAGTAATAGATGGTAATTATAATCTTGCCCAATTAAAATTGCTCAAATCTATCAATAATGGTGACGGCGTGTTTGGATAAATTAAATATAAATTTTGCGACATACGCACTTTGAACTTCCTTAATGCAATCCACTCGACACTTTCACAACATTTCGGCGTTGAATATTGATATGTATTCCCTTGTAGCTTTTATATTATTTTTTTAACATTGATTATACTCTTTTCCTTTGCTTTTTACTTAATCTTAAACAAATAGGCCCTACAATTTCATGTGTGGTAAGAATTAATAATATTCTATGTTGATTTTCAATTAGAGCTTTGCTAACATAAAAGTCTTTAGATTACTGTACGAATAATGGCTTGTTGCAAGCCACAAATTTTTGAAAAAACCGAGCCATATAATAATTTATAATAATTTATTATTTGACATTTTAAAATTTAGTACTTAAATTTAGGTTAGTTATCTTATCTTTCAATTATATCAAACTGAGATTCCAATCCCGGGCCAGCTCTATTCTAATGTTAGTACTTAAAGTTAGGAAACCTACGAGACAAAAAAAGCCAGCTCTATTCTAATCTTTTTCCCCAAATAAAACTGAGATTCTTATCCGGGCCACCATACGTGAAGTTACTATCAGCTGAAACCTCAAGACATTCTGGACAGTCACTATTAATCACATATGGACAAGCTAATACTCCTGCCAGAAGTCTTAACAAATTCTTCTCCTTTTACATGTGTAGCGGCACATCAATCGAGAAATCAAGTTCCCACTGAGGACAAAATTGATTCAGCACCGTCCCTCTTTTTCAAACTGTGTATTCACTCGCTCGTCCCTTTGCGAAGGAAAAAAAAAGGCCCGGATGACCCGCATCGTAGCATGGAATAAGACAAATAGAGAAGGCACTTCTGGAATTTTCTGCTTGGTTTTTTCCAAGATGAGTGCAAAGCCTAGAGATCCCAGTGGAAAGCAAATCGACGGTAAGTGTTCATTCATCAACATGGCACTTGCCACATTAGTAATTGCGGACCGGTGCTCTGAAAATGACTCGTCGGGCAGCTGTAGCAAATTCCAAGGTTCGGCCTCTTTCTGGGGGTGACTGGGACGTCTCTCTAGATGGTGCCAGAGACCAGAGCCATTGCATTTTCTCTTTTGACTTACCGTATGCATTTACTCCTAGACTTGTAAAAGAAAGACAAGGAAGGGAAGAAAGATTCTACTGACTTTGTTTGCAAGAACCCTCGACATCTCACATCAGATGCGTACCACCTCGTGATGTTACTCGTAAATTTGACTTATATGTAATGAGTCAGGTCGTTGCCTTTATAGTTTGCCGTGATACTTCATATTGAGCCCGTAAATTCTCTTACGCTCCAGAAAGGCCTGTAAATTCTTTCTATGATTTACTTCCACAAGATAGAGTTCCGAAAGAAAGAGGCAACCCAATGTGAGAACTTTTGTCTTCGAAAGCCGATCAAAGAATTACCTAATTTCGATTTTAAAACTCTTTAAAAATGACATTGTTATGATTCATTCATGTTGTTCTTTGATTCTTTAAACTTTCAAAGAAAATAATTGCGGACTCAATATTAGGGCAACATAAGAGTTTTTAGTTTGATTCTCCATGGTCCCCTCTTTCATGCAAATTTCTCATTCTTTATGCACATGGGGCAAGCTAATTTCGAGATATATTCCCTTGTTAGCAAGAGTCAAATACCCTGGCAAGCTAATTTTTATTAAGTTGCGTTAAGAGCCTACGATTGTTATTCAATACTAGTCAACACTATAATGATCAGGAGAAAGGACACCAGACTTCTGAATTCTATGGGGATAAAGAGGAAATTAATGCAACCTCCCATTTGTACAAATGTACATACAAAGAGAAAATAGAGAGAAATTAAGAGTGCATTCATTTTATAAAAAACTTTTCAGGAAAAGGTTTTCTTCATTTTTTGATGTTTGGTTTGCTTAGAAAAATGAGTTAACGGAAAATATTTTCCTAATTAAGGGAAAATGATTTCTTACCAAAGTGTAAGTTTAGGAAAATAATTTCCCTTTGAAAGAACCAGAAAAAGTTTTTCGATTCTACCAAAGCTTAGATTAGGGCAATTGGTTAACAAAATAATTATTTTTTCTAAAAAAATATTTTAAAAAATTTGAATTTGAATTTTTATTTTTAAAATCAATTTTTGATTTTTGATTTTTTTCTTTTCTCCCTTTACTTTTTGCTAATTCTCAGCATATCACCAGCCTCCACCTTGGTTGGCGAGCTTGTGGCTTTCGGTGGCGAGGCTCGAGCTCGCTTGTGGCCGGCGAGCTTGTGGTCTCCGGCGGTGCACCTTGCTAGATCTAGCGAGCTCACGGCCTTTGGCGGTAAGCTAGTGAGGCTGTAACCTTCCCTGAGGCTAGTGAGCCTTGAGCCTTGCCAAATCAGGCTAGCTTGTGGCCTCGGGCGATGAGCTTGTGGCAAACTCAGGTGAGCTCATGGTGAGCCTCAAGCCTAGCCGGATCGGGCGAGCTTGAGGCCTCCGACAGTGAGGCTCAAGCTGGCTGGGGAGGAACCACGAAGGAAGCAAACATTAGAAAACATTTTCGATCATAAATTACCAAACAAAGGAAAACTAATTGTTTTCCTAAAAAACACTTTCTCGGAAAACATTTTTCTTTGTTATTAAGTTTTTCGCGAAACAAATGCATTCTTGCGAAAATTATTTTTCAGGAAAACATTTCCTCATTTTTTGGCATTTGGTTGGTTTAGGAAAATGAGTTAACATAATATATTTTCCTAGTCAATAGAAAATGTTTTTCTACAAAAGTTTAAAATCAGGAAAATAATTTCCCTTTGGAAAGAATCGAAAAACATTTTCCCAAATATTTTCCTAGTCTTTGACTCCATTTGTTTCGCGAAAATTATGTTGTTTTTGGAAAGTGTTTTCAAAGAAACCAATTTCTAGGAAAATGACAATTTTTTTTTTGTGGTCAACTAAGATTTGAAAATAAAGTAGAAAATATTTTTTGCTATTTGGTAGCTGATTTGATTTTTCTCCTTGTATTCCTTTTGATTTTTGATTTATATTTATATTTATTTTCTTTAAAACTCAAATTTATTTTGTTTTGTTTTTGTTTATGTTTTTTTTTCCTTAGCTCATCGCTAGTCATAGTGATGGTTGGCAAGCTGAGGGACGAGCTCGCCAACCTTTGGCAATGCTCAAGCTTGCTTGTGGCCAGTTACCAACCTTTGCCGTCACACTTTGTTCTTGTCACAACTTGTCCTGGTTGTGTGAGCGAATCTTTGAGTTTAGCAGCTTTGGAGCAACCAAATATACTCAAGCAAGCTCTCCATCATCATCCTCACATTTTGGGTTGGGATGATTGGTTAAATGATTTTTAAACTTTAGTTAAATGTGTAATAACTTTATTTTAATGTATAATGTGGTATTTGAATTTTCAGTTTATACAGTGTGGTCTATTAACTTTGGCCTTGTGTGCACTTTCATTCCCGTGCTTTTAATTTGTTTGATATGCTGCATGGCTATCGAATCAAAGTTCCGAACCATATCGACAAGCGCCCAATGTTTACGATGGAATCGGCCAATATCATTTCCTTTCCGGATCTCTCTTCAGTCTAGAAGCTAATATTCTTTTCTTGGCATTTCGTTGTCCCCATGAAGATTGTTGCTCGCACCGTTTTGCACTACGAGGACGAGGAGCGACACACCGGTGGCCCAGCTGTGTTCCCTCTCCTCCGCCATCGACGCCTTCCGCCGCCGCATCCACGACCTCGACGACCGCCTCCGTTCCCTCCACCTCGCCATCGACTCCCGCATTCTCCTCCTCCTCCTCCAATCCAATTCCGATCCTCCTCACCCAAACACAAGTCCGAGCTCGAGCAGCTATGCCAGACCATGTGCAGGCCGCGGCCTCCGCCGCTACCTTGTCGCCCACTCGTCGGATGTCGATGCCCTCCGGTCGGAAGTCACTCCTGCCCTCAAGAATTGCGCTCCCGACGTGCCGAAGCTCGCCTACGATTGCGTCGGAGGGTTCTTTCTCCAGGGTAGCGAGGCCTTCGCCAACGACTCCCCCATGATCTCTGCACGCCACGGCCGCCACTCTCGTCCTTGAATTCTTCGTCCTCGCCGATTCTCTGGGCGTGCAGGAGGATCCCGCGGCTCTCTCGGTCAAGCTAGAGGGCTGAGTCGTCCGCAGTCGCGTCGAGGAAGAGGCACCGTCTTGCACTGGAGCCTCGGGCTGCTCCGTCACGGACGAGGCCGGCGTGAACGCAGCAGCGGCGCGGCGCCGGAGGGCGGTGCTCGGCGCCGGCCGCGACTGAGACTGAGACCTCGACCGCGACCGAGGGGTGGGTGGAGGGATTGTCGAAAGCCTCTATCTCTCTCCTCCTCTCTCTATCTCAGGTGGTTTAAGGTAAGCGAGGATTACGATAAAAAAAGCTCTGTAGGAGGAAAATAATCCGAATGCATTTTTTTTTCTATTTAATTTATTTATATTTTAAATTGCGAAAGGGAGGATTGGAAAATAGTCTATGATGGAGTGGTGGGGTATTTGGTGTATTGGGATTTTAAACATGGTGACTGGGAACTGGCAACTGGCGGTTCCCTTCTTTTTTTTCTTTTCTCTTTTTTCTCCATTTCTTTTTTTTTTTTTTTTGCCCTGGCTACCGTGGCGGTCAACGGGGCCGGCTCTTCTTTGATAAACTCGAGCCTCCCTTCACTCGCGGCGCGGTCGACCGTTGACCGATCTGGAAGTGGGGTGACTCACATGGGAGCCGTATTGACCGTCGCTTGAATTTTGGATTTTTTTGGAACTTTTCTAATTATATTTACATTGATGAAAAAGAGTTTTTCGACTGTTTACGTGAAAATGTCATCATTTTTTTTAAGCAAGAAAAAGATACTACTATTATACATGACATTAGTGACCGAAACATCGTAATAAACCGAAAAAAGAAAGGTTCTAATTGATTTTACAATCAATACTCCGATTGCGCACTTAGGGAAATTCTCGGAGGAAATACAAATGATTTATCGAGTTAAAGGGTTCTTTTTTTCAAAATGCAAATAGGGTTTAGTAAATTGCAATTGAAAAGTATATCGAGAAGCAATTTTAATTTAAATATTGTTGGAGAAAAAACTAAATTTTATAGAATCAATACGACAAAAGAAACTGATGCTATGGCAAAAGATTAAAGGGTTTTGACAATTCCCACTTTGACTTGAAGGCCCTTGAAACTTTGTTGTCAAACACCTCGACTCCGGTAAGTCCATTTGAAATGTTGTGCTAAACCAGCCTTAGTGACGGATTTGAGAGGGAGGTGAACTATGGCCATCGCCAGCCCTTACCCGCTACATGTTTGGGCGTAATTCTCATTAATATTTATTGTATTTCTTAATATTTTCGAGTAACATCAGCTACCAAATTTATGATTTTTCCTGAATCCGGCGGATCGGCCTCGATGAGGTACGCCTTTATCCGGACACGGAATTGGGGGGAGGATAATGCCTTAAAAGTGGAGGAAGTGGCGATTGGCGAAGGAGAGGAACGGCCTTTATCACGTACGGAATGTTTCCAATGCCTATCACAAAGCAAAATAAAAATAAAAATAAAAGTATATTTTTACAGTCAAACCCAATGAAATAAAGCAAAATAAAAATAAAAGTATATTTCCTTAGAAAAGGGGTTAATATCACAAAGCCTCAAAACAACCGGCAGACCCATGTCGCAGCAAATTTTCGTAGTGCAGAAAATCCTCAACCGCTAATTCCAACGTCGCATTTACCCTTTACCAGATTTTTCGAAACTTGGGAGAGCTCTCACTGCAAAATTAGCAAGGTTTAGCAGATTTTCCTAATCAAAGAGTTTGATGATTCTAGATATCTTTTTTACGATGGGAAAATCAATTTTGGGTAACTGATATTGCATACTAATTTGAGATTTTAGGTGCGTGGAAAATTAATTCGGGGTTAAATATGGTATGGATATATTAATCTGAAATTTCTTTTTGACTTGAAAATTACCTCTTATATTAGGCTACAATTTGTAGCATTAGTGTACATGCTAGGAAAATAGGAGCATCCGTCGACAAAAGGATCACCCTAAGATGATCATCTCATGGCTATTGAGAACGAATCAAATCAGATGGTTCTATTTCTCAATCTTTCTGACTTGCTCCTACGGAACCAAGGTCGAAAAGATTGAAAAAAAAATCAGTCATTCATATCCCTCGCGCTACATGTGCAAGGTTTGAGAACAACCGTTGGAAGGGGTCCAATAGTTCCTTGGTCTATAGCCAGTTACTTGTAACATGGTGGTATTTGACAATTTGTACTTTTGGCATAAATAGTGGAATGCGACCTGTATAAGCAGTCGGAAGAGAGAAGCCGGCACACCAGGTCGGACCACTATAAATCTTGTTCACGCTTTCTCTCTCCCTATACTCTTTAATCTTTGTTATTTACATTACAAATTCTCTTGAAATAATCGATCTTTTCTATTTGCTCATTTGAGTTTGTACACTTAAAAGGCTACATCCAATCAACCTTCGAAGGAAGAGTTTTTCTTATTATTATAGAAGAACTTCATAAGATATCGGCTTTTAATGGGTTAAACTTTTAAAACAGACTGTCGTCTGGCTCAATTTTGACTTGATAAATTTCCTTTTGAAGAATGAAAATTGAAATAAATAAATAAGTTTTATATAATCATAATACCCCGTGGATCGCATGGCCTGATTTTCTAGTATAATCTAAAGACAAAGGACACCCACGAAAGGAAACCGATGCCGAAACCAAAACAAAAACATAACCACCAAATCAAAAACCATACCACAAGATAAAAAAGTGTAGAAATAAGCACTGACCGAAGTCTACTCTTTTTGAGTTGTTTAATTGTCGTTCCAACAACTACTCTCCTCGAGCCAAACCTTAAATAACAGAAAATGTTGTTGGCTCTCTAATCTCACTTAATTCATTAGAAAGATTCTTCAAACTTGAACTTCTGATTGGTACGCTCCTGTAGGCCTCCACGAACTGCCAAGTAGAAATCATCATCCACATCCATACTTAGGGTTGCCACTCAGATAGGCAACTTAAGCCACGAGTGCAGCCCTCATTGGATCTGATGGGGGCTCGCCTGAGCAAGGATCATCGGTGATAAAGAAAAAACTAAATTCAGAAAAAATTAATTTATTCATGTCAATACTAGTTATACTGCATAGAATGGCCATTGTTCATGTTGGGGATTTATAATTAAAATTGATTGGATTGACTGTATTGGCAAATCATTAAAAGGTTCATAAGTCAATTGATGCAATTGTCAAAATTTTAAACATATATACACCGGTCATGTCATGGAGGATGGTTAACATCTATGTAAGCGATTTTTAGCCAGATGGATTATTGCCGTAGAGTTTAGGAGTCAATTATTCCAGTGACCATCATTTTCAGTTGGGAAGGAGAAGATGGGGAGTTCGATTTCCCATCTACTCGAGAGAGGGTTGGAGTGAGATCGCATGAGTGAAGAAGTAGGGTTTCATGCATAATGGCTTGTAAAATAAATATACAATGGGATCATATAAAATAAAAATTGATATAATTAAAATGTTTATAACTGAATCGACACAACTTTAATAAGTATAAGACTTTTTTGATTTTTTTAATCTCAAAACCCATGTCGATATTTTCTTAGAATCCCTAATTTCATGGTCGAAAATGACCATTCATCCATCTTTCGACCCATGAAGATGGTCACAATTTGCAACGGGCGTTCATTTTTTTTTTCCGTCCTCTTTTGGATCCTCATGATACCCAATTCCAATGATACAATGTACCGCAACAACAGTAGGGGGTGCTCAGCACCTATCTCGAAATTTAATTAGGTCGGGGGCAATTATTGCTCCCCACACGTAGTGGGCCAATGGAAAAGGGTCGCATAATGGCATTCAGCTGTAGTTACTCACTTGATACATGAAAATCAATGCCAAAACTTTTCTTTTATTGGCATGATTGTGCCGTCTTTTTTAATTCATCTAAGTGGGCCACGTGGTATAGTTAATATGAAATCGAGAGACAGAAAAAAGTTTGTCGCTTTTAAGAAAAAATTACCTAATCAGCTTTACATATATTATACGTATATTATTTCAATTGTGAACTCATTAATTTAGATCTAAACCTTTATGAGAAATTCAATAATTATTTCAATTAATTTTTGCTGAAAACCAATGATATTTTTAATTCATCTATGTGGGCTAGGCGACGTAGTTAAGGAAATCGAGGGATAGAATAAAGTTCGTCACTTTTAGGAGAAAATTACTGAATCAATTCTAAATATATTGTACATATGTCATTTCAGTTATGAACTTGTCAATTTATTTATAAGCCTTGGTTCGGTTAATTTTTGTCAGAAATCAGTGACATTTTTAATTCATCTAAGTGGGCCATGCGATGTAGTTAATGAATGGGTGTTACTAGCATAACAATCTTTGATTTATTGTGAGAATAACAGTTGAGCCACAAATTCATGAATAAGTATGCCTCACAACAATTTATAATTATTATTTGATTTTTTTGTTATCAAAAATAAATTATTATTCTCACAGTAGATTAAAGATTATTACATGATCTTTTCTTTTAATGAAATCGAGGGAGAGAAAAAGTTTGTCATTTTTTGAAGAAAATTACCTAATCAATTTTAAATAATATATTGTACCAATGTTATTTCAATTATAAATTTGCCGCTTTAGTTTTGCGCCTTTATGCAAAATTCAATATAGTCATTTGGGTCAATTTTCATTGAAAATTAATTCCGTGACTATCCATTTATCACTGATTGTTATCTAATTTTCTAGGGTTTCGATTGTGCATGTATTGAGTGTTTTTTGTCCCATCTTTGGAGTGGAAATTTGAGGAAATGTGTTTCTTGCATAGAAGTTCAATTGGATGATTAGGTTACCCAATTTGGGGACATAATAATGATTAACCAAGAGACCGCAAAAAGAAGTTGTGTTATCAATAATTATTTTCCGGGGCATGTATTATTGCTCCACAAACGGGTTTCATTATTTGGCAAAGTGAGCTTTTAACAAAAGGTAGTGCTTTACAATTCAGAGTTACAAACCACAGACAAAAAGTTTTATGGGAGACCATTTTTAATATACGAAACGATCTACATACATATATATGTGCTACAATTGATCTTGTCAAACGAGTAGATTGCTGATAAAAAAAGCGTATAGGTCAAATCAGGTTTGGATTGATAAAAAAATAATTTGAACCTCAATTGATCTCTATTGATCCATTTTTGTGTAATATGATTTTGGTGACATGTATCTTAAATGACTCAATCAAAATTCGAACTTCAATTCTTGGTAATAGTTATTTACTTTTTAAGGGGATAAGATAACGAATGCATGCATTTTGGAATGAGTAAAAATTTCTCTATTTGTCGGACAATTTCTTGTTAGTGTAAGCTTCATTAGGTCAATTTAAAGCTTTTGTCTGAAAGAGGAAATAAACCTCATTTGTTCTCAATGTTTGTGGAAGAATTTCGAAAGAGTGGTAGAGATGATAAGACCATATAGGCCCCAAGTACAAAAAAAAGTAAAAAATCCACTAAAACTTCTTGAGTTTTATTGAATCTTCTTTTCGGCGGCCGCATCGGGAATTCATTACGTGGATTGACCCTTGATTAAGAGAGTTCAAACCCTTTGAGAATGACCAATGGGAGATCTAGAATTTTAGGTTAGGTCTAATGTCAAAACTTTTAACTGAAATTTTTTTAGTGTGGCTCTCTTGGAATTTCTTCACCTAATATGATTTTGTACTTTTGCTGCTGAACTGGCTCAAACCCTTTTTTTTCCTTTCTCCGCTTATCAATTCAATAGCATGTTAGGTACATCTTCAAGTTATACATCTGAGTATTAAAAAAAGAGAGAAGAAATTATGGAAATCACCATATAATTATGTAGGGACTGCTAGAATAATATTTCGTGGGGTTTAAAAAGTTAATAGAGATAACAGGCATACTCATTATGCCATTATTTACATTATTGTTGAGTGCATATTGAATCTATGCTATCAGTGTGTATGATTGCGGGCGTGTGTATTTTTCTTTTCTTTGTTTGTAGAAAAGAGCAGTATTGTAATTAAAAACATGACTTAGAAAAAGAATCCAATCGATACAATTGTAAATTGCTATAATTATATAGTGCACATGCGTTGCGGTTTATGTATTCGGTAATGAATATTTTAATAAATGCATTATGCGAAATATAGGAAAATACTTACTGTAGCTGAGCATCCTTTTGACCATGGGCATGACACAATGATTTTAATTTTGATATTTTAAATTAGATATTTTCTATGAAGTTTTTCTATAAAAAAAAAACCATTGGGCGGTCTTAAAAGACATTTTAGAAGTTTGAAATGTGGGCCAATTGTACATGAGTTACTTCTTAAGCAATGCACGCGAATGAGACTGTTTACATGTTCAGCGGGGGATTAATTTATGGTCTGTGTATTTCGTGAAAAATAAATAATTTAAAAAATATTTTTTAAAATATCACTTGTATTACTTAAAATTATGAATTAATGAAAAAATAGCATCATCATCGTTGATAGTTTATATTTTATGTTTTATTCATTTTTACAAGTGATTAAAGCAATTATTTTTTAAGAAAATATTTATGTGGACAGTAAATTATTGTCATTATCTTTCTATCTATGAATGATTGGGAGCAATGTGAATAGCATCTTGACTATGCAAGCTCTTAAGTGGGGTCGTCTAGGGGTAGTCCGTGTTTTGTTGGCACCTTAAACCGAACATTCCAGCAAAGAGTTAGGTAAATTCCAACCATGTTCAAACACTTCTCTTTCCGACAAATGAAAAAGATGCGGCCCATAAGTAATTCAATCTAGTTTCTTTCTCTTGCTTTTCAATCTTTAGTAAAAAGAAAAAACATTTGGATCTCCGAAGATTTTTTATCATTACTATTTTTCAATCTTTATGTGCTTTACGATTTGTTTATTATACTGTGGTCGTGCTTACAATGTCATTTTCCTTTTTCACATCTAACTTGTCTCTTCGCATGCTTCTATATAACTAGATCTCAATTATCTATCTATGACTAACCAATTACAATGCTTCGGCTCGCCTGATTACCAAATATTACATGACTATCGCAATAATGTAATACTTACTCTCAAGTGATTTGTGAGCTTCCCATTCACGGATTCGTATCCCTCAATCGCTCTTCGATCTTAAAAAACCTTATTTTGTTTGTGGTGTACATTCTGCGATGTTGTGGTTAGCATAACCTTGGTTCCGCTCTTGCTAATACTGTGGTGAGGTAAAAGTGAGGGGGCTTGCCCGAAAGGAGCGATAGCATTGTACAGTAATGTCCAATTGGTCGCCTCTCCTTCTTGTCATTTTACTCGTTAAAATAAATATTCACTAGATATCAAATAGCTACTTCTTAAAAATAGGGTTAATATTACACAAATTTTCAAATAGGTACATCTGTAACAATTTTACCAAAAATTAATTTTTAAATATAAAAAACCCCTGAACTTAGACACTCTTGATAAATGTACCATTCGTTTGTGGTGTTTTATGATATTAATCCAATTTAACGAAATAATTAGAGGATCCTTGGTCATATTTGGGGTTTTCATTGTTGCAAGTGCTTCAATTTAAAATTTTTCATAATATTTATTCTAAAAATAACCAACACCCTTTTTTTGTAAAAATAAAATATAAAAATCGATCTATTATTGATCAAAAAACGACAACGGACCAAAAAAAGAAGAAAAGGAATTCATCTCTGAAACTGGAGACCGACATTGATGCTACGCTACCTGCACCGTCGCAGTCCTTTTTGCTGTCGTCGAAGAGGCTCTCGCAGTTTCCCTCTGCTGGCCCCATAAAAAAGACAAAAAAGAAAAAAGAAAAGGCCTTTTTGTTTTCCTAGGGACGGGGTCGATTCGACAAAAACTAGAAAAATGGAGGGTCAGAAGTCAAACTATTCACACGCGGTCACGTGATGCCAGCTCCCCCGTCGCTCCCTTAACGCCGTTAGCCCCGGCTGGCGGTCCGCCGCCTGCTGGGCCGCGCCCCAGCCCCGTGGGGCGAGGCGATGGGACGGCGTCGGTCAACTCGCCGTCCGATTCCGCCTCGGGAATCGCTGACGGAGGTGGTCTCGTCACGGGGTGATTAGTGTCACATAATTTTTACCCCTTCCGGTTTTTCTGAGTTTTTTTAACCTATTGGGGGGTGGGCCCCGCCACCTACCTCCTCCTTTTCCCTTTTCTTCATCGTGTTCTCCCGGTTGACTGTGTTGTCTTGCTTCGGGACTGGTTGCAGAGCTTTAGCCGGTCGCCGGTCGCACCAGTGCAGTGTTATTTTCTTCTTCTTCTTTTTTTCCCGAAAATTTATCTTCAATTAATTTAGAAAAAAAGCTACTAAAAACCATAATTGTGTCCATTATGACGTATTCAACTCAAGTTTTTTTATGACACTAAAAATCAGAAATTTATACATAAAAAATCCTAAATTTATATTGCGTGATACAATTATTCTAAATTTTTTTGACATCCAATTTATCCCAAACATTTTATAAATGGTATCAAATAAATTTACTGTACAAATTTTGGGTTTTTAATGTTACAAGAAATAATTTAAGGTAAATATGTTGTAATGATAAGTTTGGGTTTTTTTTAAAGTTTTTTTTCCAATAATTTAAAATATCTATTTTTAATTTTTAATTTTCTGAATTTCGATGAGCGGAAATTGTATAAAAGTTTTGATTTGATATTATTCTCGGGAGCGACGTGAAGTCTACCACGAGGTCAGAGGGAGGGGGGGCTTAAATGCAAAATCAGAGCAAAGAACAGCAAAAACCTTGTTATTTTGTTATTTCCGAGGTGGCCTCTCTTTTCAGAGCCAGCCTCTCTCTCTTGGTACGAGTCGTACCACTGCCTACCCTTTGACCTATCTACAGATTTCCCAATTCCCAATTTACTATTTGAATGCGATTTGAATACTTTCTTTAAGTTTCCTTTTTCTCTTTCTTCACAAACACTATTTAAAAAAACTTCTAAAAATAATCAATTATAAAGATTAATAAACAAAAATATTTAGGTATATCTATAGTAAATTTTTTTTCTAGACTAATTATTTTAAGAAATTTAACGAATTATTTTGAAGAAACAAGTCTTTTAGATTATTTATTAGATAGTTTTTTTTTTGTCATAGTTTATTAGATAGTTGCGTCGGTGATTAAGCGATTCTGAATTATTGAAAAAAAATTATCACTCTAGATTTGTTGAAGATATCCATCGAATGGCTACTAAGGCATTGTGTCGGTCATTGGATTATCTCTCACCCATATGATTCCTTTGCATTTAGGTGTTTCACCAAACACAAGAAAGAAACTAAAATCTTTATGGTGTCTTTGATTGATACTATTATAGTTGGATCGAATCTTATGCTCATTATTAAATTATTCAACATATGATTTGCAAACTTAGATTTTGAGTCATTTGGAAATGTTTGCACTTGGCATGCATCATTGATGTTGAGCGATTGTTGAGAGTCTCGGAAGACAAAAGCAATATAAATCAAAATCAAGCTCGACTACATGTATAATGTGTGTTCTAGTGTTTTTTAGGGAGATAATGCATGTGAATGTTTAATACTACTATTGTGGACAAGAGTACTTGTCTCTTAACATGGTTTAATTGCAAGTGGAGTGAATTTAATACTAATAATTACATGAACATTGTAAATTCTATTAATGATAAACTAATACTAACTTTTATACACTATAATATACACTGTTAGCAACTAAATTTCATAATGTCATGATCGCATGATTTTGAAAGCTTTTAGAATCACTCCACTAGCATTTTAAATACCAGTTCAAGCGACGGGATCAATTTAAACTCGATTTGCTACACGAAAAACGAATGATTTAAAAAATATTTTTCTAAAAATAATCATTTGTATTAATCTAAATAATTAGCTAATAATTTTTTTTATCGATAACAATTATGCATAAACATTTTTATGAATGATAACAAATATTTTTTTACTGATTTATTTTTATAAGCTATACAAGCGATGGCAATTGGCCAAATGGACTATATTGGCAAATCTTTAAAATGTTTAGAACTCAAACAACACAATTGAAATGTTTAAGATTAAATTGACATAAGTAAAAAATGTTTATGAGCTCTTTGAAGTTGCATTGGTAATGAAATTTATTTTATAACAAAAGAATAGGTTCATAATCTCTTTTGTAATTTTCCCTTCATCACTTATTATGCTCGATGAAGGAATTTATGATAGGCTTGTTCATTTTGTTTATGATCATCTAATGTATTTTAAGCTAAATATTATTCCATTAAAATTCATAATTTAGCTCTATTTGTTTCTAATACAACTTATTAAAATTACACGTACTTCTGTACATCAGCATTACATATATATAAAGGGTTTCAAGAATGGTTAGTTCAACAAGATTTAAACAATAGAGGATGTTATGACTATTGCTAAATTACTTTATTAGGATTAGCAAGATGAAGATGATTACAAATACAAATTTTGTTTGGTTGACTTACGAAAACTTCCTTTTTTTTTTATCAAAATATCCATATTTATAAAGATATTGTATGGTTTTGTCATTTTTCTATAGACAATCGTGCATTGGTGGATATTACGAGGGACGGGGAAAAGTACCTACTGTTCCTGGCTCGTTGACAGTGCAAAAAGCTCGGGCAACTTTTCCCCCGGCTGTCCCATGGACCAGTCAAATCAATTTGTATGTCACTAGGACCGAAAAAAAACAAAAAATAGCCTCACGTTTAATTTGCCCAAATATTAAAATGATTAATATTAGGAAAATTCAAAATTGGCACATTTATGTAATCTTAAATTGATACATTTATAACAAATTTATTTTTCATCAATTTCTGTTATATTTTATCATTAAATTGTTGAGTTGGATGACACGTGATAGTTAATTAATATACTACTGTAAGGTTTTGCCTTCAGTTTGTCAAAAATGTATTAATTATGATTTTTTTTATTGTACTAATCCAACGGAAATAGAGATTAAAATGATCATAAATATATTAATTTGTGACTTTTTGTGATTTAGTTTATGGTAAATTTTTTGCTTGTGTATAAATTTGAGTTTTGTGTGGTGTTAACCTATATAAAAAAAAAAGCCACTTGACATACTGTAAAGAGTAAAAATGACAGGGGTTTTCCATAACAACAATGACAATAATGGATGATGACATAAATGGTTCATGAATTTTAGCTTAATGAATAATGTCATCCATAAATTGTTAATTTATTCAAAATTCAGAAATAATATTGAACATCGTCATACAGTTTGGAGATTAAATTGAATATATATATATATCAAAATTCTAGAGGTTACATTGAATATATTAAAAGTTCGAAGACCAAATTAAATATTGGATTAAAATTCAAGGACCACATTAAACTAATTGAAAATTCAGAAATCATGTTTATGGAGCCTAAGTTTATGAAATATTTATATCATTTATCTTAATGAAAATGGTTATGGTGATGGCAACGTATTTGGTATTTTTTTTTTCAAAACTTAGATAAACTAATATAAAAAAATCTATTATTTGTGATCTAACCATGTATTCGTAGATGATAAAGCAATGATCCCTCAATTTGTGAAACAAAAATCAACTTAAAAATTACTAATATACCAAATCACAGACTCTCATGTTAAAAATGAAATCACGTTCGAATTTATTTGGTTAATCGAATTGTAAATTTAAAACAAATGCATATCCCTGATGGTACTTGTTTCAATTCCATGACAAGTATAAAAAACTTCATATTATCATTCCTCGATGAATGATATGTGTATTTGCATTTAGTATTACTTTACTTCTTCTGCATTTTAATTACCCATTAGAGATAAATATCATTTGTCTTACCATCAATATGCCTATAAAAAGTTAATGTAGAATGTTAAGCAAGTTGAGAAACAATGCTCAGTTTATGGCAAAAGGAAAATAAAATAAGGCATTATTCAATTTGAGAAGTACTTATCAAAAATCAGAAAGCAATAATGATATAATTATATTTTTCTGCAAAAGGAGGAACGAACAATAGTCTTTCAAAACCTTACCCCCAAAAAAAAAAAACAATAGTTTTTGAAAGGGAACAACGTACAGAAAAACATATTTATGCTAATTAAGATTAAAATCTCATAAACATTTTTATATGCTAGTAATGTTTTTTAGTTTAATTCCACATGGTCACTGAAAATAAGAATCCACGCGTCAAGGTAATAGGAGAACACGACCTGTACATCTTTCTGTTTTGGTATTTAAAGAATTCGAACAGGACCCTTTTCCTGGGAAAATTAAAAAAAAGTTTTGACATTTTCTAGGATAACTTATGTGCCAGGTACTCCGGCATGCCCTCCAAGTAACATGCTACTGCTGGATAATCCTAATACACGGTCGACACGATGCTTAAACTTAGCCTACTCATATAAACAGCATGTTCCTACCTCCAAAAATAATAAATTCGACATTGATTAAAAAAATAAGAAAAAATTGGATTTTTTTTTCAAAATTACTAATATAAGAAAAACCAGTTTCATTGTATTCCCTTCTGCTTGGTTAAAGAAACACATGTGCCTTTGACTATACTTCATCATTTAATAATTAAATAGAGTATCATTAATATTTAAATGAAATTAATATGCTTCTAGTGGTACTGTCAAGACCTAACTCCATCCCCCCTTTTGAATCGAAGCGGAATTGAAAAATTTCACAAAATATATCCTTGCATAAATCAAAACCCTAAGTCCACTATTATATTTCCATTTGGATATTCCAATTCGCTTGTCCTATATATGATTCATGACCAAGAGATCTAGACATGCTTGGACTAGAAAGAACCTTGCCATACTTTTGTGCCAAAAAAATTGTAAAGAGTTATCAAGATGACATTCATTCTATTTTTTTTTTTGTTTGGGTCAGAACATTCATTCTATTTTATTTTGTCTATAAATGGAAATATAATATGCATTTTTGTGCGAATGCAAATAGTTAAATAATTTCCCATTTCTTGTCTTCACCTAGGGCTTTAAGCACATTGTAATCAAAGTGATTTTTCTTCAACAGAACAATGCAATTTCTTTAATTAGATGGAGGTGTTTCCAACAACGCAAACCCTAGAAAGGTCTTGAAGTCATGATGCTTTAAAGGGGAGAATGTCTATTAAAGGGTCAACAACATATTGATCAAAAACAGTATACTGCCGCCACCACCACTCACCTAGAGTAATTATTTTAAGAAAAAAAATCTAGGGTTAAACATATCCTAAGGAAAGGACCACCCTTGCACATGATATTGAGACACGTCCACATGATAGATCCACAAACACATCTCTTGGACTTTCAAAGGGGGTCATGATTAAATTAGTCACTCTAGCAAAAATCTTATATCTGTAGATGAGCACGGCTCTTTTGTTTGCTAGAGCTTTAATTTTTTGTGAATCAAGCAAAGGAAATGAGTGAAGGGCTTGACCACATGATGAAGAGTTTTATATACTGCTTTAATGCTACGGAGCCAAGATTATGTGCAAGAATCTCTGGCTTTGAGATTTATGAGGGGTAAAAGCGATAGAATCGGTACCTCCCAATGCTTTATATACATTAAACTTCAATTAAAAATTTTGACAATTCGAAAAGGAAATTCAGTTGTGAATTAAAAGTTGGGTAACTGATTTTTCTATTTCTAACTTTTAGGAAATTGGATATGTCGACGCGCCTCCTCTTGAAACATGGCCTAGTAAATTTATGGATTCCTAATAGAGAATATGCTACATATAGGCCAAAAGTATAAACGAAAAATAGAATGTAACCAATAAACAAAATTCCGTGAAAGAAAGAAGTTGCTAATTTTAATCTTGTAAGTAAGAGCTTATCTCAGAAAAAGAAATGATCTCTCGAGTTTGGGATTGATATCATATTCCTAGTCCCTACCGAAAGAAAAAAAGAATTTCACTTCCTTTCTTCCTTTCGGGAGGGCAATTAGGAACTTAAGAGTGAAATATTCCAACCTCTTCCCCTAAGGTAGGTCCCAGAGCTAGGGGCCTAAAAATCTTCCTTATAGCAACAGAAACCAATGATGGCGGGCCTAACCAAAATTGTTTTCTCGAGTGCATGATTAGTGAGTGGTGTTATCAGTCTCATGGAGATTGGCTCCGGGACTTTCCATTTTTAAACTAATCCAAAAAGGTCACATGAATCAGCGCACTCATAGACAATTGGAGAGGATAAGAGCGTGGTTCCTTCCGGAATCAATTGATTATTAAAACTTCTTCTGTGGTGGTGATGGAGGACAAAGATGATCGAGTAATGTGATTTCACTCTGGTTGGTGCTTAAGTGGTTGTCATTATTGGGCCACATGCCAAGGGAGGGGA
Organism: Corymbia citriodora subsp. variegata; assembly: GCA_014858505.1. Classification (NCBI taxonomy): domain Eukaryota; kingdom Viridiplantae; phylum Streptophyta; class Magnoliopsida; order Myrtales; family Myrtaceae; genus Corymbia; species Corymbia citriodora. The sequence goes on along the minus strand of CM026418.1, from coordinate 8,049,638 downwards.
CTCCCACTTCATTTGCTGCTGGAATCCTCCCCACCGACCCACCTACAGGGATGGAAGTGCTTGATTGGCTAGTTAGAGCTAGAGATAGATGATGAAGATCAGGAGTGGAGAGGATCCCTATATCTAATGTCCATGTTTATTCAGATGCATCTTTATGACGAATAGAGCAAGAGTTCATCAAATTTGCTGTTAAGGCTGTGCATGATTATAGTCATTTTCTAATATTACAATATTCTCCATAAGTTCGGTTAAATTACGTATATGTTTCACGCAGGTAAAGAGTGAAGATACTTGATGATTGAGATGAATTGATTGAGAATCATTGTGATGCTCGGCAGATGGAATTGCATCATATCTGAAATTTGTTTGGATATATCTCTTGATGAAGATTTGGGGTTCCTCTTAAGAGGAATATAGTGCTTCAAAGTTTTGTGATCTTTGACAGTCTGTCTCTAGCCTGTACACACATATGATTTCATAACTTGCTGTAAATTCAGCGTGGTTGTTCTAATGAGTGGCATTGGGTCTGCACCAGTTAAATTGATATCCCAAAGAGACTAGACTAAAACTTCAGGAGCAATTTCCAATCCGAGGTTACCTTTTCATTAAAGAGAATCTGGGGATGCTGTCGAGTGACTGAGCTTCATGTCTAAGAAGAACCTCTCTCCCTTCTCAAGTCTCTTAAAATTTGTTCTTGAAGTGGAAATGACAATAACCGGGAATTGAAAGCGGCAATCCCCGAGTCTAAATCTTGAACTGTGTTAAGCAGTTGTGCAATAATATCACGGGTCCTCAAACACGCCGAAAAGGTCAACGAATTGATAATTGGCTCAAGTTAGGGGTTGCCCTTTGCCACTAGGGGAATTTGCAACACGATATTCTTATTCTGTTCGAAGAACTACCTGCCTTAACTTGCAATTTGATTCAGAAAAATTCAATTGAGTGATTTGGAAATTTAAGTTCACGAACCTATACGAGAGAGAGCCGAAACTTATCCCGTTTTTCTCATCTCGAATCCTATTGCAAGTACACCGAAATACTGTCATTTTTTACCTCATCTTTGTTTTTTGTCCCCTACTTCGGACAGAAACGAGCCGTAGACTAATATGAAAGTCCCTGTCAAAGTAGAGGAGGTCGCTAGATGGCAATATGGCGTCGCTTGAGGACATGCATTCATCAATGCTATTCGCTTTTTGCGGATTGAGTGCAGGAATTCTCTGCCTTGTTAACAAAAATCGGTACCACATCTCAGGTCCATTCAAGTGCAATCTTAAATGCAAAACGGAATGTACAGATCACAACGATACATGTGCTTTGGATCCATGGCACGATTCCTCCTGCAAAAACCTTGAACAACAATGCAATCTTAAATGCAAAACGGTACCACATTGGTACCAATCTTTGGACGCATGACATGATTCTCTGCCTTGTTAACAAAAATCGGTACCACATCTCAGGTCCATTCAAGTGCAATCTTAAATGCAAAACGGAATGTACAGATCGCAACGATACCTGTGCTTTGGACGCATGGCATGATTCCTCCTGCATAAACCTTGAACAAGCTTTACCCATCTCATGAAGGACATGGACACATGAAGAGGGCTCACTCAATCATGCAATGCCAATGCGCGGGAGAATAATTCTCGCGAAGTGTCTGTCTTAAAAGCGACTACGGACGTGGATTGGTTGGGTGTAATGAGAGGTTATAAGAAGAACACAAGACCCCAATAGAGAGACGTGGGATTTACGAACTTTTCATTGAAGGGGTTTTTGCAGTTTCATTCAGCCATTGATTGGATGGGCCAATTCCATAAAATTATGACTCATGTGAGTGCTTGTGTTCATGGAGATTTGAAGGAGATGTGGCAGCTCAGGGCTTGTACGTGAGGAGCTGCGGTGTTGCACGTAATTCCTGTCTTCCAAGTTTCTTGTCTTTGGTCACCATCAACTGTAGCTTGGCAATCTGCTTGAACTTAAGGAGAGAGGCCATACATGGCGTCAAGCACTCTCCTAACACCCACCTCACTGGACGCAGACGCTCCTGCCACACGCCCGCGCCACGTGGCCCTATTCGGTTCAGGAGAATTCCCGCGATGTCTTGTTTCTTTGGCGTTTGAGGATGAAAGGAGTCGAGAAGCTGCGATCAATTGAATTCGAAGGAAAGCATATTAGTTCTCGATATAAAAGAGTGATCAATAGATGAGTTAGGATGGAGCTTTGCTGAGACTTTTGTCCTAGGCAATCCAATCGGGTCGGTCCAAACATAATATTATACAAGCAAATCTTGAAAATAGATGTAAAACTTGGGGATTTAGGCCTACAAATCACCAACTTTAATCTTTTTTTCTTATGAGCAGGGCCTTACAAAGCAAAAACATCATGCGCAAGTCACTCAAATGATAGACTAATTACAGAAAATCAAATCCCATCTTCTGTTTTCCACCGAGTTTCAATGCTATGTATGTGTATAACCACTATTTGATAACTCAATCAAGTGCTGCAAATAGAAGAAGTGAGGACTTCATGAGATTAAATTTGTGCAATAACTATAACTAACATTGACTGAAAATATTAACCTAGTTAAATAAGTCACTTAATGTGATAAGTAAGGGAGGGTCTACTTAATTCACTTAGAGAAAAAGTAATTGATGGTAATTATATCTTGTCAATTATAATTGCTCAAATCTACCGATGATGGTTATGGTATGCTTGGATTAGTTAAATATAAATTTTGCGATGGACTTTGGACTTTTTTAATGCTAACCACCTGACACTCTCACAACATTTCAATGTTGAAATATAAATTTCCATATAACTTATTCAGTATTTTTTAAAACATCGATTATACTTTGATATATACTTTGCTTTGTACTTAATATTAAATAAATAGGCCCTACAATTTCATGTATGGTAAAAATTAATAACTTTTGAATTATGTTTTCAACATTTAAAATTTAGTGCTCCATTCTAATCTTTTTCCCCTTAAAAAATTGAGATTCCAATCTGGGCCACTATCCATGAAGTTGCTATCAGCTGAAACATCAAGACATTCTGGACAGTCCCTATTAATCACGTATGGACAAGCTAAAACTTCCGCCAGCAGGCTACCAAATTCTTCTCCTTTTACATGTATAGAGACACGTCTATCGAGAAATCAAGTCCCTAGTTTCCAAACTTCGGATCCACTCGCTCGTCCCCTTCCCAAGCGAAGGGAAGAAAACACCAGATGGCCTGCATCGTAGCATGAAATAAGACAAAAAGAGAAGGCACTTCTGGAATTTTCTGTTTGATTTTTTTTTTCAAAAATGGGTGCAAAGTGTAGAGATCCCAATGGAAAGCAAATCGACAAGAGTGTTTATTCATCGTCATGGCACTTGCCATATTAGTAATTGCGGGGCAGAGCTCTGAAAATGACTCGTTGGGCCGCCGTCGCAAATTCCAAGGTTGGGCCTCTTTCTAGGGGTAACTGGGACGTCTATCTAGATAGCACCAGGGACTAGAGCCATCGCATTTTGCAGTTGCCATATTGTCTGCAACTACTCCTAGACTTGCAAAAGAGAGAGAGGAAACGAAAGAGAGATTCTACTGACTTTGTTCGCAAGGACCCTCGATATCTCACATCAGATGCATATCGCCTAGTGACGTTATTAGTAAATTTGGCTCATATGTAATAAGCAAGGTCGTTGCCTTTATAATTCGTCGCGATAATTCTAACTGAGCTTATGAATTGTCTTATGCCCAAAAAGGGCCTGTAGTTCTTTTTATGAATTGCTTCCACAATAGAGATTGGCATGGTTTCAAAGTAAAATCTAAATTTTTTTTTAAAAAAAATCAAGCCGATGAGAACTTGTCTAGTTCTAGGTTCTAAAATATGCAAGATATGTTTCAAATTTAAAAAATTGGGGAACTTATTTTGACTAGTAGATTCCATATTCTAAGTAAGTGAAATCTAAAACCTACAACTTGAAATAAGTTTTTATATTTTTCTTGATCTATATCTTTGCATGATCCTATAGTATTCTATAGCATTCGATAACAAGTGTATAATTTGAAACCATAAGTCTAAGTTTCCATTTTATGATTGCGATTTTATCTTGTTGATGTTTCCTATTCTTCGTTTATCTTGATATAAGTTGTGGTTAGTGAATTATAACAGCAAGTGATAGTCATTAAATGTGATGATTTATTATAATCGCTTAATTAATATTATATATGGAATCTGGATAGAACCTAGAACTGATTTTGGAACTTGTAATAGGATAGATATTAGGTTTCAAAGTATATAAGATAGGTTACAGTTTCCAAAAAATAAGGAATTTGTTCTAGTGGGTAAGTTTCAAGAATTTGGAACCAATCACTCTCCTACAAGATAGAGAATAAGCAACAAAAAAGAGAGAGGAGGCAAATCTGCGTTTAAAGAATTATCCAACGAGAAATTTTTTTATGGGAAAATTCCAATTAAGGACTTAAAGTGCTCTCATTTTCTCAAAAAATGGCTAAGAGTGGACATGGTTTTAAATAAGGGCCTAAGCTCGCCGGCCGACGAAAATTGATATTTCCGGTGACCGGAACAATGACATTTTTGTTCAAAAAATTTTTGAATTAAGAAAACCAAAAATCTAAAATTAAAAATCTGATAAGTCAAATTCTTCTTCTTCTCTCCATGTTCTTTTCTTTTCTTCCAACCCTGTTCGTCAACAAACCTCAAAAAGTAGAAAGCTTGAGTAGCGAAGTGTCACTGGAGCAAGCACCGCCGGTCATTGACGGCGTGCGACCAAGCAGCGGCGTGAATGAAGGGTTTTGAAAGAAACTAAAGGAAATAAACCCCCTCGTAAGGTTTGCACAAAGCCTTCACCCTCCCAATTTAAAATTGTTTTGATTTTGTCTTTTATTTTGCTTCCCTGATTCATACGAGGTCAGTTTTGAGATTAATTTTCTGAAGTGGAGCCCTAAATTGAAACCCTAATTTTCCTAAATCTCTAATTCTGTTTGTTTTCATGAAGGTTAGTTTCCTAAGTTAGTTCAGCTAGTACTTTGTTCATCCACGACAAGGCAATTACACTTGTTGAAGCAACATGTCTATAAGTCATAGGCATGTGGTGGAGTCTGACATTGATGGCAGTAGCGGTGGCAGTGAGTTCCATTTTCTAATAACAAGTTGTATTTGTTTTGCATTTTCTAATGCAACGGTAATGGTGTGTGATGGAATCCAACTTGTCGAATTATTATGTGATTAGTCGTGGTCCCTACATATCATTCATGGTCCATGTTTCTCAGTAATTTACTATTTTCAGTTTTGTTGTTTTGCGTATGTTTTGTCGTTAGCATATGCGAGTATTTGTTTGTGGTCCATTATTTACTATTTTCTTTTCTTTTCCTTCTTTTATGTTCATGATCCATATTTCTAAAGTATTTGTTTGTGGTCCAAATATTTTTATGTTGTAATTGCAACTTATGTTTATCTATGTACATATTTAAGTTGTTGTGATTATATTGAATTTATATAGGTTCTAAAAATATATTGACATTTATTTATTTATTTATTTATTTTGCTTCCATTGCACCAAGTGAGGGATGTGAAGAAATGAATTATGCCATGTCTAATAGTAGGTGCGCTGAGGATGTTGAAGAAGATGGATTTGTCCTCATTGATCTTGATGAGTTATGTAGAAGAAATGTACGATGTATAGAAGATAGTTTAATGCAGAGGGATATGGACATTGGAGACATCAGTTTATATGTGGATACATTATCTGATAATGTAGATTTTCTGAATATGGGTAATCAATCTGAGTATAAACACCCCAACTTCAATGTTGAGGTGGATATGGAGAATCCTACCTTCAAGTTAGGGATGTGCTTTAGCAATGCTAAAGAGTTTAGAGAAGTCGTTAGGAATTATGCCATAAAAAATGGGAGACAGATAAGGTTTGCTAAGAATGTGCCAAATAGATTGAGGGCAGTGTGTTCTGACGGTTGTGATTGGCTCATATATGCTTTCAAAGTGTAGAGGGAGCATACTTTACAAGTCAAGACCTTCAACCCTGTACTTACATGTAGTGGAGCTCTACATGTTCCTCAAGTAAGCTCTAAATGGCTGGCAAACAAGTATTCTGATCGATTGAGGAATAATCCAACATGGCCAGGTGCTTCAATGAAGAAAACAATGGAGTCTAAGAATATTTTGAAGCTTTCTAAGACAATGGTCTATAGAGCCAGGGTTACGGCAATGAAAATGGTCATGGGGAATGAAGATGAGCAATATGGGATACTTAGAAGCTATTGCCAAGCACTTTTTGATTCCAACCTAGGATCCACTTGTATCATCAAGAGTGATCAATGTGAAAACCAATTCAAGTTTAGAGGAGTTTATATATGTCTAGCTGCATTGAGAAGGGGTTTTCTAGAAGGATGTAGGCGCTTTGTGGGGTTTGATGGTTGTCATTTGTTGTCGGGCTACAAGGGCATACTTCTAGCAGCTGTAGGCCTAGATGGAAACAATCAAGTGTATCCATTTGCATGGGCAGTCGTGGGACAAGAAATGTACGAGACATGGCACTGGTTTATTGGTATGATCGCAGAAGATTTAGGGATTACAAACCTTGCAAATTCAAAGTATTGGACCTTCATGTGTGATAAGCAAAAGGGATTGGTACAAACACTAGCCAATTTGATGCCTAAAGCAGAACATAGATTTTGCTTAAGGCATCTCTATGAGAATTTCAGGTTGCATCACAAAGGATTGGAACTTAAAATTTTGTTTGGAAGGCTACCATGGCAACTAAGGTATGTGATTTTGACTTGGCAATGGAAGAGCTTAAGGCAATTAATGAAAAAGCTTATGATTGGTTATCCCAAAGGCCACCAGTGCAATGGAGCAAGTCACACTTTAGAACAAGCTCAAAATGCGATGCTTCTTTGAATAATTGGTGTGAAAGCTTTAACAAGAGCATTATTGATGCTAGAGACAAACCTATAAGGAATCTTTTGTTCCGAAATTCTTGGATTTAGTGGTGGAGTTGGGTCTAACGTGTACCGTAAAAGGCGTAGAACCTGGTGGTCCATCACATTGCTTGAAGCTATAAGAGTGCAACTCATGGAAAGGATTCATAAGCAAAGAGATAGGTTGGCTAACTACAATGGTGTGATTTGTCCTAAGATCCAGGAGATATTGGATCTTCAAAAGAAGTTTTCAGCATCATGGATTCCTGCATGGAATGGGGAGGATGAGTTTGAATTGAGCGGACCATATGGAGACAAGAGAGTAGTTAATATAAGACATAAAATGTGTAGTTGTAGAAGATGGGACATTAGTGGAATCCCTTGTTGTCATGCTGTGGCGGCTCTTGTATACTTGAAAGAACAACCTAAAAAATGGGTTCATACATATTTCAGTATGGAAGTATTCCGGTAGACTTATAGCCATGTCGTGCATGCTGTAGATTCTAAGGACACATGGCTTGCTAGAGAGCATTTATTCCCACCAGATGTGCCCAAGCAAGTTGGCAGAAAGAAGAAACAAAGAACAAAGTCGATGAATGAAATTGTTGATAACAATTTAAAGACAAGGAAGAAGAAAGCTACACAAGAGTCTATGGGAACAAAGTTGAAAAGACAGAATACGACAATCACTTGTGGGAAATGTAATGGGTTAGGCCATAATAGGTATAATTGCTAGAATCCATCACAAGATGTGGTAGAAAGCACTCCCTTAGCCCCAACATCACAAATTGAGACAGCTTAACTGCTTGTGTCATTTTATAACAACATTTCAATCTCAATATCATCTATGGGAAGAGAGAAGATGCCAGTATCCATCTATGCTTGACTTTGCCATACAAGTGTTCTTATTTGTGCTTGACTTTGTTTTGACTGATTATTTATTTTTTGACTCCTGTAGGTAAAAAGGGTAATGTGAAGACCTAGACATGAAAATGGTCGAAGACAAGCAATTTTTTGAGATATGCAAGACCAAGACCAACACCACAAACTCTTTTTTCTTTTACCGTTAGTTTATGGATGGGTTTGCATGAGTTTGTTTTTGAAGCATCTCAATGTATAGGTTTGCTATATTGAGAGGATTTATTATGTCGAGATGTTTGGAGTTTCTTTTTTTCATCAAACAAGTACATTTGCATGGGGTCCTATTTCTCTTTTTTGGCATGATAAGGGATATGAAGATGCAAAGTGAATGGTTGAAGTTGTGGAAGGTAAAGGTGCATCCGCCAATGGATTGTTGGCTTTTGTTGGGGAGGTGAGTAGCTTTACTTGAATGATTCTTTAAAATATCTATTTTCAATACCAAGAATCTCTTAAAGTAGTTGCAAGAACCTACTTGTGCACATTTTCATTGTTATGTACTTGAATTATATTGTATATGGATTGCATAACGAAGAAAATGCATCTCTTGATGGCTTGGAAAGTTGGAACATACACATATGACTATACAGAATGACAATTCTTAGCTCTTTGTGACCTTAGTGAAATAAACATTTACACATCCTACAAGACACTAAAGATGTTATGCTTTATTTACAGGTTTTTTCTAGGATCATTCTTGTATTTATAACTTAAGTGTAAAGGATTTATTCCAAGAAGGTCAGGTTTCCTATTGCCTCATAATATTCTTTTTTGAGTAACTTACTTACGTGTCATTTGAAATTTTACAGCGCCACGATTGTTTTTCTCACTTCCGTCTTTTTGGAGCAAGGGAAGAGATTTGAAGGTTTACCACCAAGTCGCTCAACTTTTAGTGAGAGGATTCTAATTGTCCCCTTTTTAGTGATTCGGTGTAAGAAGGAATGCTAGCTAGATGTACTCGTATATGCATACTTTTGGTATTATAGAAGACGTATTTCTTCCATATGTGAAGTATGTATGAAAATATAGAATTTTTCTATTATTCAGATTGATAGTTTGGCAAGTGAAGATAGATGATGTGCTTACGTGCAAGCAAGTGCTATATTTTTTTACGATATCTTTTCCTCAACAATTTCCTAGTCTGGCAGAATTGCGCATTTTGTTTCACAAGCATTGCTAGAACAGAGGTTCCATTGAATCCAAACCGAAAAAAGACTACACAAATGAAATAGGTGAAGTATATGTTACTTAGCACAAACAAAAGGATGTCACTAAATTTGGTACAAATGAAAGGAATTATTGATCCTCGACAACTAATCTTTAAACACTTGAATTTATTGAACTTTAATATTTGCATTACAAAAAGAGACAACAATATATAAATTTACAACTTCGATATGAGTGCACCACACGACACTCAATAGAAAGCTCCAGTGATCACAGCCCACAAACGATAACTAATCACAGCCCACATCTTCCTAAAGATGATAAAATATCAAAGCACCTACTAAAATATGATCTCTTTTTTGCCTTGTTGAAGGTAGGCTTCAATTGATCTTGTTCTTCACAAGAGCCCAAAAATGATTTGGCCGCCTGGATTGAGGATCTGGATTTGATTTGTAGACCTTTGATGTATCTCCACCTCTTCGGTGTATCCAATGCTGTGGTCTTGCACAGTCACCTATAAATATGTATACGTGCCTTACACCTTCTCCAAGTTTCTGAGAGAGAGAGAGAGAGAGAGAGAGAGAGAGAGAGAGAGAGAGAGAGAGAGAGAGAGAGAGAGAGAGAGAGAGAGACGCGTCATTTATGTATCCAAAACATGTGCAAGTTCAGGCACTGACTCTCAGTAAAATATTTCATTGTTAATCATTTGAGTTGGTATATAAATTTAGAGAACATATGATTTGTGAAGCATATTTCATTGTTAAAAGCATAGTCATCTAAGTCTTTCGAACCTCTAGAGAATCTTCAATTTTCAACGGAAAATTACCCATCAAAGACTTCACTAAGATCCAAGTCATTTGAGCATTAAATCAAGCTTTGTTGTCATCCAACTCGTCACTAGACCACCATCCCTCAGCTGTCAACCGTAGCTAACACTTGTACGCACAACCACAGTATGACTGAAGCAAACATAACATAAAGTGGAACACAACCGATAGGCAAGCACAAACAAGTATTTTGTTTAGGCATTCCGTCGAGCATGTGGTGTACAATGTAGTGTACACACAAGTTTAAACCAACAACTCATTTCAATCCATCACAATAAGAGCAGATATGCATTTGAATCATCAACTCAGCCTAAATCAAATGAGATTTTAAACAAGCACTACTTGAAGAATTAGCATTTATTTTCATTCAAAAAGCAACTAACAATAGCATTATAGAACTCAGCTTCGCACTACAGGACTTCTAACTCTAGATCGTGAGAAAATGAGGTCACCAATGAGGATCAAAGGTTTACAGGCGAGATGAAGTAGCAATTTAGAGAATAGAACATGGGTTGGAGAGCCAAAAGGAGTTCTTCTTTGAGTTTCCTTCAAAATTCTTTACCTTTCTAGCACGTTGTCGCCACTGTCGCCTAGTCGCATGCCATCAATGCCTATTGGTGCTTGCTCCTCTAGTCAACACTTTCACACTAACCTTGGCTGAATCAGGGAAGCAAAATAAAAGACAAAATCAAAACGATTTTAAATTGGGAGGGGGAAGGCTTTGTGCGAACCTTACGAGGGGGTTTATTTCCTTTAGTTTCTTTCAAAGCCCTTCACCCTCCGACCGTCGTCATCACGGCCACCGCTCAATTCACGCCACCACATGGTCGCACGCCATCAATGCCCGGTAGTGCTTGCTCCAGTGACACTTCGCCGTTCAAGCGTTTCTACTTTTTGAGGTTTGTTGACGAACAGGGTTGGAGCAGAAGAAAAGAACGTGGAGAGAAGAAGAAGAATCTGACTTATCAGATTTTTAATTTTAGATTTTTGGTTTTTTTAATTCAAAAATTTTTTGGAAAAAAATGTCCTTGTTCCGGTCATCGGAAATATCAATTTTCGTCAGCCAGCAAGCTTAGGCTCTTAACTGAAACAAGGTTTGGCACTTCAGACCCTTATTTGAAACCATGTCCATTCTAAATCCTTTTTTGAGAAAATGAGGGCACTTCAGGCCCTTTTTTTTTTTTTTTTTATCTTTGAATGCCGATCCAAAGAATTGCCTAATTTCAATTTCACAACGATTTATAAATAACATTGTTATCTTATGATACAGTCACGTCATTCTCTGGTTGCTTAAACTTGTCAACAAAATGATTGCAAACTTAATATTAAGATGATGTAAGAGTTTCGAGTTCATATTCTCCACGGTCCCCTTTTTCACGCAACTATTAATTTCTCATTCTTTATGCACGCGGGGCAAGCTAATTTCGAGATATATTTCCTCGTTAGCAAGAGTCAAAGATCCTGGCAAACTAATTTTCATTAAGAGCCTATCATTGTTATTCAATACTATAATTATCGGGAAAAAGGACACGGGACTTTTAAATTCTATAAATGAGGATAAAATGGAAATTAATGCAACCCTTATTTGTGCAAATGTACATACAAAGAGAAAATAGAGAGATAGTAAGGATGCATTAGTTTCACGTAAAATATTTTTTGGAAAAATATTTTTTTCATTTTTTGGTGTTTGGTTCTCTTAGGAAAATGAGTTTTTGGAAAATATTTTCCGAGTTAATGAAAAATATTTTCCTATCAAAGCTTAACTTCAGAAAAACATTTTACAGGAAAATATTTTCCTACCAAAACTTAAATTCATGAAAATAATTTCCCTTTTAAAAGAATCAGAAAACGTTTTCTGAAATATTTTCCTAATCTTTGGCTTCATTTATTTTGTGAAAAATGTGTTGTTTCTGAAAATTATTTTCCAAAAAGTCATTTTCTAGAAAAATGACAATATTTTTTGGTGTTCACTTGAAATTCGAAAATGAGGTAGAAAATATTTTCGGGTGTTTGGTATATGATTTGCTTTTCCTATGTGCACTCCTTTCAATTTTTTTTTTGTTTTATTTTTTTACTTAAAATATGAATTTTCAATTACTTTTTCTTTTTCTTTTTCTTTCTTTTTCTTTTTCTTGCTTGTTGCTAGCCACGATGACAATTGGCAAGCTAAGGGACGAGCTCGCCAGTCTCTAGCAATGCTCGAGCTCACCTATGGCCAATTACCGGCCTTCGCCATCACACTTTATTTCCGTCACAACTTCTTGTGGTCACACGCGAGCGATCAAATTGAATCTTTGAATTTAGTAGTTTCATAGCAGTGAACAATACTCAAGCAAGTGCTCCATCGTCATATTCAAATTCTGGGTCGGGATAATAGCTCCAACAGTCTATGAATTTTAGTTCAATATGCAATGTCGTTTATGAACTTTTAATTTGTACAGTGTAGTTCATAAATTTTAGCCTAACATGCAATATCGTTTATATACTTTTAATTTGTCAATGTGATTTATGATCTATTTAATCAAAGTTAAGTAATTATATCAATAAACGAACAATATTTAGGACTAAATGGGTGATATCTTCTCCTTTTAGGATCTCTCTGTTCAGTCTAGGAGCTAATATTCGTTTCTTGGCATTTCGTTGTGCCCGTGAAGATTGCAGCTCGCACCGTTTTGCACCACGATGATGAGGAGCGACACATTGATGGCCCAGCTGTGCTCTGTGCTCCCTCTCCTCCGCCATCTACGCGTTCCGCCGCCGCATCCATGACCTCGACGACCACCTCCGTTCCCTCCACCTCGCCATTGACTCATGCACTCTCCTCCTCCAATCCAATTCCGGTCCTCCCCACCCAAACCCAAGTCCGTGCTCGAGCAGCTATGCCAGACCATGTGCAAGCCGCGGCCTCAGCTGCTACCTTGTCGCCAATTTGTCCGATGTCAGATGCTCTCCGTCGGCAAGTCCCTCCTGCCCTCAAGAATTGCGCTCCCGACGTGCCGAAGCTTACCTACGATTGCGTCGGAAGGTTCTATCTCCATGTTAGCAAGTCCTTCACCCACAACTCCCCCATGATCTCGGCACACCACGCCACCATTCTTGGCCTTGATTTCTTCCTCCTCTCCCATGCTCATCGATTTCAGAGGATTCTACCGTGACCGAGGGGTGGAGGTATTGCCGGTGCCGGTGCCGCCATTGCTTTTGTTGAGCTGGGGGAGCTTGCAGGAGAACTTCTTGGCTCTGGCGGCGTTGCCGTCATCTTTGGGGATGGAGGTGCAGAACGCTAGTCTCCAACCGAGATCCATCGTTCGCGTGGCGCTGTTATCTGTCGTTTTTGAAGTGGATTCTTCAAGAGGGTCTGAACATTGAGGGAGATGGGATGGACGAGGAGAAGATCACTTGCAAATGTAGGAAGCGCTCTTGCTCTGGCTCTCGCTTGCCGAATATATATGAAAACCTTTGTGTCTCTATCTTTCTCTATCTCTATCTCTAGCTCCAGCTCTCTGGGCTTTTTCTCCGGTGGTTTAAGGTAAGAGAGGATTACGAGATAAAAAACTCCATAGGAGGAAAATAATCCGAATGCATTTGTTTTTTTATTTATATTTAAATTGCAAAAGGTAGGATGGGAAAATATTTTATAATAGGGGTGATTGGTTTCTAGACTGGTACGATTCCAAAATGGAACTGGAAACCAAACTAGGAGGACCGGCTCCCAGTTTTGAGAATCAGGAACCAGACCAGTCCGTCGGTTCTCATTTGGTTTGGTCCAATCCAATGGAATTGACCACTTTTATTTTCCAGAGCAGGAACAGGAGCCGGAGCAGGAGCCGGAGCTGGCACCGGCGCCGGCGTTGGAGATTGAGATGTAGCCGCTCCGCATAGTTGGATATGAGCTTCTTTCATTTAATTATTATATTGCATATGCACAGTGCTGATGTAATTGAGAACCTTTCCCCTCGTGATATGATATTTTCAATATATGTGACTGTGAATATGGAAAAAAAGTACATCTCGCATCATGAAATATGAGATATAATGGTTGGATTATGGAAATAATTTGAGTAGGTTCATAAAAGGGTCAACGGGGAAAAACTCAGGAGTGGAGTACTTAACCTATTGTTGGAAAGTCTTCTTTATTTCCTAAAACGGAAAGAAAAAAAGATACTCTTCTCGATGATGGCACGCGGATGGCACACTGGTGGTACGCGGATGGCACACCAGTGGCATGCGCCATTTACTAACCATAGCAATTATCTATCCTTAGAGGTTTATCCACACTTTAGTTCACCATTTTTGCCTACATTTTGTTTCCATCAAAAGCTCGACTTTGAAACCCTCACTTGTCTTGGTCATAGTTTTGATAACTAAGCTCCTTCAATCTTTGATTGATTCATTGCATTGAATCGTCTCACTAGCTGGTTTTACATATGGCTAGGAAATTGTTCAGCGGGATTCAATCTGAGGTCCACGTCCCTCTCCTTATGTGAGGGACAAGGGCCCACTGATACTAAGCTTTGTCGCCACCGCGGTTATTGTGGTGGTTTTAGTTCTGGTTTGCTATTGCTGCATTTGATTTGGCAGCTAGACTGAGCCGAAGCTGGCGCCGGCGTCGGCGCTGGAGATTGAGATGCAGCCGCTCCGCATAGTTGGATATTAGCTTCTTTCATTTAATTATTATATTGCATATGCACAGTGCTGATGTAATAGAGAACCTTTCCCCTCGTGATATGATATTTTCAATATATGTGACTGTGAATATGGAGAAAAAGTACATCTCGTGTCATGAAATATGAGATATAATGGTTGGATTATGGAAAGAATATGAGTAGGTTCATAAAAGGGTCAACGGGGAAAAACTCAGGAGTGGAGTACTTAACCTGTTGTTGGAAAGTCTTCTATATTTCCTAAAACGCAAAGAAAAAGATACTCTTCTCAATGATGGCACGCGGATGGCACACTGGTGGTACGCGGATGGCACACTGGTGGCACGCGCCATTTAGTTACCATAGCAATTATCTATCCTTAGAGGTTTATCCACACTTTAGTTCACCCTTTTTGCCTACATTTTGTTTCCCTCAAAATCTCGACTTTGAAACCCTCATTTGTCTCGGTTGTAGTTTTGATAACCATGCTCCTTTGATCTTTGATTGATTCATTGCATTGAATTGTCTCACTAGTTGGTTTTACATATGGCTAGGAAATTGTGCAGCGGGATTCAATCGGAGGTCCACGTCCCTCTCCTTATGTGAGGGACAAGGGCCCACCGATACTGAGCTTCGTCGCCGCTGCGGTTATTGTGGTGGTTCTAGTGCCGGTCTGCTATTGTTGCATTTGATTTGGTAGCCAGACTGAGTCGAAGAAGGAGCAGGAGCCAGAGTTGGCGCCGGTGTTGAGATGCAGCCACTCCACATAGTTGGATATTAGCTTCTTTCATTTAATTATGATATTGCATATGCACAGTGCTGATTTAATGGAGAACCTTTCCGCTCGTGATATGATATTTTCAATATATGTGACTGTGAATATGGAGAAAAAGTACATCTCGCGTCATGAAATATGAGATATAATGGTTGGATTATGGAAAGAATATGAGTAGGTTCATAAAAGGGTCAACGGGCAAAAACTCAGAAGTGGAGTACTTAACTTGCTCTTGGAAGTCTTCTATATTCCCTAAAATGGAAAGAAAAAGATGCTCTTCTCGATGATGGCACGCGGATGACACACCAGTGGCACGCGCCATTTAGTTACCATAGCAATTATCTATCCTTAGAGGTTTATCCACACTTTAGTTCACCCTTTTCGCCTACATTTTGTTTCCCTCAAAATCTCGACTTTGAAACCCTCATTTGTCTCGGTCGTAGTTTTGATAACCATGCTCCTTTGATCTTTGATTGATTCATTGCATTGAATTGTCTCACTAGCTGGTTTTACATATGGCTAGGAAATTGTGAAGCGGGATTCAATCGGAGGTCCACATTCCTCTCCTTATGTGAGGGACAAAGGCCCACCGATATTGAGCTTCGTCGTTGCTGCGTTTATTGTGGTGGTTCTAGTGCTAGTCTGCTATTGCTGCATTTGATTTGGTAGCCAGACTGAGTCGGAGAAGGAGCAGGAGCCAGAGCTGGCGTCGGCATTGAGATGTGGCCACTCCACATAGTTGGATATTAGCTTCTTTCATTTAATTATTATATTGCATATGCACAGTGCTGATGTGATGGAGAACCTTTCCCCTCGTGATATGATATTTTCAATATATGTGACTGTGAATATGGAGAAAAAGTACATCTCGCGTCATGAAATATGAGATATAATGGTTGGATTATGGAAAGAATATGAGTAGGTTCATAAAAGGGTCAATGGGGAAAAACTCAGAAGTGGAGTACTTAACTTGCTGTTGGAAGTCTTCTATATTCCCTAAAATGGAAAGAAAAAGATGCTCTTCTCGATGATAGCACACGGATGGCACACCAGTGGCACGCGCCATTTAGTTACCATAGCAATTATCTATCCTTAGAGGTTTATCCACACTTTAGTTCACCCTTTTCGCCTACATTTTGTTTCCCTCAAAATCTCGACTTTGAAACCCTCATTTGTCTCGGTCGTAGTTTTGATAACCATGCTCCTTTGATCTTTGATTGATTCATTGCATTGAATTGTCTCACTAGCTGGTTTTACATATGGCTAGGAAATTGTGCAGCGGGATTCAATCGGAGGTCCACGTCCCTCTACTTATGTGAGGGACAAGGGCCCACCGATACTGAGCTTCGTCACCGCTGCGGTTATTATGGCGGTTCTAGTGCTGGTATGCTATTGCTGCATTTGATTTGGTAGCCAGATTGAGTCGGAGAAGGAGCAGGAGCCAGAGCTGGCGCCGGTGTTGAGATGCAGCCACTCCACATAGTTGGATATTAGCTTCTTTCATTTAATTATTATATTGCATATGCACAGTGCTGATGTAATAGAGAACCTTTCCCCTCGTGATATGATATTTTCAATATATGTGACTGTGAATATGGAGAAAAAGTACATCTCGTGTCATGAAATATGAGATATAATGGTTGGATTATGGAAAGAATATGAGTGGGTTCATAAAAGGGTCAACGGGGAAAAACTCAGGAGTGGAGGACTTAACTTGCTCTTGGAAAGTCTTCTATATTCCCTAAAACGGAAAGAAAAAGATACTCTTCTTGATGATGGCACGCGGATGGCACACCAGTGGCACGCGCCATTTACTTATCATAGCAATTATCTATCCTTAGAGGTTTATCCACACTTTAGTTCACCCTTTTCGCCTACATTTTGTTTCCCTCAAAATCTCGACTTTGAAACCCTCATTTGTCTTGGTCGTAGTTTTGATAACCATGCTCCTTTGATCTTTGATTGATTCATTGCATTGAATTGTCTCACTAGCTGGTTTTACATATGGCTAGGAAATTGTGCAGCGGGATTCAATCGGAGGTCCACGTCCCTATCTTTATGTGAGGGACAAGGGCCCACCGATACCGAGCTTCGTCATCGCCATGGTTATTGTGGTGGTTCTAGTGCTGGTCTGCTATTGCTGCATTTGATTTGGTAGCCAGACTGAGTCGGAGTAGGTGCAGGAGCCGAAGCTAGCGCCGGTGCTGGCGTTGGAGATTGAGATGCAGCCATCCGCATAGTTGGATATTAGCTTTTTTCATTTAATTATTATATTGCATATGCATAGTGCTGATGTAATAGAGAACCTTTCCCCTCGTGATATGATATTTTCAATATATGTGACTGTGAGTATGGAGAAAAAGTACTTCTCGCGTCATGAAATATGAGATATAATGGTTGGATTATGGAAAGAATATGAGTAGGTTCATAAAAGGGTCAACGGGGAAAAACTCAAGAGTGGAGTACTTAACCTGTTGTCGGAAAGTCTTCTATATTCCCTAAAATGGAAAGAAAAAGATACTCTTCTCGATGATGGCATGCGGATGGCACACCAGTGGCACGCACCATTTACTTACCATAGCAATTATCTATCCTTAGAGGTTTATCCACACTTTAGTTCACCCTTTTCGCCTACATTTTGTTTCCCTCAAAAGCTCGACTTTGAAACCCTCATTTGTCTCGGTCGTAGTTTTGATAACCATGCTCCTTTGATCTTTGATTGATTCATTGCATTGAATTGTCTCACTAGTTGGTTTTACATATGGCTAGGAAATTGTGCAGCGAGATTCAATCTGAGGTCCACATCCCTCTCCTTATGTGAGGGACAAGGGCCCACCGATACTGAGCTTGGTTGCCACCACGGTTATTGTGGTGGTTTTAGTGCTGGTTTGCTATTGCTGCATTTGATTTGGCAGCCAGACTGAGTCGGAGCTGGAGCAGGAGCTGGAGCTGGAGCTAGCGCCGGCGCCGGCGTTGGAGATTTAGATACAGCCGCTCTACATAGTTGGATATTAGCTTCTTTCATGTAATTATTATGTTGCATATGCACAGTGCTAATGTAATGGAGAACCTTTCCCCTCATGATATGATATTTTCAATATATATGACTGTGAATATGGAGAAAAAGTACATCTCGCGTCATGAAATATGAGATATAATGGTTGGACTATGGAAAGAATCTAAGTAGGTTCATAAAAGGGTTAATGGGGGAAAAACTCAGGAGTGGAGTGCTTAACCTGTTGTTGGAAAGTCTTCTATATTCCCTAAAACGGAAAGAAAAAGATACTCTTCTTGATGATGGCATGTGGATGGCACACTGGTGGTACACAGATGGCACACTAGTGGCACGCGCCATTTACTTACCATAGCAATTATCTATCCTTAGAGGTTTATCCACACTTTAGTTCACCCTTTTCGCCTACATTTTGTTTCCCTCAAAATCTCGACTTTGAAACCCTCATTTGTCTCGGTTATAGTTTTGATAACTATGGTCCTTTGATCTTTGATTGATTCATTGCATTAAATTGTCTCACTAGCTGGTTTTACATATGGCTAGGAAATTCTTGATTGCCAAATTGTAATAGGTCAGGGAAATTTCCAATTATGGTGGTAAATTCCATTATGGATTTGTAGTTTCTTTTCTGGGCATGGAGAAAGTCAAGTCCTTTTATCTGTCCATGTTGCTGAAATTTGGTTTTGTTGATTGTTGAAACTGCTCAACATGTTGGTTTTGTTAATCTTGTCAGGTTTACAGTCATTTGTTTTGGGATGGAATGCTGAATGAGGAATTATCATGGTACAACCATGCTTACTGTAACGGGCGGTGTTAGTAATTATCAGGCACTTCCAAAAAATCCGGTTCTGCATGAGACTGTTTCATGCAGAGCCAACCATGTAATTTGCTCCAATAAAAGTGCTGTTTTCGTTCCTGTGAGAAGTGCCAGTAATGTTTTGAATTCTTCATTTTCTGACAAAGGCGGCACTCGACTTCAGACCCTTCACCATGTGGCTTCAAAAAAAATGGCTAGTATGCATGTTCTTTGTCCCAGGTACCAATTTTTTTGTAATATCTGGATCTAGTTCTTTCTGGTGCTAAAGGTTGTGCAATTGCTGCGATGCTATAGTGCCGACTGGGTGACTCCAGTTCGTTTGATGATGAATATCGTTCTTCCTGGAACATAGCTATCAGTCTCCTTAGGCGGTACAGGAATGCTGTTGATCGTGGAGGAGGTGACAACTTAAAAGTATATTTAGCAGTTTGCTGGATCTTTCATGAGTGAGCTTGAGTTGTTTTTTGTAAGTCAAAATCTTTTCCCTGTATCAGGAGTTCATCAGTGCTGGGGTAAACGCATATGCACTCGGCTGCACTGATGAAGGGTTGAGGGATGAACTTACTGACATGAAGAAATCTGGCGTCAAGATTGAAGCAATGCAAGCTTATAGTGGAAACACCACTTTAAAATCTAAGATCATCTCTGAGGAGGTAATTACTGATTAGAACCCGTAAACTTCATGTACTACATAACGATTGTGGCATTCCAGTGTTCTTGGTGACTTTTTGGCTCTTTAATCCATAACGATCCTGTTCTTAGTTTATTTCCTTTCCAATATCAACGTGTTTGACTGTTTTAAGATGTCCACTGGTGTTCATTATTTGCAGATTGATGAGTGCATACTGTGGTTGAGCATTATATTCATTACCATCTTGTGCACGCCACAACCAACAGTTGTTAGATGGTCATCTACACCGCCAGTGTCGGAAGAAATACTACTCCAATGGAAAGGATTCTGCGCTCTCATAGCAAATGCATATTATATAAGGGGAATGGCATGGTGAGCTTTTTCTTTCTTCGTATCATTATCATTGATTTCTAAGTGCAAGCCTTCTCATAGTGACACAAGATTCTAGAATGAAACTACTTGTCCTCGCATGCCACCTTTTAGTTTTGGAATCGCATGTTGATACCAGTTCAACTCTGATTAAATTAAGGCTTCCAGTGAAAACCCTTCAACTGGAGCAGATGGCTGTGATGGGAAGTTCAGAAGAGCCGTCAGTAGTAGCTAGCCGAATGCGTCTTGTGTTTAGCACACTTGAGGTTAGCTCCTATTTTACTACAATATTTCCCATTTCTTCACAAATGTTCAGAGAATGCATCTTCTGAAGTTTCAAAGACTGGAACACAGCGGATGTCCCGGTGTCCTATCCTTCCACTCCACGCAATCTCCATGCATCTTTCCTTGAAAGTGATACATTGACTGTCATGACCTTGTAGAGTATAAGAGATGCTAAACAACGAAGATAATTGACATGAAGAATACATTGACACCCTGCTTTCAACCATTATGTACTAAACTTCTCAATTGGCAAATTGATTCCCGTTTTCTTGCTTGAGTGGTTTTTAAAAAGTAGTTTATCCTTATCTTATCTGAGTTCTACGATAATGGTGGGTTTTGAGTTGATATATGCATCTATTTGATGTGCTGCTGGTGAGATTATTTATTGGCCTGTGCAGGTAGTGAGTCCACAGTGGCCAAGAGTCTTTAAGTGCTTCTGACTGAGGTGTACTCATTTTTCAAGACTATCATCCCTTGTAAGAACTGTGTAGATTATAAGTTCCATAATGTTCAGTGATTCAGAAATTTTCACTGGTCTTCGTACATGGTAATGTGTAATAATTACGCAAATCTGTGAATATGTTTGCCCAAATATTCGAGTCTAGGCCTTGCCATAGTTCGTTCTAGCTCATTCAAATGTTCAGATTACCTTCACAGTTGGAAAGATACGAGATGTGTAAATGCCTTAGTAGTTCTCATTTCTACATCACTTATCTGCCTTCTGCATTTGCACTGGCACTTGAAAATGATTGGAGTGATGCTTCTCCATTGGCTCCTGAAGCAAATCCAGCGCCTAAGCCACTTCCTTGACCAAACCCTTCGCCAGAACACTGCTGCCACATGCTCCACCTCCCCGACTGCCTCCCCCACCTCCACCGCCTCCACCGCCCA